>OZ025292.1:44108719-44708719 GCA_964019185.1 Maratus speculifer | reverse complement strand
AACTGACAATAAGTAAATGAGCTAATACAAAGATGACTTTTAAGTACGGAATAATTATGTATGGAATACTTATATGTAATTATTGCTTTAATATATCAAAATGAATCTCAAAGTTGCTCTTACACGCAAAAGGACCTCAAATATTTTATAAAGTTACATTCCACCGTTTTACAAAAATAAATTGCGAATAGACATTCCAAAGAAAATTATGTCTTTATTAACATTTTTCAACACGCCTAACAAGTGTTTACAAATTTTGTTTGTCTATCAGATTTTCCATCTGTCTGACTGACTATCCAAGCTCTAAGTCATATAAATGTACTGTAAGTATACTCGAATTTACTTGCAATTGATATATCTTCTTATGCTTGTCATGCAAGTTTGGTATAAAACATCAAATGTTTAAAATAAATAGTTCATTTACAGGAACACTGAAAAGAACACCATTATACAGGGTGTTTCTAAACTACTGGTCAAAACTTTAAGGGGTGATAGTACACATCAAGACAAATAATATTAAATGGAAAACTAAGGGTCCCAAACGTTTTCCGAAGGAAGCAGGCGCCATCAAAGTTTAGGGTCCAAAATTAGAAATGATTATAAAAAACGCGAAAATTGATCGATTCGTTTGGGGTTTTCACTAAATCTATTCTTTATGACAGTATTGTCTTGAAAATAAATTATAAAAATAAATTTTTAAAAATGCCGATAAAGGGCGCTTTAGACTTTGGAGTAACGAATAAATATTTTTACTGTTGTTTTTTGCATCTCATTAATTTTTTTGCACAAACTTTTAGACATAAACTTAAATTTTGAGCTCAAAATCTGTGGTTAAGAAGCGCAAACTGAACTGTGTTCAATGGGAGTGGATAGGTTCAAATTTCAAATGACTATAAAAAACAGATAAATTGGTCAATTGATTTGCGGTTTTCACTAATATTATACTTTATGTCATTATTGTCTTGAAAATAAATTATACAGATAAATTTTAAAAAAAATGTCAATAAGGGCGCTTTAGACTTTGGAGTAACGTACAACTATTTTTTTACCGTTATTTTTTGCATCTTATTAAATTTTTTTAGAAGCTTAGACATAAACTTAAATTTTGAGCTGAGAATCTGAATCGTTGAGATTGGTTAAGTAGCGCAAACTGAACCTGTATTGAATTAGAGTGGGGAGGTTCAAATTTCAAATGATTATAAAAAACGGAAAAATTGATTGATTCGTTTGCGGTTTTCTCTAAATCCATTCTTTATGTCAGCATTTCCTTGAAAATGAATTTTAAAGATTAATTTTTAAAAATTCCGTTAGAGGGCGGCTTAAACTTTAGAGTAACCAAGAACTATTTTTAACCGTTATTTTTTTCATCTAAATAAATATTTTAAAAGCTCAGACTTAAATTTTGAGCTCAAAATCTGAATCGTTGTGAGTAATTAAATAGCGAAAATTTGAACTGTGTTCGTAGGGAGCGCAGGGTAACATCTCAACTCCTTAACAGCGTTCAGTTTGTGCTTTTTAACCCCTCCCAACTATTCAGAATTTGAGCTCAAAATTTAAGTGTCAGCTTTTGCAAGCATTTAATGAGATACAAAAATTAATGGTTAAAAATTTTTGTTGATTACTCTAAAGTTTAAGGCGCCCTCTAACGGAATTTTTTGAAATTTATCTTTAAAATTTATTTTGAAGGAAATACTAATATAAAGAATGGTTTTTAAAGAAAACCGTAAACGAATCAACCATTTTTTTCGTTTTGTATAGTCATTTGAAATTTGAACCTTCCCACCCCCCAATGAACACTGTTTAGTTTGCGTTACTTAACCACTCTCAACGATTCAGATTTTCAGCACAAAATTTAAGTTTATGTCTGAGCTTCTAAAAAAAAATAATGGGATGCAAAAATGACGGTAAAAAAATAGTTGTACGCTACTCCAAAGTCTAAAGCGCCCTCTATCGACATTTTTTGAAATGTATCTTTATAATTTATTTTCAAGACAATACTGATATAAAGAATAGTTTTAGTGAAAACTGCAAATGAATTGACCAATTATTCTGTTTTTTATAATCATTTGAAATTTGAACCTACCCACTCCCATTGAACACAGTTTAGTTTGCACTACTTAACCACAGATTTTGAGCTCAAAATTTAAGTTTATGTCTAAAATTCTAAAAAAAAATTAATGAGATGCAAAAAATAACGGTAAAAAATAGTTGTTTGTTACTCCAAAGTCTAAAGCGCCCTCTATCGGCATTTATTTTAATTCATCTTTATAATTTATTTTCAAGACAATACTGACATAAAGAATAGTTTTCGTGAAAACCGCAAACGAATCGACCAATTTTTCCGCTTTTTATAATCATTTCAAATTTTGGACCCTAAATTTTGATGGTGCCTATCTCATTCGGAAGACGCTTGGGATCCTTAGTTTCCCATTTAATATTATTTGTCCTGATGTATACTATCACACCTTAAAGTTTTGCCCAGTAGTTTAGATACATCCTGTATAATGGTAAGTAGGTGGAAAATCGTTTACAGTAAATCGTAATGCTGTTGCGTTACATGAAATGTATTACGATTGATATAAATGACGGTTTTTTATTACAAGAAGATTATTTATAACTAGGACATTCACAGCAATTGTCGTTCTTTTACGGGGAGACACAAGCTCAATAAGTTTCAGTACTGTTTTTCAGCAATAATTACGTTTTCAGTTGAAATATACGCTTTAAAATTTAGCTATGTAATCCTTCATTTGTAAATTCTATATCTCGTATACCTTGCTCCACAAAAGTATTTAACTACAATTGTTCTTGACAGAGAAAATTGTTGAAGGGGAGATGTATTTCCAAATTGACCTAAATTTTTGCATGCTTTTAGTTTATAGATACAATTCTAAACATGGATATACAGGGCTGCTCGTAGAATTTAGGTATTTTTTAACCCACCTGAAAAAAGAAGAGGAGGTTATCAATTTAACGTGTATGTATTTTTTTATGTATGTTCACCAATTACTCCGAAACTATACAACCGATTTCTATTATTTTTGTTTTAAATGAAAGAGGGTGCTCTCGAATTGGTACCACTTCCGTTTCATCGAAATTGGTTCAGTATTATTTTAGTAATTACGCAAAACTAATAAAATTAGTGATTTTTCGCTAATTAAAAATGTTGAATAAGTTCGCCGAACGGATTGCTGACAGAATGGCTGAGTGGTCTAAGGCGCCGGATTCAAAATCTGGTTCTCGAAAGAGAACTTGGGCTCGAAACCCACTCCTGCCATAATTTAGATCAATGTATAATTTACGTCTTTTGTTTTTTTTCGTATTACAATTTTTATTATAAACCCGCTTCAAAAAAAGAAAAGGAAGTTATCAATTGAAAGCGTATGTATTTTTTTCTATGTATATGCACCGATTACTCCGAAACTATAAAACCTATTAATTTGATTTTTGTGTTAAATAAAAGAGCCTACTCTCTAACTGGTACCACTTCCATTTCATTGAAATTGGTTCAGTACATTTTAGTAATTAGGCAAAAACTAATAAAATTGGTGATTTTTCGCAAATTAAAAGTAACATGGGCTTTGAATAATTCCGCCAACTGGAGCGGAGTCGGGATGAGCGAAAGGTCTAAGGCACCGGGTTTAAGCTCTAGTTCTCGACAAAGAGCGTGGGTTCGAACCCACTCCTGACATAATTTACATCCATGTATAATTTACAATATTTTTTTCTTATTTTAATTTTTATTATTAACCGACTTCAGATAAACTTTTCTACCAAAAATTGAACCGACTTCAAAAACTACTGCAAAGTGAAAAATAACTTTTTTATATAATAGTAATAAGAAATTAAATTAAGAGCGCAGTATTTACCATGCGTATTATTATATTTATGTACATTAATTTGATTTTTTTGAGCCGGTGCCAGCCAAGCCATGTTACATGCAATTTTCCAATAGACACACATCCAAGTATCTACAAGTTTCTTTTTTACGATTTAATATTTAGTTTTAAAATGTAACTTTATTCATTTACAATTTGTATTGGATAATTAATTTTAATTTTAAACTTGGCTTGGCTGGCACCGACTCAAAAAAATCAAATTATTGTACATAAATATAATAATCGCATGGTAAATACTACGCTCTTAATATAATTTCTTTTTACTGTTATATAAAAAATTATTTTTCACTTTGCAGTAGTTTTTGAAGTCGGTTCAATTTTTGGTAGAAAAGTTTATTTACTGTAGAAATGAATTTCTGAATTTCTTATTTCGAAATGTATAACATAATAGAAAAGATTCAATTAAACATACTATTTTAACTTATCAAATCGTAAAATTTTGTTGCACGTTTCTGAATTACTATACATTTATTTTATTTCCTTGTTAAAAATACTTCTTAGTGAAAATGTATCAAACTTTGACATT
Organism: Maratus speculifer; assembly: GCA_964019185.1. Taxonomy (NCBI): domain Eukaryota; kingdom Metazoa; phylum Arthropoda; class Arachnida; order Araneae; family Salticidae; genus Maratus; species Maratus speculifer. Next base: position 44,704,294 of record OZ025292.1, on the reverse strand, counting down.
TTAAAACACATAAATTTGACATCATGCTTATTTTTGATGTAAATATTTACTTGCGATATTAAATGCCAATTCACTTCTTCGAACAGATAAGGAATTGTGAATGTTTCATTTTTTAATTACTAGTATTAAATACATTTGTATTTGATGCAAAACAATTATTATAAAACAGTTTTCAATACGGGGGAGGGGGGGGGATTTTAAGCTTGACAATTAATGGCAAAAAATTAATGTTTTAATATAAATTTGTTTTAATATACATTGTTCTTTTAACTGTGTAGGCTTTATAATATTGCAGCAAAATTTGGTATGCATTTCAAAAATATACTAATATATTGAGAAAAAATAATCCAATAATTATACATTCTTCATGAAATTTGACCGAAAAAAATACATTAACTGCCTACTTTTCATTTTATCTAAACTAATACATCCATATTAACACCAAATTTTAATGTATAGCATATATTGAACAACAATACTTAATATTATGAAGAGTGGTTAAAAAATAAGACGCATGAAACATATTGAATATACTAACTCAGTGAAAATTGAAATTATGGGAAAAAGCGATTTAATGTCTTATTTTTAGTGCAAATCAATTATGGAGTACAAATTTAAAATGTTTAAAATTACTATAAGAATTGTTATGATTCCATGTGGTTTTTTGCGAATAATGCAGTTAAGAGTGTATTAAAGGGATAGTCTATCGAAATGTCGATGTTTTTTATATATGTGTGTGTGTACATATTAAATGTAAGACTTGTTTAACTGTGATTATTTTGACATCACATTTTTATCCATACGATAATTACATCATGAGATATGCTAAATTTTATTAATAAATCAAGCGCATTTCCCCAATGGGTGCAAAGTCCTCCAAGTTACCTGTGAATTATAACTCTGGGGGTGCCTTGTCAGGTGAAGGACTCATCATCTGATCAAGATTCTAAATTACGAGACCAACTTGAGCAGCAATTTGCAGTTCAAACAACAGGATGTAACTTTAAGTAACAAGCGAAACAAGGTATGCTCAAACGAGAAACAAGCACTGCAGAAATGATGGCATGCGAAGCGAAGAAGTCAGGTTTATTGCCACTACGCGGCAATTAGGCGTCCCGACACCAGGTATCTAACCCGTTAAACTGAGATAACTCGGCCTGGTCAACGGTTAGAAAGAAAGAAAGAAAGATTTAAAATAGTTGTTTTTGTATGTTTTACATTTTCATCACTTTCCTGTTTTAAAAATGTTAAGGTGGTACATGTGATATATCTGTGCATAAAATTAGATATCAGTTTTTTTTTTAATAAGTATATAATGATGTGTTCGATTTCGTAGTTTTTCATTAGAAATATCAGTGGAAAAAATTATTGATTGTAATATTAGACGTTTCTGAAAATCTATGCGCAATTTTGTGTAATATATATTCGAAAACAGTTTAAATAAAAACATTGGTCAAAAATATCAATAGTTTAAAAAGAAGTAGAATATTTAAAAGAATACCATTTTTTGTAGGCTTTTAAAAATTTCTGATTAAATATGCAGTTTTTTTTTTTCAAAACTCCCTGTTAGTTTAACACTGAAATGCAGTGAACAATATTTGAACCATAGTTTCAAAAACAAATAAAAGTATTGAAACTATAATCTGCCTCCTTGATATATCTATAATCAATTTTTTAGACGATTTTACCTAAAGGAAAGATGAATTTCCTTTTAAAGGTAGTGTATCTAATATTACTACCGTATTCACCCGCATTAGCCGGCATGCCGTAAAACTCGTATTAACCGGCATGTACGAAAACATGAGATTTCGTTACCGGTGGATGGGCGACTGATTCGCTGATTTATTAAGGTTTTTCAAAAATTTTTCATTTTTTTAAAAAAAAAGACACCAACGCATTTTTTTCTGCATATATCTTTCTCTTTTTCTATTCCTTCATATTTAAGTGATTATTGCATTTCATTTAAATTATTATGCAAAATTTTCCAGTATGGCGTTTCTACTCCAGGATGATGAAATTAAGTTAGTTAAATTAACTTATGAAATTACATTTTTAATCTACGGTAAGCATACATTTCTTTTTTCATGTATTTAAATATTTACATAATTTTTTTCAAATAGAGTAATAATATTTCTGTTTATGTCATAATTTATGAGATCATCTATTTTAAAATTATAAATATCAGAGTTAGTTCTTATCTAGTTAGTTCTTGAGATAGAGCGGCCATAAAATTTTCAGTCACACATAGAGTGACAGAATCACAGATTCACAGACTCACAGACAGACATTTTATAAAAACATGTTTTTGGGTTCTCTGACACTTTTAAATCCGTCGAAAACCGGAATTCTGAAATATGCAAAAATCCAATACTTTTTTCTTGTAGAGATAGAAGAATGTAAAAAGAAAGATATATATCTTTTATTATTCCAAACTATTTTTATCAAAAATACCTTATTAGAAAGAAATTCACATTCCATTTTTAGCGTCGCCATAAAAATAATCTGATTATTATAAAGCAAATTGACAAATTTTATTCTTACTGATTTCACAATTTCTTCGTAACATAAGGAAACCTAGAACTAAACATTAACATAAAATTTTATATGAAATATGTTATAGGCATTTCACCTAGATGTCAAACTATATTAGAAGTGCTTCATCTGCATGTGAAACTTTTTCGAAACAGACTCTAGATCCACGTAATCATATTTATGCAAATTAAACGAAAAATCTGAGGACGTTTCTTTCATACATCAAGCACTGTATGCATAATTTATTGGATTTCGTGTATATCTTGGGGTTCTGTAATGATACTGCTTTTGATGCAAATATTTGCGTTGTTGAAGTTATTTCGAAATATTTTTTTTTAATATTTTGTATATCTTCAACACTATCTTTTGAAAAATACAAAATTACACATTTTCGGAAGTATCTGTTGCTTCTACAAAGTTTATTAATAACTATACATGTATTAAAAATTCCATATGTGTATTACCTACATTGTAAGAATAACCTCGTATATATGAATATCAGATGCCTAAACGTCTGCGCTTTACGATTTAATATTCTCTCTCACTTTATATAATATTTAATATCTTACTATCCGCAATTAATATTTTCTTTATATTTTTATAAGTTGTATATATATATAGGGTAGCACATTTCTGTATCATTAATCAGAATTTTTACTACTTTAACCTTTTTATATTATATAAATTTTATTCCATGGGATGTACTCATGCGGTTTTAAATAAACTGTAATTTAAATTGTAGTTTAACAAATTACAACGACTATTTGGAAAATATATTTTAAAGACTCAAATCTTAAAGACCTATAAATAAATTCTATAGTTAAATTAATAGTAATAATAAACATCATTTATAGGATGAATATAACAAGTTATATATTACGTACGCCGTGCAATAAACATTAATATTCCTAGACCAACGATTAAAAAAAAGCAGTAGATTTAAGATAAACAACTTCATTTTTTTAAAACCATCAATTTTATTTCATGGAGTTGATCAGATTGACTTATGAACGGCTCATATTACGTACGACATGGATTAAACATTAATATTCCTTGGCCCATCACAAATAAATTTTAAATGAAATTTCAGTTTTACAATTTTCGAACTGCAAATTTTTCAACTTCAATGTATTACACATTTAAAATTTTTACACCGTTGCGTAGAGAAAAAAATACACTTTTTAATTAAATTTGTTTGAAATCTCTATCACAATTTGTTGCTAATTATTATTATTTTTTTTATTTTTTAATTACTCTTTTTGTAATCGCGTCAACAGAAATATTCCATTTTTTTACAGTAAACTTGGACCAATAAGAAAACGAATAAAATAAAAAACAGACGTATTCCATTTTTGGACATTAAACTTAGACCAATCAGGAAACGAATAAAATAAACCAACTTTATTGTGGAAATCAACCAATAAAAAGATTGAGACATGCTTTAGATCTCCCAATTCTCTACCGAGAACAACAATTATTTTTTTCCAAATAGTTTAAAAAAAAGTTTATTTAAATATTTTATACATTTTATACTGTTTCATTTATTTATGTGTTATTGGTGATGATTTTTTTTTGTTCTATTTTAATAGTTTATACGTATTTTTTTAATTAAGCTGTAATTCTTTTTATTTTCTGGATTTATTGGGAATAATAGCTCTTCTTTTTTTGTATTATTTAGCTTGTTATGGCTGATGCAAAGATGAAAATTTACATGTAATTTATGGTAAGTAAAGGAATTAGGGTCTACTGACTCTGTCTTGTTCCATAAATATATATATCTTTTTTCAATGTTTATTGTATTTTCAATTCCATGTTGTTCTTGTTATTATATATACCATTTGTGATACTCAGTGAAACAATTTCCGGTACTCGGTTATCAGGTATCCATTTTTTTGTTAAAGACAAATTCACTTTCTTTAATCTCTTTATATTATTGGAAGTATTCCTATAGGGAAATACTGGTAGTTTCTCTATTTCTGACAGTGTTTTTCCCTGACAACTTGCCACCCCTATAATCGTTACAGTGAACACAAAAAATCTTTAACTGAATTGAAACTTCTGTACAATTAAGATAGAAATTATATCTTTAATGCTAAACGGCGGAAGATAAAATTAACATACATAAACGTAATTTATTCATCTATTGGAACAAACAAAATGGATTTTTGGTAGTTTTTTTTCTTTTAAATAAAAATATGAAACATGAAAACAACAATCGGATGTCTAATAGGCAGAACATCGCATACATCACTAGTATATAATAAATTACGAGGTTTACGTAAATTTTAGATGTGTCACAACTGTGTGTCATGTCTATGACACACAGTTGTGTGTCAGATGTGTCATGTCTATGATGTCATGTCTATGGACATCATAGTGTGTCATGTCTATGGTTAATTGTTTGTATAAAATGGGTAGCGAAGCTTAAATTTTCATAAAATGTACAAAATCTGTAATAGAAAATAGTGATAGTGGAAGGGAAAATTTACTACGTTAAATATTATTTCGCAAGAACGTTTTTTGTTGAAAAGACATATCCAAAAAAATAGACGTCTTATAAAGCAATGATTTAGCATTTGGTAAACCGAATTTAATAAAATAGAAGTATTCGAGAAAAAAAAGTTGATTTTTTAAAAAATTGATAAAAAAAGAAAATTTTTTATTTTCAGAATTAAGAATAAATATTCTTAATTCTGAAAATAAAATATTCGATGCAGACACCACAGAAGAGTCTGAAAAATAATTTACACTTCCTCGTTGATAAGTAAACAGAAATTGAACATGATATTATAAAAAAAAATTCCGAGATTGGAAAAAGTGGTCTTAAATTTGAAAAAAGATAAACATACGGCTTTTTGTATGTGAGAAAAAGTGTGAGACATTTCTGTACTTTTTATAACAAAAAATTAATTGTTGCTCTATTTACTCTTTCAATTTAAGTTTTTTTTTATTTGAATAAAGCTTGCATATTAGTAAAAAAATATTTTATTTCAAGGATTGCGCGACTTTTTGTTTAAATAGTTCTTACATTTCTTTAAAGTAAAAGTGTGTTTACTCAAGCGGGATCTGTTTCTTTTAACCCTCGTTTTCAATTTAATTTTAATGTTCCAATAAATTATTACTACAATAAATTATATTATTATTATTATTATCATTATTAATCAAATGGTAACTCGAATAAATGTTGGTTTAACACTATTAGAAAATATAACAAATGATTTACTTATTTGAATCAATTTTTTTAGGTAAATTCCAATTTTCTCAATCGATAAGTTTTCCAATAAAGTTCTTATATTTCCGATAATTACAAATAAATGTTTATCTCGCACTTGGAAAGTTTACCAAAGATGGGAGGAAATTTATCAATGTCAATCTGCCGAAAGATTCTGTCTGTAACTTCGTTTATTAAAATCGATAAATTTTATGCCTCTTTAGAAGTTCTCAATGGATAAAATAAATTTTATTACCGTTTTATAAATTGTCATTCAGTTGTTGTTTGTGTGAATTGTTAATTTCCTTAGTATTTAATCAAATTAGCACTTTAATACTTGTTTTTCTAATAATACAAAAGAAAGGCATAAGAATTTTTTTATTTACTATATTTTTGTGAGCACCATTAATAATAATAATAATATTTTAATGAATGAATAAATTAACAGCAATAGTAATAATAATAAATAACAAAATAATAGTAATAAAATTAAAAGAAAGAACAGTTCAATAATAACTGAATAAAGGATTGAAAGAATTAAGGAATAAAAATCATAATAATAACACGTTTGCGACAGCGCGAGTCTTTTGAAATGCACATCTGAGGACGGAGCACGGAAATTCGATTTCATCTTCAGAGACGAAGAATTTTGCAAAGCTAAGGCTAACACTTGTAAAGTGTTCTTTAAAAAATCATTAAAAAATCATTTTTCCACGTAACCTTTTAAAATACACATACATGAAATTGGTTGTTATTATGTAGAAACATGCAAGCAACTTCTGCACGTCAGTTTTTATTACTTATTAAAATATCTCCTTAAAACATTTTTGAGAATTTAATAATTACACGTAAACATATAATCAACTATATAATATATTTGCAAGCAACTGCTGCACTTTAGTTTTTATTACTTATGTTATTACTTATTAAAATGTTTCCTTAAAAACATTTCTGAGAATTTAATAATTACACCTAAACATATAATCAATAATATAAAATATTTGTATATATATTGTTATAATATGTATTATGTAATTTAATAATATATGTATTTTGCAATTTATATAATACATATAATACATATACATCGTGTTTATCATATGTATTATGTAATTTGTAATTATACAATATATTGCTATACTATTTCAATATATTGAAATAGTAAAATTCCCAATGTTTTTACCTTTATGTAAATCGTGAAAAGAATGGGAATTTTACAATTTCAAAAAAAAAATTGTTTCAATGAAAAAATGTGAATTTAAAAAAAATAGGCGTGAAAAAACTTTATAAGAGAAAATCTTCTTTGAGACCTAATATATATATATATATATTTATATTTGTATATATATGTAAATATATATATATATATTTTAATTTTACTGCTATACACATGTATATCATATAGATAACGAAACATTTTAAAGATTTCTATTAGATTAATATTGAACCATTAATAACTAAACTTAATATTATTTTACTACTTGTCCAATGTACATAAAAAATAGACAGTATGTATTTCTTAAATGAGCTGCAATTTTTTTTCTTTCCTTATTTGATAAATTGCAGTTCTTGCATCATTAACAATTCCGATAATTATTAATTTTCGATAATTATAGATAAGATATTGCTTAGCATTACGAAAATTTACAGCAGATGGGGAAAAATCGACCAATTATTTCACATTTCCTGCTGTTCTACTCGTTAATTGAAATCAATATTTTTAAATATATATAAATTGCGTATGTTTTTAATCACAATTATTTCAAAGAATTTTTCATCTTCTTTAATAATGAAACATTGTGGCAAATTGTGCGTTTACGCAAGGTGACTACAAATTACTATGTTATTTTAATATTAAATAGAATGTTTGTTATGTGAAATAGTTTTACCAGTCTTCTTGGCTGTTCCAAGGGATGGAATCGCGTAGGAAACCTTTTGAAATTCCAATACCTTTCACAACTTCAGAAATTCCAGCAAAATAAACGACATGTTCAGATATTTTTTTGTTAATACTGAATCTTTATCTTTTCTTTTGATACTTAGAAAATGCTCCTGTGAAGTAATAATAATATTTTGTAAGACTATTGTAATTAATCTATTTGTAAATACAATATTATTATTTTTGACGAGCTCTCTATCCATGCATCTATCAATATTATAAAGAACAAACGTATCTGTATATAACGCTGACGTCATTTTGACAATGGAAACAGCCGATTATTAAATTTATTTTTCATAAATTTTTTTTGCAATTTTTTAAACTTCTAAATACTGCACATTTTCCATTTTACACCATCAAATAGGGTAAAAATGCAATTTGTTTTTTAACTTATTCGAAAACTGTATCGCAATTTACTCAGATTTATATTTTCACGCATGATTTTTTTCAACTCTATCGCTTTCAGACGATTACAAACAGTATATCTGCTTGCACACATGGAGGAAAACCATAGATGCATATGTAGTATGCCCTAAAATCGGTTTGCAATGTGATGCGGTTTATCGCTCAAATTTAAATATCCTCATTTGGACAAAACAAAACAATTACGTGTAACAAGGATCAAATTTTTTGACATCAGCTGAGCATTTTTTCCCTAGTTGAAAGTGATCTGCTTATATTTAAGCAATCTAAAGTAGTACTTCAGTGTATTATGAGTTAAAAACTGTATTACGAACAGATTTCCTTTTTTTCTGAGCAAGCAGGTGGTTGCGTTTGGGACTAATGTAGCAGATTTTAGGTTTACATTTTTGGCGTCATCCCCAGGAATTATGCATGTATTTTTCTCTATGGTTCAAAAAAAAAAAAAAGATATGTTTACTACAACATATAATTTCTTCAAGAAGGAAAATGATAGAGGGAGGTGCAGTATACCTTAAAATGGGCTTACCCTAATATAGGGCGCGTTATTGCTCAAATTTAAATGTCCTCGTCAGACCCAAGTAAAACAAACACGTGGAAAAGAGAGTTTTTTAGGCTTAATGTAGCGAATTTTATGGTTATATTTTTGGCGTCACTCCTACCCTTTATACTTCTACTTAATTATTTCTTTTTACTCTATGAAATTTCAAAAGTAGTTTTAAAAACGCAAGATGTAAGATGTACGAGTATTCCAAGTATATTCAAAAAGAAGATTGGAGACTGCTTTGAAGGATACCACAGGATGTAGAAGTACAATATTTTTTACATTAATTTAAATCTTATTGCGTTAGATATCGCTAAAATTTGTACTAGAATTAATTTTGCTTATTTTTGATAGTCTTGCCTATAATATATGTTACTATTCATCGAACGAAAGTTCACTCCGATCAACACAATACCAGTGCTTAAACGTAAAAAGACGATTTATACACGTTAAAACATTTGTCATCAGCAGAAAAAACTTTGTTTTTATAAATATTATTTTAATTCCAAAATTATATAATTTTCTGAAATTACTAAGAATATGAAAACTTTTTGGAACCCAAAATAAAAGTTATTGTATATTTTTATTCGTGATTTTCTGAAATTACTAAGAATATGAAAACCTTTTGAAACCCTGAATAAAAGTTATTGTATACTTTTATTCGTGATTACTAAAATATTATGTCTTTTTTCAGAGAGGGCGCTGACATAAAAAAATGTCATGTCACACGTAAAAATTTGCTAAATGTACGTGCTATTCATGCAGCACTACGCTAATATTTCGATGAAAATCATCCTTCATACTAATATTATTGTAAGCTAAATTTAGTAGCAAAAAATAGCCAGAGTTCGCAAACATTTTTTTTTCATTTTGTGTTTACTGAAGCATTTTCACTTCCCAATGTTCATAAGATAAATTGCAGCTATATTAAATAGATTTTTTCTAAAATTCTCATAACTCCTCAAATTATTAAGTTTTTTCAACAAAGTTGAAAAGTTTTTTTGCATTCAATTTATCTGTCACTCTGTCAACGTTCTAACTTCCGTAAAATATTGGATTTTCATACATTATTCGTAAATATTATTTAGAGTTCCTTAGGCATGTTTGGTATACGTTGTACGTTGAATTAATACTTCATTAACAGGAGCACACAAAATAACTCCATAAATTATGGTCTTTGAGGAGAAATTGTTTGCAGAATATTCTAATGATATTACACTATTGTAAATGTATTCAAATAAAACTGATATAAATCATTGAATATCATAGCTTTTAACTTAGTGGAGGACACAAATAGCATTTTAATTTATTTACAGAGGCACACGAAAGAAGTAGTTTACAGTACTGTCTTTAAATATAATGTCTTTAATTAAAAATATTTTCAATTTCAGCATGCGCTTTTAAATTAACCTGTTTCTTAAGTGAGTTCTCAATTATATATATACATATAGTTATCGCCTGGTCTCTCTGTCTGTCTGCTTGTTTGTCTTCCCGTTCATAACAGCACACCTACCCTACCGAATTGTTTGAAATTTTAAGTATAATTTTTTTCGGAATTTTATTGATTCTCAAATTGTAGTAAAGTCCAATACTTAATTTAAATACAGGAATAGTCATTCGTATTCCGTTTCATTATGCCCCATGTGATAAAATAGCTTCAAGAACTTTTTCATGATGTTACACCTGTCAAAATATAATGAAATTTATGTGCATTTATAAAGGGCACATAAATATACATTTTGTAGAATAAAATACAAAAAAATATTTATTATTTATTTAAATGGCAACACAAAAGTATTATATGACATAATGGTATAGCGGAGGAACAATAATTGCGGCATATTTTAACAATGTGAACTATTTCGCATACGTTGCTTAGGTTTACTACACGTTGCTTATTATTTGTAATAAAAAAGCTTTGCCATATTGTTGAATTAGATATAATAATTCAATTTACTAAATAGTGCAGTTTTGTTCATTATTCTGAATGTGTTGGAAAGTTGTTTCATACTCTATGTTAGATGCAAAGTTTTTTTCTTATATGTTAAATAAAAAAAAATAGTTGATAAAAATATTTTGCACTTTCTACTCCAATTATAATAACAATTTTCGAAAAACAATTTCGGTAATTAACCCAGATATATATCCTTAAAGACAATGTACAGACATGTGTAAAGATAAGGGTGGCATACTTTAAGCGACATCGTCTTTTAAAGTACAGATAATAATTTTGAATGATGCATCTGTGTAATGCAATGCCCATAGTAGTGTAAAAGCAATAAACATCAAAAAGTTAAAAACACACAATTGAAAGTGATTTATAATTAATGAAATAATTACTATGTAATTCGCGATCAATGGCACCCTCAATATGCCAACCATGTTTTTAGTTACCTTAAAAAATGGGAAACAAACCAAGTTGCATTGCAACTCCCCCCCCTCCCCCTGCTTTGTTTGCGGGTTTAACACAATGCAAAGTTAAAATTTTGAACAAGGTTTTGCTTTATGTGTATTGTAAGAAGAAAATATTATTACTACGCTGCAGATGGATTTATGAAATGCCAAATGAAGTTTAAATACTTCATTTGGCATTTTTTTTTATCAATAGTTTTATTATCAGTACTAAATCAAGACCATCATAAATAGATTAGGATATGATTCAAATAAGAGCCATGCAGAATAGCAATATTTGATATCGGATTTATATTTCGCTCAACTTTATCCATTGATACTTTCTAGTAGATAAAACTATAACAAATCGTGCGTTGTATAGTGTTTTTTTTTTTTTTTTTTTTTTTTTTTTTTTTTTTTTTTTTATGAAATTTTATCTTTTGGCATCCATTTTTTTAACGAACACAGTTGCTAATTAACACACGTATATTATATACGTGTATATTATATACGCGTGTTTTATATACACATATATAGCGCACGGATGTACAAAACCCTATGTAAGTGAGTAACACTCGCATTTAACCTTTATGTTTTCATTTAATCGTTGCAAATCTGCTGTTTGAAATCTGCAAACGGTTAATTCTAATGTCTACATTGTTAGGTGGCATCAGTAATTTTTTAGTACAATATCGAACACATAATATATATATGTGAAAAATAACTTTTTATTATTTCAAAATAAATTTGTTCATAAATTGCGGTGAGAATTAACAATTTAAACATTTTTGGATTTGAAATGTCTTGCCGCTGATAGGGATAAATGAAAAGGTCATTAATTTCGAACATAATGGAATCCGCTGGATTTGAATCTCTGTTTTGGAAATGAGGACAATACCTCTTGTAATTTATTTTTTTTTTTGTTAACATATCAACAAGATTTACCATTAATGCTCTGTCACATTCCCCTAGTGACATACTTGGTTGTCATTTCAAATTCTCGATCTTATAAAAAAACTTCTTTTTTATTTGGTGGATAATGAAACTAGATGTTCAAATTTATCTAATGCAAAAAGTTTCTTTTTTTTAATACTGAGAATCTTCTCAGAGATGTGAGATTTTGAGTTGTAAAACCTGTATCTATGTCTACAATTTTTGTAATTAAAACGGTGATTTCTGGAAAGTGAATATGTCACACATTTCCAACATTATAAGTCTTCTATGTATCTTCTTCCTTTATCATATTATTTTAAAAATCATACTTTGTATCACCAATTCAATGTTAAAAAATAGTATAAAATATTTCATTCCAATGGTATTTTAATACTGAAATTTACGTTTACATACCAAAATGTATAGCAACATTTTTAGGGGGAAAAACATAATTATAGAAATATATTTTTCCTGCTGAAGCATTCAGAAAATTTTTATAGATCATACTGACGTCTTTCATTGCAAAGTACAATCTATATAAATAAATATTGTCGTATTTTGTGAAAAAGGAATACGCAGGGAACATTTTAAAATACGAAAATATACATTGAAGTGTTTCACAACTTTATGTTATTTTAACAAAAGTTGGAAATAACAATTTAAGCTTCTCATTTATACACTTTCGAATTTGCAAACGAATCTATGGAAAATTGATTTGTTTTAATTTTCAAGGCCCACTACAGCTTTAAAATTTTTAAACACGCATAAAATATTTACTGCATTGGAGGTTTTTTTATACATTTCATGTGACATTGGTGTCCTGTAAAAAAAAAATAATATATCTGAAATTGAGAGATAAAATGGTTAGTTTTGGTGCCAATGAAAAAATCATTTAATTTGCAAAAGATAATTGTAATTTTACCATAAAATAGTCTTTTTTTAATTGAGAAATTCAAATTTTTTACAAAAAAATGTGTTTCTGCAAAAAAAATTTCTATAAAGAAAGGCATTTTTTAAATAAAAAATTAATGCCTTTCATTCTTTTTCAGTGTGCTTATATTGTATAACATATTTGTCCAATTAGTGGTTAAATGGAAATACCATGAGTTTTTATGCGTATTGTGTAATAAATAGAAATATCTTGGTTATAATATTTACTTCACACTATATGTTTCGAAAATAAATGAAATATTTCTTTTTATTAAGCTTCATATAAATTTGGTCTTTTTTATAAAAAAGATGTATAGTACTAAAAACTGAAATTATCTCTATCAAAATGGATCCAAATTAATTTTGCTTTCAATATTTACACAGGATACATTGAAGAATTTATTACTGTTACTTATTTCTTAAACGAAATCTATTTTTTTCCTGATTTTGTTGTAGATAAACCTAGTTCCTTAAATCGATAACACTTCCAATAAAATTCTATAATTCCGATAATTACAAATAAATGTTTACTTTGTATTTGTAAGTTTGTGGAAGTTGGGTGGAAATCTGTCGGTCAGTTTTGTGAAAGGTTGTGGAAGTTTCTCTGTTAATTGAAATCGATAATTTTGATATTCCATTAGGAAATCTTGCACGATAAACATTTTCGGAAATATTTTTCTAAAGTGGATTATTTATTTACATGTTGCTTTAAAACATTGTTCATCTCAAATTTTTTAGCAAGGTTAAGCAAAATTTATATTTAAACGTTCATTAACTTTAAATTGATATTTGTTCTCCAAAAGGAAACATTTGCGATATTATTATTATTATTTTACACTTTTTCGCAATTATATAAAGCTATTATAGTAATTATGGAGTGTTAATGGCTGGATTTGAACTCCGGACCTTTTGCAACAAAGGGAACAAATGATTAGCTTAATTGTTCCGTGCTAGTGCATTATAATATATTGATTGTCGAAGTTGTTGTTGTTGCAAAAGATGTCGTCGCTGTATACTTCATGGCGAATGAAAGACGTTGGCTTAGCTAATTTTGGCTAGTTGGTGTAAGGATTTGCTTGTTGGAAGCGGATTCGTTCGTTCCATCTCTTGTTAAGGTTGTCAAGGCAGATGTCATGGAATGGTACATGCTAGAATTGAATAATGAAACCATTTTTACAAGAGGCAAGCACTATATCACGAAGCAAAGGCTCTAGCTCAATTGATCCGTGTCAGTGACACGTCATATCACGTGTCACGAAGCAGCAGTATAGGCATCATCGTATTCATGGATGGAAATCTAGGATTAGTTAAATCTCAATTCACGCATATTATTTGCTCTTATTTACTAAAATGCTATATCTTTTGATGAAAATGCATCTTAGATCATATAAAAAACTGGTGGAACCAGAGAGAAAAGTAGAGCTCGATCTAAAAAAATGTTACAGTAAAAAATGTTAAATATTTTCAATCTAAAAATGTGCGTAGAAAAGAAATTGAATCTGATGATCTGTAAAGCTCATGAAATAACCCAAATTTTTGTTACCTGAAAATGAGGACTGAGCTTTACTGGTGCCTTAAAATCAATCAAGAAAAAAGAGGCATTTTAAACTCATTCCGTATTTCAAACATCCATAACCAGTTTAAAAATTTGGGTTTATAACTATATGTTACAGGCTGATGTAATGAAGTATGCGAACGGTTCGTTCAGTACAAAGTGTCGACACAATTCCATACTAGCGGTTTTGATAAATGGAAGATCAAAGCTCCAAGTAAATTCAAAATCTTGAACAGATACTCATTCAAACATATACTAAATATTTGTGTTCAGGCATATTTATTGACATCAATTCCTCAACAACCTGATTATATTAATGTTATACTTTAATTATTACTTCATGGTTTACATTCGTTTAGCGCTGTGGAGCTTAATTGATTTGAGACAACATAACAATATATTCTATGGGCTACTTTGCTCAGTAATAATTTTGAGTGAATAATAGTATAATTCTGAATATAAAGTACCAGTAAATCTCAGTCTACATTTTCAGCTAACAAAAATTTGGGTTATTTCATGAGCTTTACAGATCATCTGATTCCATTTCTTTTCTACGCGCATTTTTAGATTGAAAATATTTCACAATTTTTACTGTAACATTTTTTTAGATAGAGGTCTACTTTTCTCTCTGGTTGCACCAGTTTTTTATATGATTTCATAGCTTTTTCATATCCTTTCAGGAACTTTATCAATCACCTTCAACTAACAAATCTAAACTATTATTAGTAAGGTACCTGTGCCTAATATGGACACCCTAAAGAAAATTTTTTTCACCCCCATGTACACGTGATGGGACTCCAACAATATATGACAATGATTCCTGGACTGTTCACTATCATTATTAAAATTAGCGACCTTGTAACCATTCCGGTTTTATTTAAATGATAAAAACAAGAAATGTTAACAAATGTCAATATAAGGAACTACCTGTCCCTATTATGGACATGTGCCTCCTTATTGACTTACTACAAAGAGTGTAGGGAAAAGCCACTCTTCTATGGAATTTTAGAGGAGAGGGGATAAAAAATGTATATATTGTTACAGCGTATATGGGGTTCTTTCGAACTTATGGTTAGAGAACTTCAAACTCTTGTCTTTTTGAAAAGTAGAAAATAATTTATTTACAGATCTTCAGAACAACAGAGTCTTCGAAACTCACAAATAATACTAGATATTCAAAAATAACTGCTCAAATCTATCGTACAAGTATGGCTTTAGATCCTAGAGACTCATTATACAACATCTCAACACTTAATAGCATTCAAAACAACATAAATGAAACTCAAGCAAACTTGCTAACAAACGCCTTGTTCACTCAATGACTGACTGGTAAATAATAACAACAACAGCTCGTATCGCTCTCCTTATATAGGCTCGCAGCAGGTGCTGGAAATTTCTAGAACCATCTCGAAAAATCCACGGAACAACATTCAATGTATCAGTATATCAATAGGGGGGGTTACCATAGAGTAGGGAAGGATTACCATCGCCAACAATCGCCAAGTTTGTCGCCAACTTGGCGATATATCGCCAAATTTGGCGACCAAAATTAGTCGCTAAAAGTGACGCTAACTTGGCGATATCTCTAATATTTCGCAAAGCTGCCATAGACATTTACTGAAAATAATAGACAAGTTTGCTTGATAACAGAGACAATGTAACAAAAACTAATATTAGTAAAGAAATGGAGCTTAATAAGATTATTTACATTATTTTACAGTACAAACACTAACTATTTACAAAATTCGTAACACTACCCCCTCCTCAAAGACTGCACGTTTCGGGCAGTGCAACCCTTGAGTTAGAGGAAAACACTTAAAATAAACAAATAAATAAATAAATAAATAAATAATAACAATAATAATAAGATTTACATAAATAAGAACTAATTACTATTTACATATTTACAAAAAAAGTGACTTTCATGACCATGGTCTGAAATTCCAGTTTTGAATTTCTAATCACTTTCGCCAAAATAAGGGGCTAGCCGGTTATTGTGTACGACCTTGGGTTTGGCGTGTGGCGATTTTTATATGCGTACAACGACGTCATTCAGCCTGTTGACGACTGTGTAAGGACCGTCCCAGTTTCTTTGTAATTTTGGCGACAGTCCCTTACGACGTATGGGATTCCACAACCTAACTTTGTCACCTTCGTTGAACTCATGTCCAGTTCCCTTTGTGTCGTACCGTGTCTTCATCTTTTCCGATGCCAATCCGATTCGGTTCCTCGCTAGACGATGAATCTCCTCAATCCGTGCCTGGAGTTCATCCACGTATTCTTCAGGCGACAAAGGAGCGTCAGGAGGACGGACAAATAAAAGATCCGCAGGCAGACGAAGATCACGACCAAAGAGCATTTGAAAAGGGGAGTAACCAGTGGCCTCATCAGTGGCACTTCTATAGGCAAGCAGGAAAAGAGGAAATTTCTTGTCCCAGTCCTATTGGTCTCTAGACACCAGGAGAGAGAGGCTATTTAGGATGGTACGATTGAAATGCTCCACCTTAAACACAGTCGAATCGAAGTTTCTTCCTTGATCGGAATGGATTTGAAATGGAACTCCGTATCTGGAAACCCAGTGTTGAACCAGTATGTCTGCTACGGTTACCGCCTCTTGATTACGAATGGCATAGGCTTCAAGCCACTTAGTGAAGTAGTCCATGACAACGAGGATGTACTTATTGCCATCAGATGCTCTAGGAAGAGGGCCCAGGATGTCTAGAGCAATTCGTTCGAAAGGAGCTCCTACATTATAACGCTGGAATCGGGTGCGCATCTTTGGACCTTTACGTGCTACACAGGTGTCACAAGTTCGACACCACTTCTCTACATCACTGCGAACATTATTCCAGTAAAAACGCTCTCGAACCTTTTGAAGTGTCTTCATTACACCAAAATGACCTCCTGTGGGACTACCATGAAGTTCTTGAAGGACCATAGAAATTCTCGACTTAGGGAGTAGTAGTTGCCATCTACATGTCTTTCCATCGTCAGACTCCCATTTTCGGTACAAAATACCGTTCTTCAAATGTAGGGAATCCCAAAGAGCCCAATAACGTTTAGTCGTAGGATAATAATGGACCATGTCTTGCCAGCTGGGCTTCCTGTTGGACTCCTATTTCAGCTCTAGAATTGGCTTAATTTCAGGATCAGCAAGTTGATCTTTACGCAGGCTCTCGTCACTCCACGGATCTTGCGATGATGTAGACCCAATTGTAATTTGTCTTATTATAGGACCTTTGACATTAAATTTCTTCTCAACCCGGTCGCAGTATCTACAATTCTCTGAGCAGGGTCTTCTTGAGAGAGCATCTGCATATCCATGTGATGGGCCTTTTCGATGGCGTATCTCCATATCGTACTCTTGAAGCTTTTGTATCCACCTGGCTATCTGGCCTTCAGGGTTCTTAAAATTCAATAGCCAAGTTAGAGAAGCATGATCAGTTCGGATCAGGAATTTTCGACCGTAAAGATAGTGATGAAAGTGGTCTAAGGCTTTCACTACAGCAAGAAGCTCTTTTCTTGTTACGCAGTAGTTTCGCTCGGCCTTTGACAAGCACTTGCTGAAATAGGCGATAACACGCTCCTGGCCGTCGATTTCCTGGGACAGTACAGCGTCAATGCTTTCGTTGCTTGCATCCATATCAAGTATAAACTGTTTATCGATTTGAGGATACGACAGAATTGGAGTGGATGTCAAGGCCTCCTTAAGCTTTTCGAAAGCAGCGTCACATTCCTGTGTTCACATAAATTTTTGATGGGCTTCTGTTAATTTATGAAGTGGTCTTGCAATCATCGAGAAGCCTTTGACGAATTTTCTGTAATATGTGCATAATCCTAGAAAACTTCGAAGCTGGTGAACATCTGCTGGACGATTCCAATTTTTCATGGCCGATATCTTCTCCGGATCAGTCCTAACTCCTTCCGCCGAAATGATGTGTCCAAGGTAGGCGACTTCATTACGAAACAAACTGTACTTCGAAGGGCTTAACTTCAAATTAGCTTCCTTTAATTTTTGTAGCACCCGCCTGAGGTTGTTCAGATGTTCATCAAAAGATTTTCCTATGATTATGATATCATCTAAATAAACAAGACATGCTTCATATGACAGCCCCCGGAGAACCGTTTCCATAAGCCGTTCGAAAGTTGCAGATGCGTTACATAGACCAAAAGGCATTACTTTGAACTGCCATAATCCTTGTCCCGTTATAAAAGCAGTCTTCTCGCGGTCGTCCGGATGGATCTCTACCTGCCAGTAACCATTCTTCAGATCCAGAGTCGAGAACCAAGTGTTGCCCGCAAGTGTGTCGAGAGTGTCGTCGATCCTTGGCAGAGGGTAACTATTCTTTTTAGTGACGTCATTCAGTCGGCTTTAGTCTACACAAAATCTTGTAGAACCGTCCTTCTTTCTTACTAATACAATGGGAGACGCCCATGGACTTGTCGATGGATCGATGACGTCATTTTCTTCCATATCCTTAATTAAATTTTGCACCTCTTCTTGCTTGGCAAAAGGTAATCGTCTAGGGTGTTGTTTAATAGGTGAGTGATCTCCAGTATCAATTCGGTGTTGTGTGATTTTGGTTCGTCCAAAGTCTTCAGATGTTTGGGAGAATAAACTTTGGAATTCCCTTATTAAATTTTCCGCAGCATCCCTTTGTGTTGAATCTAAGTCAGTATTTTGTAACAAATCCTTGACTAAATTATCTAAAGATTTCTCAGAGTAACTGGAATTTTGACTTATGCACGTCACAGGAGCACATGATGCTATCACTTCTCCTTTCTTAATAGTCCTCGTCTTATCACTGATGTTAGCAATTCTGACTGGAATGGTCTTCTTCGAGAGGTCCACCACAGATGAAGCCACCAATACTCCTGCTTGTTTACTATTGTCCTCGGAATAATCTATATAACCAAATCGGTAATTCGTTTCATTTTTAATTACAGCTGGAACTAAAAATTCTGTTCTTGGATATAGATTGATGTCTTCTTTGGCTATTACTGCTTGTTTACATTCAATTTCGTTATTTAATCCGAAAAGACTTATTTCTTCAAATTTTGAGAGCATTTTGTTATTTTTGAAATCAAGTTTGAAGCCAAACTTCTTTAGAAAATCTAGTCCGATTAAGCAAGGATCTGTTATGTCAGCCACATATGCCGTATGGTAATATTTCGTTCCTCCAAAGTTGATGGTTAAATCGGCCTTTCAATATATGCCTTATTGACACTGCTCATTTCTAGAGAACAGTTTTAATCCTAGAAGATTCGAGCTATATAAGTTCGTGTTTTCATTCTTTAAAATAATAATCCTTTTGGCTTTTTTTCATTTTATTTCCACGACACACACATATATAGTTGAACAGACACTAACACTAATATTTACATAAAAAATATACATATTTTTACGGGGAAGTAAAATATTGTTCCTCGCATCGAGAATTCGTAACAACTTCTACCTTTTTTAAAACAAAACTTTGCGCCACAGGTGGCTTTTATTGGCGACCTCACGGCGCCTTTGGGTTGCTTCACACGTGATTTGTAACACCTTGCCCCCCCCCCATGAACCTATGGGGTTCATCACAATACATGTTGCAATACGATACATTAAATCAAATACAAATTTCAAAATATAATAAGAATATACATACTTTAAACACTTTAAGAATTCTGGACATACACTTCAACTAGAATAATAAAAGAAAAGATTACAATGCAAATTTCAGTAAAAACAGTCAATTGTCATTGAGTTCCAAATTATAGAGTAATTGCACTGGTCTTCTCAAAACAGATTTTTGAGTTTTTATTTTGCAGGCCCTCTGCTTGCCGTCTCTTCCAGGAAAGGTTTCTATAATTTTGCCTAAACTCCAGAAATTTCTGGGTAAACTATCGTCTTTTATTAAGACAATATCGTTTATTTTAAATTGGGGAATATTAGTTTTGTTTATACTTTGGTGGGCTGATCTCAAATTTAATAAATACTCTCCCTTCCATCGGGACCAAAACAATCTCATCAATTTTTCTCGGTAATTATAAGTTTTAAGCAATTCTTTCCTGGAAGAGAGATTCGAGTCAAAGTGCAGGCGTACTGAAGGGAGAGAAGTTATTCTTCTCCCTATCAAAAAATGTGCTGGGCACAATGGTACGGGGTCCTGGCTTTCATCACTCATGTAAGTGATGGGTCTAGAATTTATGGTGCCTTCTATTTCAGCTACTATGGTGGACAGTTCTTTATAATTTAATGATGCTTTGCCTAGCGTTTTCCGTAGGGCTGTTTTAACACTTCGCACCATCCTTTTATAAAAGCCACCCCACCAGACGGCTTTTTCTACTATATATTTCCATTTTATTTTATGGGACGCAAAAAATTCTTTCACCTCTGGATGAGCTACTAAGCTCCAAAGTTTCTTAAATTCTAGTTCAGCACGTTTAAATGTACGTGCATTGTCGGAATAAATTACGGAGAATAAACCCCGTCTAGCGATGAACCTTCTAAATGCGAGTAAGAAGGCTTGCGTAGATAAACTGTGTACCAGTTCCAAATGAACATTTCTTGTTACAGCACAGGTAAGAAGTAAAATATATTGTTTATTTGTCTTATCTTTTACGAATAAGGGACCTGCGAAGTCACATCCTAGAATATTAAATGGTGGAGACTGTTCAATACGATCAGGTGGCAACGGAGCTACTGTCTGGTCTCCTGGATTCGCAGAAAATCGTTTGCAGACAACACATTTCTTGATTAGACCCTTTATCGTTTTTCTGGCTTTTAGAAGCCAGATTCTTTCTCTGATTTCAACAAGCGTATGTGTCACTGAAGAATGATACACTTTCTCATGTGCATTCCAAATAATTAACTCGGCTAATTTAGTTTTGGGCGTCAGAATAATCGGATACTTTTCATTTTCTAGTAAGATGTTAGATTTTGATAGTCGCCCGGAAACACGTAAGATGCCCTCAGCATCCAGAAAAGGATTTAATTTCATGAGATTAGAATCTCTAGGAAGGGGTTTTGCCTTTTCCAAACATTTAATTTCTACAAAGTATTTTTCATTTTGAATTTGTTTTATCCAATAATTTTCCGTTTCCTGGAGTTCTTCCAGTGTTAAACTGTCTCGATTATCTTGTTTATGCCTAGTCAAATTTATGAAACGCAATACATAGGCTGTTATTCTCAACAGTTTATTTAAATTAGAATATCTATTAATGTCGATGATTCTTTCACGAGTAATAACCGAGTTTACGACGATTTTATCTCTGGATTCCATTTCAATGTTAGAAAAAGAAGATTTTACGTTATTATCAAGTTTTGGCCAAAAATTTTCGGATTTACTTAGCCAATCCGGGCCTTGCCACCAATGCTTATTACTGGCTAATTCTTTGGATGTGAGTCCTCTAGTGAGCATATCAGCTGGATTATCTTTACTGCTGACATGCCTCCAGGCACTGGGGTCAGAATTTTCTTGTATCTCCGCTACCCTGTTTGCAACAAAAGGCTTCCATTTGGCAGCAGAATTTTTGATCCAATTAAGAGTTATAGTGGAGTCCGTCCAGAATACTACTCTTTGAATATTATTGAAAACATTTTTCAGATGGCTGGCTATTCTGGCAGCTATTAATGCACCTAGAAGCTCTAATCTCGGCAAAGTGATTCTTTTTAAAGGGGCCACACGAGTTTTAGAAATTACAATACAAGTTTTAGAAAAGCCCTCGGAAACCTGGTATCTGAAGTAGCCCACTGCCCCGTAAGATTTTAACTAAGCATCAGAAAAAAGATGAAGTTGAACTTTATCATCTAAAGTATTATCTGTGTTAAAATAATACCTGGGTACCTGAATCTTTTCTAACAGTTTTATTTCGCTATACCATTTTTCATATTTTTCTTTAAATTCTTTAGGAAGTGTGTCGTCCCATTCTAAACCGCGTTCCCATAACTCCTGAAGAAGTAATTTAATTCTAATTAAGAATGGCGATATGAATCCGATAGGATCGAATATTTTGGCAGCGCTGTGCAAAACATGTCTTTTGGTGTATTCCAAATTATCACCATCTGACATAAACGCCTTAAAATCTATTGACAGGACGTCGTTTATATTATCCCAATTAAGTCCCAGAATTTTTAATTTTGAATGACTTTCGTCTGTTTCTATAACTGGGTTACCATTCTTCCACAATTCCCTTAATTCTAAAGAATTTGTATCAAACTTTCTCAAGTTCATACTCGCATCCTTAAGTATTGAGACAGCAGAAGCTGATAAATTGAAAGCTTCTTGAACTGTCGGAGCCCCAAATGCCAAATCGTCCACGTATAAAAAATTATCTAACATGTTATAAGCAATAGGATTAATTTCTTTGTACTTTCTAATATGTTTCTTAATTGTCGAAGCCAACACGTACGGGGAGCTCGTGACTCCAAAACAATGTCGGTTTAAATGATATAAAGTCACAGGTTTATCTATGTCACAATCATCAAAGTATAAAAAACACAAATAATTCCTGTCCTCTTTAGACACTTCTATTTGCAAGAATGCTCTAGCAATATCGCCCAAAAAAGCAATTTTATGAGACCTGAAATTTAATATTATGTCAATTAAATTAGGATTTAAATTTTCTCCAGCGAAAAGACAATCATTTATACTTTTTTCATTATTTCTTTTACTACTAGCATCATAAACAATTCTTGATTTTGTACTAGAAGAATCTGGTCTAAAAATGATTTGGTGTGGCATTACGTAACCAATAAAGCAATTAGTATCGCACTTTTGAATAATACCTTCACTTAATTGTTCTTTTATAATTTCGTTATATTTCTGAAATAAAGATTTATTACCCCTTAATCTCTTTTCCAGACCCACAAATCTCTGTTTCGCAACTTCGTAATTATTTGATAAACTTTGTTTGTTTACTTTAGACGATCATAAAAGTGGGGCGATATACCTTTGATTATCGAAAATTATTTCCCTCTGAAATTGCGTAATCACCTCATATTTTTCGTCGTTTTGAATATCAGTAGGAAAGGATGAAAAATTATCTACATCCCACAATTTTCTTAAATCATTGTCTGTTGATGTACAAATGACCTTAAAACAAGAAGTTCTATTTACATTATTGCTATGCATTCGTCCAATTAAAGTTTTTCCAAATATTGTTGGTTGAATAAATAAATATTTATTGATTTTCTCTATCCCTCCCGTGATTGTCGCAAACATATAATCACATCCCAATAATATTTGTACAGTCTTTTCATTAATAAATCTGTCAGCAAACTCATTTTCACCTAAACGGAATTTATTTATGAGCTGCGAATCAATATGCGATTTTACTTGCGTCGCACTAATTATGTCTGATACGAGCGCCTGAACATTAATCTTTTCATGCGGAGGATGGCGACTAATTATAGTAATGTCCACTAAATCATACTCTTGTTCTATGGCGTTACGATTCGCGAAAGTATAAACTAGCAATTTCTCTCTTTTTACTGGTTTTAGTTTTAAAGCAGTTGCTAAATTCTTTGCAATAAATGTGCGCGAAGATGCAGAATCATATAATAGCCTTGTACTTAATTTCTTGGAATCACCCATTACCTGTACGCACGCCGTTTGCAAAATTGTCGAATATTTTTCTGGAATGGTGCAACCGCTTGATTTTCTTGATTTTGTACAATTTCTGATTTTTTAGTATTCTCAACGGGACTAATTTCAGGGGATTTCTTAGCGGGGCAAAACAAATAATTATGTTGAAAACTCTTGCATAACTCACACGGTTGTATTTTAGCCTTACATAGAGATAATAGGTGGCTCTTATAAAAACATCGGTAACATCTTCCTTCTTTTTTTAACTTATAACGCTTTTGTTCATCCGTCATTTCCTTACATTTTAAACTATTAGGATTCGAATTACAGAATACACAAACATTTTTTACGACCGTGTTCAGCGCAACTGAAGTGGGAAAATAACCCTTTGTTCTGGTAGGAGCATTTTTTTCCCATCGAGATTTTTCTGGACCTTTTAAGGAATTTCCTGATATAACAGTTGCCGCTTCCCTTGAATCAATCTCAAATTTTATAAATTTCATTAATTCATTAACATCCCCTGGCTATTCGTTATCCTTTTTCCTCTGAAATTCAATTACCAAATTATGAGGTAATTGTCTTAAAATGATAGGGATTAGTAAATACCCAAAATTGTCCGTAGCTACTCCTATCGCCTGCAAATTTCTAATGCTTATTTCGCATTCATCATACAAATCTCTCAACATTTTCGTATTCGAGCATGACCTGATCGGTTCGATTTCTAATAATTTATTTATAAAACCGCTAATTAAAATTTCCATTTTACCATATCTTTTTTCTAGTAAATCTGGCGAGTGATCATAATTATTTTCTGTTAGAGCTAATCCAGATACCGTTTTATAGGCTTCACCAGACAAAAATGATTTCAAATATATTAATTTTTCTATTTTTCTCAAATTATCATTAACATCAATAGTATCTTTTAAACTATTGATAAATTTTAGAAATGTATTAGGATCGCCTTTAAAATTCGGAATATTTTGGCAAATTTACAGTAGGCAATCGTGTACTAACATACGGAACCGTACTAGCGTTTCTCGATTTAACATCATTTTTAAATTTCTTCAAATTTGTTTTTATTTTAAATTTCGTTTCATTAATAGTATCATTATAATCGATACTATTTTGAACTTCCGTTTCTAAATTCTTATTATCAGGGATCAATTCTTCCATTTTCAAATTAATTTCCTTTAATTCTAATTGTTTTTCCTCCAAATTTATCAAAAATTCCGAAAGCTTATCAATATTATCTTTATTTTCAAAATCAATATCTTCAATAAACGACTCGACCTTTGTTATTAGTTTAGTTAATGACGTTTTCATAACTTTACGCTTAGCCTCTAATTTTTCAAGATTCATGCTTAGAAATAAAAATTACAGTACCTTTTTTCTGCCGAGATTTCGAGGTTCTTTTCGGTAATCTTGAAATTGCACTGCCGAATCGGGAAATTTTGTTTAATCCATATTAATGTTCCATTTCCCGGGTTTCGGCACCATATTGACACTGCTCATTTCTAGAGAACAGTTTTAATCCTAGAAGATTCGAGCTATATAAGTTCGTGTTTTCTTTTTTTTAAATAATAATCCTTTTGGCATTTTTTCATTTTATTTCCACGACACACACATATATAGTTGAACAGACACTAACACTAATATTTACATAAAAATATACATATTTTTACGGGTAAGTAAAATATTCTTCCTCGCATCGAGAATTCGTAACAACTTCTACCTTTTTTAAAACAAAACATTGCGCCACAGGTGGCTTTCATTGGCGACCGCACGGCGTCTTTGGGTTGCTTCACACGTGATTTGTAACATGCCTATCTTGGCGCCCGTCACAGTTTGCAGGGTAACGCAGGGCGGAGTCCAGATGAGTTTACATTTCAATTTTCGAGCCAAATCTTCTCTTATTATTGTTACATTGGCTCCTGTATCCACAATCATACGGCATTGAATCTCGTTAATACATCCTATCACATATAATTCATTATCGCCGCCACTCACTTTCAATATTTGAAGGATCTTCAGGTGGGGCTTTTTATTCTCTGTCTTGAATTCATCTCACGTTCGTGGACGTTGGGGCAGTTTCTTCGGAGATGTCCTGTATCACCGCATCCCCAGCACCTGAGATTCTGTCTTCTTGAGCTTGTTCTTCCATATTTTAAAGCTTCCAGCTCTTGATTTATTTTCCTAATTTCTTTCAAGACGTCGCTCTCAGTGTCTGAGCTTTTGTTCACCGTTGCCTCTCGGACTGAATGACGATCTTTTCGGCTGGCTTGTGTAGCTGCTTCCAACTTTAAGGCATATAGTAATGCAGCCTTTAAATCCTGCACATCTGCCATTCGTACCGCTCTCTGCACTTCTGGATCTTTTATTCCGTCTACAAAGTACTGCAAAAGAGAGCATTTCCCGTACATTTGTTGGGCAGTCGATGAAAGCTAAATTTCCCAGACGTTCTATTTCTGAGGCAAACTCTTGAAGGGTTTCACTCGATTTTTGATGGCGACTCTTCATTTGTATTCTCGTATAATCTTTGAAAAATTTCTCTCCGAATCTCATTTCAAGTGCACAACTTAAAGTCTCAAAATTGAGTTCCGTCATATCGGGCAATGTTTGCAGCACATCGGCTGCTTCTCCTCTTAAAGATACTGCCAGTTGACAAGCTTTCACCTCGTCACTCCATTTGTTCGCTTCGGCTACAATGGTGAATTGGGTCTTGTAAACTTGCCAGGAACTCTTTCCGTCGTATGTCGACAGCTTGATGTGCACGGGAGAAGCAGGCGGATTCCTAAATTCTTCCTAATTACCACTGGACGCTGAAAGCTTCTTCTCAAGATCTTGTACTTTTTTATTTAGCTTTTTCTCTACTTCAACTATTTTCTCTTCAATATTACTAACTTCATTCTGAATTTTCTCTTCTATTTTCTCTATTTTTCTTTCCATTTTCTCTTGAATATTACTAACTTCATTCTGAATTTTCTCTCCTACCGAATCTATTCTTCTCTCTACCGACGAGAACTTTTCTTCCAAAGTTTTCTTCATTTCTTCTTGACTTTTATTAACTTCCTCCTTTAATTCTTCCATTCTCTCTTGGCTTCTTTTCATTTCTTCAGTCACATCTTCTTGGCCTTTGTCAATTTTATTTGTCAACTCTTCCATTCTTTCTTCGATTTTATTCATTTTATCCGCCAACTCTTCTTGGCCTTTATTCATCTTTTCGCCAGCAATTCTTGGCCTTTATTCATCTTTTCCGCCAACTCTTCTTGGCCTTTCGTCAATTCTGTCTTTATGCCATTGATAGCATCTAATAGTTCTTTTAGTTGCACGTCCATGCCTCTTGTTTTCGCCATAAGAACAAACCACCTTCTGACACCAAATGTTACAGCGTATATGGGGTTCTTTCGATCTTATGGTTAGAGAACTTCAAACTCTTGTCTTTTAGAAAAGTAGAAAATAATTTATTTACAGATCTTCAGAACAACAGAGTCTTCGAAACTCACAAATAATACTAGATATTCAAAAATAACTTCTCAAATCTATCGTACAAGTATGGCTTTGGATCCCAGAGACTCTTTATACAACGTCTCAACACTTAATAGCATTCAAAACAACATAAATGAAACTCACGCAAACTTGCTAACAAACGCCTTGTTCACTCAATGACTGACTGGTAAATAATAACAACAACAGCTCGTATTGCTCTCCTTATATAGGCTCGCAGCAGGTGCTGGAAATTTCTAGAACCATCTCGAAAAATCCACGGAACAACATTCAATGTATCAGTATATCAATAGGGGGGGTTACCATAGAGTAGGGAAGGGTTACCATCGCCAACAATCGCCAAGTTTGTCGCCAACTTGGCGATATCTTTAATATTTCGCAAAGCTGCCATAGACATTCACTGAAAATAATAGACAAGTTTGCTTGATAACAGAGACAATGTAACAAAAACTAATATTAGTAAAGAAATGGAGCTTAATAAGATTATTTACATTATTTTACAGTACAAACACTAACTATTTACAAAATTCGTAACAATATATACCTTAAAGTATTGCGGGGGAGAGCACAGTAAAAATCTTCAGAACATGCACTTTACAGCGGAGGGTCATTTTCGGTTGTGGCTCTTCGAAGACTGATGCAAAGTACCTCAGTTACCACAAAATATTATGAAATAATGAAGCTGGTTTTTCTTAGCTTTCTATTTTTGTTAATAGATTCACCTACTGTACTTCCAATGCGGACTTAAGGTGTCCATAGTGGGAATCGGGAGTAGTTTTATTAGATCTTATAATAAATAAATAAAAAAAACTTTTTTTACGCAATACAAGCAATAGCAATCGAAAATATTTTTTTAAAGCTTTCTAAAACACCCCACTTTTCATTATTTAAAGCAATTTTACAATATCTAATAAGAATTTAAACTTGCATGTAATTACGATCAGCTCACCACGAAACAACAAATTTCCTTCTAAAAGGCGAACAACGCGCTTTTTTGTACTTTCCAGTCTTAATTATCTTTTCAACTGCTTTTCTTCACGGATATGTAAAACGATCTCTCTATCAAAATTTTTATTTTTAAAAATATTAGGGGTGTCCACATTGAGAGCACTGTCCATATATGGTACAAGTAACTTATTAGTTTAAAGTTATTAGTAGAGTTTGACAAAATACGGGAAATAACGCCATGTTGGCTTCATTTTGGCGAGTAATTTTCGGCGCCAGATTTGCAAAAAACTTGGCGATATTTGGCGACAGAACCGCCCCCTCCCAGATGGTAGTCCCACTGCAATTTTTCGGTATCTACATAGATTTTCTTATGATCTTAGGTATCTACACAGATTTCCATAGCTTCATTTTCAAATCGCTATTTTTGTAAATATAGAAGAATTTTCTTTCTTCCTAAATTATCCCTTTTTAATTGAAATATATATATTGTAATAACTGTTTTAACGTCAAAATCACTCAAATAAAGGTGCGATGTTGTTTTAACACATATTTAGTTTCAGATTATATATATGTTAATGAAAACTATGTATTTTCTGTTTCGAATGACGTCAATTTCAAAAATTGAAAAATCTATCAGGAGAATCGGAATTTTTATTGATCTAGATAAAAAAGAACACATGTTATCATTTCTTTTTTAAATTATTGAACTGTTTTTTAGTTGGTGGCAACTCAAAAGAAATAATTGAATTAGCAAATAAAAAGGGAAGATTTCTATAATGTTAATTTATGGAAGGTACAGTGTTATATAGATTTTAATGAGTGCCATTTCCTTAATTTTTTTAATTTTTTTTACCGGACCTTCGAAAGGCACATCCCTAAATTAAAAGCTTTCGAACAAGCTATTACATGTCGTTGAATGTTTCCTGGTTCTGGTTATAATCGAGTTCTTTGTCTTTTTTTCTTGTTTCACGCGCAAAAAGTGACAAAACAGGGGTTCTGGATCTCCGAAACTAATCAGTGGTTCAGGATGAATTTTTGTGAACTTTGAGATCTAAAGTAGGACACTTCCCCTTTTCAATTTCGTCGCGATTCGATGATTAGTTCCAAAGTTATTAAGAGGCAAACTTTGGACTTTAGCATTAGAGACGCATCTGAGCTCTACTAGACAGCACTGCCGTGCTGTATGTATGATATAGGGCGTATTATATATCTCTATACTAAATGGATGATAATTTTTTATTTAATGCACTAATATTGTATTAAAGTATATCGGTCTACCAAGTCATATCTTGGTGGTAAACACCTAAAATCCCAGTTTTTGGGATTGACTCGTAAGTTTATCGATATCTTTTCCTTCTCCCAATCCTTTATGTTTTCATACTTTAGTGTGCAGGAAAACACAATGGTAAACCAGCCAGACACCCGCTAACATCGCGTTTTAAGGTATTCTTTACCAAGATCCGATTTGGCAAATCGATAGCGCTTTAATATGCGAATCAAAATTTAACTAATTCAAGATTATCATCCGTGAAATTATTTAAGTGATTTCCTATGATGTTGCCACCCGTTGTATATATTATTTCCTGAAATAGCGTCTTTAAATTTTCATGAACTCGTGGAAAAACGTTGTCTCCTTTCTGGTTGGGAAGATCTTTGGATTTAAACCAGGGAATGTTTGTACAAGTTCAAATTCAACTAGGCGGGAGACCTACAATTTGGCTCGAGCTCGACAAACCCTACCTAACATTTATTTAAAAAAAATACAATTATTCATGGGAATATTTCTACAAGAGACGAGCGCCATAGAGCGGCTGGTTGCATTTGTGACGGCCAGTTATCTACACGAGGGATATAGGTCCTAAGTATGGGACGTGCCCTACATGGGGGGTCTTTTTAAGGAAACCTAAACCGTACTTACACAAGAGATTCCAATATTCGATAAAAACCACGGAAAACTCCAAACTATTAGGCTGACGGCCACGATTGGGTTCGAACCCAGCCCTTGCCGTCTACCAGTTTCGAGGTTGAAACCTTCCAGTCACTGGTGGGCCCGTAAAATGGAGCAAAGCGCTAGCTCAGTTGCTCAGTACCATATCTCTGCATACATTGTTACGGGAAGTAGCGTCGCTATGGTTTCATGGGCTAATCAAATGGAGATGGGTCCCTGCTGGTTAAAAGATCACTCGATTTGAACCAACGACCGTTTGTACAAGAGATAAGCGCCATAGCATGGAGCAAAGGTGCTAGTTCAAGTGTTCCATACCAGTGGATCACCATGTATTACTGCGAGAGATAGCGTCGCTACATTTTAACTTGTTTAATGACGATGGTTCTCTTCTCATTGGAAAGATCATTGAATATGAGATTCAAGAGATATAGCATGGGACAAATGGCTCGCTTAATCCTTCAGTGCATGAATTTTTCAATTTTTTGAAAAAAATGTGAAATGAATATGCATCGGTCGTATAATGGGTAAAATATTAAAATAAATTAAGTTTCAAATTTTCAGCCAAATTTTGTTATTTTGAAGTGTGTACACTATATACATAATTAGGGTTTTCAATTATTGTATTGCTGTATTTTGCAATTAAATGGGCTTAAATTAATTTATTTTATCAGTTTAACAATCGCAAACTTTTTTAAAATTAATATTTTTCAGTATTCAGCAATGACAATAAAAGTAAATTTGTCTTAATAGCTTGATCATTTTTTTTTTGAAGAAAATTTTTTAAGTTGTAGCTATTCACATGGACAAAATAAGTGTTATTTTATTCTTTATACTGTTTGTGATCAGTTACAGAGAAGATATTGGCCAAATTCATCGCACATAATGAGAATAATAGTATTTTTATGTATGTACCATATGCGGCACATCGTGCAGTGAATGATTAATTGTTTCCCACCCATGATATATACACGCGAGATACGTCATATATGCATGCAAGGTATGTCTGCACTATGTTTTCATGAAATATTCCACACTTAAATGGAATTTTAAAAAACATAAACACATAAAAAGGGATTTTAAGTAATTTTAAACTTTTTTTACTATATAGCGATAAAAATAACATAAAGAATTCAAGAGTTTAACATAACATCTTCTATTATGCCGCATTTTTTATTATTTGCACTTGAATACGTGAAGTCTGGTAACTGCACAGCCGTTGTATTGGGAGGTAAAATGAATTCATACAAATTATTTACAATACATGAAAAAAAAAACTGAAACACAAATAATCAGTAAAATATCAATAGAATATTGTATGACTTATTTTAAATGCTCTTTAAAAATTTCTTTTATTTATTTATTTAATTATTTGCATGTAAACTAAAAAAATATATATTTTACTTTATTTTCTATTACCCACGGGTGAAATAAATTTGTCTTTGAAAATTTAATTTAAGGAACAAAGTGGAAACAACGAAGAGGACATACTGTTATTGTTAGTCATCTTATTTATATTTTGTATCTGGGGAATTTTCTTTGCAACGATGAATTATAAATTTTGTAATAATTTCTAGGTAATAAAACAATATGAAATATGAAATCAATTAGTTCCGTGTTCCCATAGACAGTATACATATACATATATATATATATATATATATATATATATATATATATATATATATATATATATATATATATATATATATATATATATATGAAAATGCAACTTAGATATAGGACGTATTCTATATTTCTATAATAAATGTATGAGATTTTTTTATTTAATGCACTAATATTATATTGAAATAAAATTTGTTTACATGTTTCTAGCAGATAATCTCCTGAACTACCGAACCGATTTCGAAAATAATAAAGGCAGTCTCTATTCGAACGTAGATATATGTTAGTCGATACTGCTAATCCAAATATTTAGCATCAATAAAAAATTCTATAATTGTGATTTTTGTGATATTGCTACTGAATTTTTTTTTAAATATTATAAACATGAAATTAGGCATGGTAGCTATTTAGAAGATGTGTTTAAAATAAATATAGTTAAGTAAAAAAAACTAAAAAACACGCTTTTTAAGTATATCAAACTAAAAAGTGAAAAATAATTCGTACTATAAGCTGAAAACGAAAATAGATGAAAAATACTATATTACTATAAAATCATTGTTATTATAGAAATCAATTAATAAGCAATAAATAAAATTATCGTGGAAAAAAAGCGTGGGATGCTCCATCTCCCATGCTCCATTTATCAGTTCTTAAGAAACACCCCACGCTTTTTTTCCACGATAATTTTATTTATTGCTTATTAATTGATTTCTGTAATAACAATGATTTTATAGTAATATAGTATTTTTCATCTATTTTCGTTTTCAGCTTATAGTACGAATTATTTTTCACTTTTTAGTTTGATATACTTAAAAAGCGTGTTTTTTAGTTTTTTTAAACTATATTTATTTTTCACTTTTTAGTTTGATTACTTTAAAAGCGTGGTTTTTAGTTTTTTTAAACTATATTTATTTTAAAATTTACAACGAATGACATCGATCCAAATCACTTTTTTTGGTCGACTCTGATTAATTTAACCATGCATCTCGAATCCTATTAAGAATGTATAAAAAAATTCTTCACATTATGAAAGACAACATTTTTTGCTAGATATAGCCAAATTTGGAGACATTCTTTCATTTGGCACCAAACACGTGTTGTGGCTTTCGTAATCTTAATAGTCAATTTTTCGGCCAAATGTCGCCAATATTTTGTGAAATATCGCCAACTAATTGGTTGCTGCTATTTTCTCATGACCCTCACCCGTATTACCCAAAATGACCCACTAATCAAATTTGTTCAAACATGTGACTTAGCTCAAAGGTCTCCAGGTAATCAAATCTCCAAAACGGTAATCAAAAACAGTAGAATATAAAACTGAATCAAAATCGTTTAAGCCGTTACTTAGATAAAATTAGCTTGACAGCATTCATCAATAAAGCGAAATGGCCCACTAATATAATTTTGTTTAACTTGCGACTGTGCCCAATAGTCTTCTCGTGACAAAAGACGTTTCGTTACAAAATTTAGGTAAAATTGATTGAATCGTTGTTATATATAATTAGAATAACCCTAACCCATTATGACCCAAAATAACCCATTAATCGAATTTTCGCGAGCATGTGTCCTGGTCCAATGGTTTTCTCTTGCCCCAGAATATCATAATACAAAATATAGTCAAAATGGTGAGAGACATTTTCTACATAAAATTAGCATGACCCATCAATGACCCACAAATGACTCTTATAATCGAAATCTCTCGAGCATGTGACTTAGCCCATTAGTTTCCTCGTGTCGAAAAATTGTTACATACAAAATTTCGTTAAAAACGATCCAACTGTTCTTTAAATATAAATAGCTTGACCCAGACCCTTTATGACCCATTAATCGAAATTTCCCGAAAGTGTGACCTATCCCAATGATTTTCTTGTGCCAAAAAAATGTTATACAGTCCCTGGCCAAATTATTAGACGCACTCCATTTTCCTTGTGTCGAATCATATTACTAGCATCACAGAAATATCACTGTGTGAATAACTGCAATTAATTATGTACATCATTTGTAGGATTATAAAAAAAACACGCCTATGTCTTTCAAACTCTTTCTTTTTACAAATTAAATTAAAAATGGCTGAAATTGCAAAATTTATAACTTGAAGCTCAAAAATGTCGATATTTTTGGAGCCTCTTTTGGCGGCTATCAGTGCCTCTATTCTTCGCGGCATGCTGTTAATACAAAATTGAAGAGTTTCTTGTATGCGTGGGTGACGATTCCAGATATGGATGATATTTTCTATGAGCTGGGTTTTGTTTGTAATGACTTCTTAGTCAATTCTTCAGACCAATATAAAGATGTTTTCAAAATCGGTTTATTCTAAAGCTAAAATGGTGGTTTCCAAATGAAGAACCATTTGCATTTTTGCAAAGTAAAGCTTTTTCTTACATAGCACAATCCGTCAAGGTCTACTTTCAATTAAAAAAATCCCTGTGTTGAACTGTTCCCGGTAATTCATCAGACATGAATACCATTGAAAATGTTTGGGAGCTAATGAAGAAAAATCTGGACAAAGAGACGCAGCTCATAGAAAAACTTATCCTTGTCTGGGAGCATCACTCACACATGCAAGAAACATTTCAATTTTGTACTAACAGCATGCCATGAAGGGCATGAATACAGGCACTGATTGCCGCCAAAGGAGAGTCCAATAATATTGTCATTTTTTTTAATTTCATGTTTTAAGTTTTACAATTTTAGCAATTGTTAATTTAATTTGAGAATATAAATAATTTTAAAGTCATTGGCATGCTTTTAATTTATTATAATCCTACAGATGATGTATATAATCAATTGTAACTATTGGCATAGTAATATCTCTATGAAACTTGTAATATGACGTGACACAAGAAAATATGAGTGCGTCTAATAATTTGGCCAGGGACTGTATACAAAATTTCGTTAAAATCGATCCACCTGTTCTTTAGATGTAGCTTGACATAATCCATTATGGCCCATCATGACCTGCAAATGATCATTATAGTCGAAATCTCTCAAACATGTGATTTAGCCCATTAGTTTCCTCGTGTCAAAAAACTTTTCATACAAAATTTCGTTATAATCGATCACGCCGTTCATTAAAGATAAATAGCTTGACCCAGACCCTTAATGACCCAATATGACCCATTAAAATTTTTTCTTGAACTCGTAACTTAGCCCAACATTTTTTCCGCGCCCGAAAACCATAGAATGCAATTTTTAGTCAAAACTACGTGAGAAAATCTATCGATAAAAATAGCATGACCCGCAATGACCCCAAAAATGACCCACTAACCGAATTTTCTTGAACATGTTACCTAACCCAATGGTCTTCTTTTAATCAAAAACGATAAAATATAAAATTTGGTCAAAATCATTAGAGCCGTTTTTTAGATAAAAATGGCTTGACCCATAATGTTCCAAAAATGACCCATTAATCGAAATTTTTCGAACATGTGACCCAGCCCGATAGTTTTCTCGTGCCAAAAAACTGTTACCTACAAAATTTCGTTAGAATCGATAACGCCGTTCTTTAAATATAAATAGATAATAAGGAGAGTTACAAGCTCACAAACTCACAACTCACACACAGGTGAAGCTAATAAAATAAAAGCATGTTAAAAAAACAATTAGTGAACTATTCGAAATTTAATTTAAAATTGACGGAAAACACTTTAAAATCTTTTTAAATTATTATTTCTTTGGAATTTTTGGGATAGGAATTTGAAATTTTGCATAGTTGCAGCATTTAACACATAAACTCTCCCACAGGACATTAAAAAAAATTGAAATTTGAAAAGGTGCCTGAGAATATTTTTATGTATAAAATTGTAATATATGAGTTAGTTGGCAATCAAAACATGGGGAGAATCTCTAAGTATACTCTTTTACAAAATATGAATTTTAAAATGTTAGATGCACGAAAAACGTTGTAAACTAAAATTTGAATGGATATTTTAGAGATATAAACTGTAAACTCAAATTTCCTTTTATCATCAAAATTTAAAATAGTCATGTTATACAAATGTGATGTATAAGGCCACTATGTTATACATGGCATAATAAGCCCTGGCGTTTATTTAAATGGACCAATTTTGACTCTTTCTAACATAGTTGAAAAATGTTAATGAATTCGTTTTGTCTGTCCGTCTGATTTCGACGAAATGGATACATATTATTGGGATTTACTATAGAATGTTCACTATTGAAAATGACCTGTGTAGCATTATCGGTTTACTTAGAGAACCACTCATAATTCTGTTATATTACGATCTAAGGAGAAAAATTGTTTGCCGTGCATTTAAATGATAGTACAGTATTTTAAACATTGAAATTGATATACATCACTGAGTTTTATTACTGGGTCTTACTATTGAATATGGTATGCATAGAACTTATCGTTCATTCTCACAAAATAATTTGGGTACATTAAAAAATGAGCATTAATTGAATTATTGAAGGCTACGAACAATTATTGCTGGAAGCGCGTATTCTGTTATGGTATGCATTTTGAAACTTGACTATTTTTAAGTACTACTTGGTGTGTATAAATTCTATAAATAATATACAGGATCATACAAAACTTCGTATAAATATCCGTTATTCACGGAAATTGCTGAGTGGATTTTTATTACTATGCTATGAATTTTTACTGAATTAACATTTAGCATATTATGTAGTATGCATACATATCTGTAGATCAGGGTTGCACAAAAAATCGGTTATTTTAGCGGCTATTGATAATAGTAGCAGAAAAAATATTTTTTAAAGCGTTATGATTTTCTAAATTTTAACTTTGGTAAAGTGTGATGCTTTAATTTACTATTCTGAATGTATTGTAAAAAACTTCATAAACTATGCTGCATTCGCGATTTTTCCTTCTTGTTTAGTTGTATAAGTATTTCAATGGTCCTCCGATTTCATATTGCTATTGTTATAAAGTAACATTCATTTTTTCGAAAGCAGAAATTTTAAGATTGTATGAGGCAACTCTGTCTATCAAAAAATGTGTTATGCAAATTCAAGAATAAATAACATTTGTCGTTTTTGTTATTAATCTTCAATTCCGAAGGATATGTTCCATGGTCACAAATTTACTTGGAAATGTAAGCGTTTTTACCTACAGTAACTTTAATTGCGATACAATTATATTTAAGATGTCTATACAAGAATGCATGACCTTGTGAAATATTTGTATTGCAAGTGTCCCATTTCTCACATTTTTCTTTGTAATTATCTTTATATATAAAAATCTTCTGTGCGTGTGTATGTAATTGAACTCCTCCTAAACGATTGGACCGATTTTGATGAAATTTTGTGTGTGCGTTCCAGTAGATTCGAGAATGGTTTAGACTCACATTTCGTCGAAATTGATTCAGTACGTTTTTAGTAATTAGGCAAAAACTAATAGTTTGTGATTTTTCGCTAATTAAAAGTACTATATATATTAAAGAAAGACAGGATTTCGTATTAATCATAGCACAAAAAAATTTACCGATCCAAAAATCTTGAAAATTGGAGTAAAAATACTTCTTATAACATCGAGTGCCGCTAAAAAGGGATTTTCGAAAATTCCATCCCTACGATGAGTAGAAAAAAGAACGAACTTTTAAAAAATTCCTTAAAAATCGGCTTTTGTAGTTATCAACTAATAACATATTTTAATGCATTTTTTCATTCTGAATCGAATGGTACTAATCAAATTCGTTTAAATCCAGTAGTTCGTGAGATAATTCACATTTTTCTAATTTGGCAATGTCTTCGACTCAAAAACCTCAAATTTTGAATCCTTATCTCTCTATATATAAATCTTCTGTGCGTGTGTATGTCACTGAACTCCTCCTAAACGACTGCACCAATTTTAATGGAATTTTGTGTGTGTGTTCCAGTGGATTGGAGAATGGTTTAGATTCACATTTCATTGAAATTGATTCAATACTTTTTTAGTAACTATTCAAAAACTAATAGTTAGTGATTTTTCGCTAATTAAAAGTGTTGAATAAGTTCGATGAATAGCATGCGGACGGAATGCCCGAGCGGTCTAAGGCGCCAGATATAAGCTCTGCTTATATCTGGCGATAAGAAAGAGATTGCGTGTTCGAACCCCGCTCCTGTCAAATGTGTATGCTTTACAGTAATATAGCCTGTATTATAATTTTGATTAACTGACTTCAGAAAATCGTTAACTTTTAACAAAAAGGAGAAAAATAAACTTTTCTATCAAAAATTGAACCGACTTCAAAAAATACTGAAGAGTGAAAAATAATTTTCTTACATAATTGTAATAAGAAATTAAATTAAGAGCGTAGTGTTTATCGTGCGTATTACTATATTTAAGTACAATTATTTGATTTTCTGGTGTCGGTGACAGGACAACATCTGTCGGGTCCGCTAGTATATTTATATATATATACACATATATATACCTTCAAAATTATTAATTTTGCAAGAACTAGCACACACCCCTCACAATATATATATATATATATATATATATATATACATATGTGTGTGTGTGTGTATTTAAATAGAAACACGCATTTTTTTCACAGCAAAATGTTTTTCATACACTGTAAAACATTTGTGGAAACGTTACTCCATACAATTGGTGTAAAAATGGTGGCAAATGCTGCCTCCAATTTCATGGAGTAATTGTTTTCACATATGCAATGGTGTAATTTAAACGTATATTACTGGTGTAACATGACAATGTTACCCCGGTTTTAACGGTTAAAATACTCCATAAAATTGGAGGCAGCAATGCTGCCACCAATTTTACTGAGTAACGTTTCCACAAATGTTTCTCAGTGTAGTGGAAAGCTTCAGATGACATTGAAATTGTAGCTGTAACACAATTATCAGCGACTTAATAAAAGTACAAAAAATTTTTTAAAGATCTCTACTATGCCGCATGTACGATTTAGTTACATCTTCATCTACCTTCATTTGGTATTTTCTTTCCCTTTTTGGTTATTCGAACCCTCCACAATAGATTTTTAACGCACCTTTTCAACGGACGAAACTTGACTTTTTGTCTTTTGATTATTGCAATGATTTATTTATCTCTACGATACCTATGTCTCATCGTCTGTATAACGATACTCGAATATATTGTTATCCGACCAGGGTTCTCGCTGCCGCGCGCTATTGCGCTAAACAGTCTTGTGGACTCCGTCTAGTTGTAGTGTATTTCTGTATAGTGGAGTTAGCTTATACATTAGTATATATGATGTATATCATATCATACCATGTCATATCATGAATGATAATAGCATCAAGGTTGTTCAAGTAATTAAAAACTCCAGCAAGTTAAATAGATTGAAGCACAGTTATTAAAAATTAATGAGAAACCATGATCACTGCATCAAGAGAGAGCCATAAATGCTGGACCGCTTTTTTCAGATTTGACCGATTTAATAAAACAGGAAGCAAAAAGAGTAAAAACGTAACAAAACACTGCTAAATATGGCCGCCAATTGGCGGATAGATGAAAAAAGGGTGCGTCAATCATCCGTCAGTTCGATTGTGCTAAGTAGTGAATAGTTAAGAAGCCTTAATCCGTTACTTTGTATACATTGTACTCACCCCAGTCCAAGCTTTAGATTCCATAAACCCCCTCTTTAAAGCAAATAAATGTCATCTCTATGATCTAGCTTATCAGAGATTTATTTTAGAGGAACTTTCAGCTGCATGTAATTTATTATTTAAGTAAGCTTTTTCTTTCAATCTCAAGTGCCTGGCAGATATTTATGAAACCTTCATGTGTTCTCCTTCCTTTACTTTATTCTCATTTTTATTAGCATCTATTTTCTAATATCATTACTGTTATCACCAATCTATTTAATATTGTGTAATGTTAATTGTGCCAATGTATCTGTGCCCCCTCCTACATATCCGCTGGGTAGTAAAACATATTAAATAGATAAAACAGAACACCGAAGCCTCACAACAAAAGTAACATGAAACACTCAACACGCTCCACAACCAATTTAAGTACCAAAACATTATCGCCACCAGATATAAGCAAACAAGCAAAAATAACAACAAAACCAACCACGCTCAATCCAAAAGACCAAAAAAAGACATCACAAGCAGCAGGTGGATCAGGCACAGCCCGGACAGAGCCTAATGGTCGTAAACCAAAGAATGCGACAAAAAACGAAGAGTTGCCAGAAAAGACGACGATTACATTAGAGCATCGAAAAACACTTTGATTTGAGTAACGAAGAAACAGAAGATTATGATTCAGATACAGATAATCCCGAAAATACCTCTAAGACGGAAAATGTAGAAGAAGAGAGATTGAAGAAGGAACTCATCAATCACAATGAAACAAACAAAAGAAGATCAGTAGAAATCGAAAGGGCGATGTTGGCTATTAGTTATATAAAATCCATTACAGGGAAAGCAACAAAGGTAACAGCCACAAGGCGCACAGCAGTGGAGAAAGCATTACAAATAGTGATATGTTCTTTACTGGAAATGGAGACAAGGGCTCTGCATGCCGAGGCCAGGGTAGAAGTAATGGAACATGCACCAGATATGAGATCACAAGCAGGCGAAGAAACAACGGCCACAGAGGAAATCTATAAAAAATCATCAATTGTAAAAACATACGCAAGAGCACTACAAGAAGCCACCGCAACAGTTATAATACAAGCGAAAGACGACAGAACTGCAGAAGACGTTGAAAGACAAATAGCAAGTAAAGTTCAAAACCAAGACGGGGTGAAAAATGTGAAGAAAATTCGGAACGGCATGAAAATTGTCTGTGAATCAGCGGAGCAAGCTGCAAGAATAAAAGAAGCACTGACAGAAGAAGAGGAAAACAGTAGCAGTCTAAATATCAAGACCGCCAACATGAAGATGAAACGAATAATAATATTCCATGCACCTGAAAAAATTGATGAAGTAATTGTGAAAACAAAGATATGTAAGAAGTTAGGCATTGATCCAGAAGCAAACGTGTTCAGGATTACTCAGGCATCTACGGGCAGCAGCGGGGCAAGTACATATACCGGTATCACTCCCCTTTGCCTCTGGCAAATCACATGCTCAAAGAAAGAGCAATATGCTTGGGGCTCAGGGAGTGCCCAATAAAACATTACGTTACAATCATACGCTGTCATCGATGTCAGGGATTTGATCACCTAGCCAGTGCACACAAGAAGACGAGTATTGCCCAACCCGTTTCGGCAACCACAAAATGAAGATTGCTCTAAGAGAACCAAGCGGTGCGTCATGTGTGCAACATACAATCAGTGGAACAAAGCTCACATGACTGCGAACATTCCAGTGGACCACACGGCTCACGACGGGCGGTGCAGGATCTACAGAAAGCTAATGACAATCAGACAGCTAGAATTAGAATCCGGAAAAACAAAGCTCACAACAGGGGACGAAGTACTAAAATATATAGTAACTATCAACACGTACAGAGGAGTCCAACGGGTGTACAGGCGTAGTAAAGCAGAAATAAGGGAACAAGAACAATGAGTACGCGAATTAAATAGGGTACAATATGTTTCAAAACGACACTAAAAAAGATGTGTGCCAAACAGGCATCCAAGTATCAAACACACAAAACAGTAAAAATAGAAAAATACACACAGCAAGCACTAATGTAAAAGAAAACGTGGAAGAGAAAACAAACATCAGCCTAATACAAATTAACTTACACAATAGTTGTAACGCCACAAACTCACTAAAAGGTTATATGGGTGAAAATAAGATTAATATAGCACTAATTCAAGATTTTTACCAAAATAAAAGAACAGGCAAAATAACAGCATTCAGTAACAAAAATAGCGCATGGAAAGTAACTAAAACCAAAAACAATAGATCAGCAATAATAACAAACATAGGTACAAACCCAATAACAATAGCAGAAAAAGAATTTA
Organism: Maratus speculifer; assembly: GCA_964019185.1. Lineage (NCBI taxonomy): Eukaryota > Metazoa > Arthropoda > Arachnida > Araneae > Salticidae > Maratus > Maratus speculifer. The sequence goes on along the minus strand of OZ025292.1, from coordinate 44,662,375 downwards.
CAACAGCAATAAAATTAGAAAACAAAAAAGAAACAATGACAATCATAAACGTATACGCTCCCCCTTCAGTAGATTTCGCAATAGTACTTCAGGAAGTGGAAGATGTCCTGAAAGTAGCAAAGGGCGAAATTCTACTGGCGGGAGACTTCAACGCACATTCACAACAATGGGGATATGCGAACATAGATGACAGAGGGCAAAAATTTACAGACTTTCTTCTCCTAAACTCGCTATTCGTCCAGAATCCACCAGGGGCACCAGCATCATTCAGCACAATAAGAAATAAAAAGAAAACAGAAGGATGGCCTGATTTAACGATAGCAACAACAGAGTTAGGATCTAAAATAAGGGACTGGGAAGTGAGTGATGATGAATCGGGCAGCGACCATAAATTTATTAAATTTAAAATCAAATACGACAACACCCACTACCAAAGACACAGACTAGAAACCACTTATGGAAAACATGCAAAATTTGAGAAAGCAATAAAAGAAATAAAAAACAAATACATTAAAGAACTTAAAAGAATAACCAACACAGACCAGCTAGATAGCATTACTTTACGACTCCAAAACGAAATTAAAACAATCGCTTTTAAATGTTACAAACAAAGGAAAACACCGGTTATAACTGCACCACAATGGTGGACTCAAGAGATTAAAATAGCAAGGAACAGGGTCAGAGCATTTAGGAGAAGATTCCAAAAACAAGAAGACGGGGAAACGAAACAGAAATTACACATAGAATATAAAAAAGAAAGGGCAAAACTTAAAAAAATAGTACAAAAAGCAAAACGAGATTCTTGGAAAACATTCTGCAGCGAAATCAATGACACTTACGGCTTACAATACAAGATAGCGTCAGGGAAAAAAACAAGCCCTTCAAGGCTAGTCAATATAATGCCAGATGACAAGGAAGTCACAATCAAAGACACACTAAACCATTTTATTGACAATCTCTACCTAACAGACCCAACAATAGAGCTAAAACTAATACCGGAAAAGACAAAAGAATAGGAAGAATTCCCACCTCCAATAACGAAACAAGAATTAAGTAGAATAATTAAAAACATAAAACAAAACAAAGCGCCAGGTTTTGACTACATTGATTATAATTTAATAAAAAGAATCCACAATGCAGCCCCACAACTTCTATTAACATTATACAACACCTGCCTAAATTATAATTACTTTCCAAAATCATTCAAAATCAGTACAGGGGTTCTGTTCCACAAAGAGGGTAAAGACCCTAAAGATCCTAAAAATTATAGGACAATTAGCTTACTTCCAGCGTTTAGTAAAATCTTAGAAAGAATAATACATGGTAGAATATCTCATCATCTAACTGTCAATAAATACTGGAGCGATAAACAGTATGGTTTCAAAAAAGGAATATCATGTGAACATGCTCTAAATAATCTCATAAAAACAATAAAACAGGATAAAATAGATGGGTATCAAACATTACTAATATCTATGGACATCAAGGGTGCATTTGACAACATCAGATGGCCAATAATCTCAGAAAACTTAAAGTGGTCACCAAATCCCACATATTTAACGAACTGGATATTGAGTTTTCTTTCTGATAGGTATGTCACAATAGAAGAAAACGGAATAAATACAACTAAACAAACATTCGGTGGCTGTCCACAAGGAAGCTGCCTCGTACCCTTGCTATGGCTCATTATTAGCGTTGCAAAGGTTAGAAAAAATCCGGTTTAAACCCGGGAATAAACCGGGTTTTTAGGAATAAACCTGGAAAAAACCCGGGATTTTTTGGAATAATTCAGTTTTTTGGGAATAAACCTGGGAATAAACCTGGTCTATTGGAAATAAACCCGGGAATAAACCGACTTTTTGCAACTCTACTCATTATAGCAGACACAGCGCTAAAAAAAGAATGGGGTAAAAATGTAAGAATACAGGCATTTGCAGACGACTTCATCATAATATTAAGAGCTCTAACTAAAACCAAACTTACTAAATTAGGCAATAAGATCATCAAAGAATTTAACAACTGGATCACAGAAAACACTATCACTCAACTGGGACAAGACAGAGCTTCTGTACCTAAACAGAACACACACTAGGAACCTACCAACAGAGGACTCTTATAAAATAGAAGGAATAAAAATTAACGAAAAAGAACTAGAAGGAAAAGAGCAAATAAAATATCTAGGACTCATAATACATAAAAATCTAAATTGGCTAGCACACTGTCAAACACAAGCAACTAAAATAAGAAAATCATTTAACTTGATGGGACAAATGGCCTCGAGGAGTTGGGGCTTAAACCAGAAATTATCAAGATTTGGTATAGAACAGTAGTTGAAAAGACACTAACTTATGCTGCCCCAATATGGGGTCACAATCTAAACACAAGGAGCAAGGAGGTGCTGTCCTCTTGCCAAAGACACTTCCTGCTACCGATTGTTAAGTCATATAAAACAGCCCCCACCGCGGCCCTCCAGGTACTAGCGGGCCTGATTCCAATCCATCTACAAGTAAAATACGAGGCTACATATGGTACAGTATCAAGACTGAGGGAATCGGTTAACTTATACGGGTCAGTAATCAACCACACAGACTACGAAAAAAAAAAAAAACGCGTGGACCACAAACCCAGCAGACACAGTTGAACCAAGATTAGGACAAAACCCATAAGACATAAATATCTACACAGATGGTTCAAAATTGGAATCAGGCGCTACGGGATCGGCATTCGTAGCTTTTAGAAATGACAAAAAAATTCATACATGGTCAGCACCTCTAAGGAAGTTCAACAGTGTCTTTCAAGCCGAACAGCTGGCTATATTGGAAGCAGCAAAATGGGGTAACAGTACAGGGTTGGATTATAGCATCCGTTCGGACTGCAAGTCAGCAATCCAAGCACTGAGTAAACCATTCAACACAACACAATTAGTAAATGATATACTAGAAATGATTAAACTCTCAGACAACAAATTTAAGATTAGCTGGGTTAAAGCTCATGTGGGCATCCGAGGCAATGAGGATGCCGACGAATTAGCCAAACAAGCAGCAGAAAACAAAATAAAACAATTACCATACGATCTGGTAAGGCCGATATCAAATCTTAAAAGAACAATAAAAGAGCTAATAATAAAACAGTGGCAGTTCGAATGGGATTACGGGGACACGGGCAGGACAACACATAAATACTTCCCAAAAGTAAGTACAGACAGATTAGTTAGCTGCAAGCTTCTGAGTCAGATTTATACAGGACACGGAGCTTTCCCAAAATACTTAAAAAGATTCAAGTGCAAAAACACGCCATATTGTGCATGCGGAGAATTGGGAACCTCAAAACACTACCTAACGGCCTGCCCGCTAACACAAACATTCCATCTGGCAAAAATCACGCCAAACAATAAAGAACTCTGGCATAAGCAACTAGCAAACAATAAATACCTACAAAACAAAAGCAAAGTAGTTATAAGATGGTTAACAGAAAACATAGATACAATATCACAATGAAAGACGAATTAACTTAAAAACACACCACCCCAGTGGACAGCACTACCCCAACTAATTAACTTATTTTCAGGAATTGTCATATGTTAAATGTTGTATGTTAAAAAAAAAAAAAAAAAAAAAAAAAGGCTTAGGATTTATTCCTATCGCCAAATTAAAAAATTTAAATCTGTCTGTCTTTGTATTATGTCATTCAGCAGTGTGCGGTAGTCGAACAACATCAGCTGTAACCATGGCCAGCAATAGGGGCCCCGCAACATATGAATTGCAAACAAAAAAAAATCACAATCGGTTCAGCAAGTTGTGCAATATGACATAGTAAGAAGCTTCAACCGCCTCCGGCACTGCTTGACCGTTCACTGTAATGTGTAATAAAAAAAAATACAAAAATACAAAAAGGCCTAAAAATTCCCCAACGCCTAAAAAAAAAAAAAAAAAAAAAAAAAAAAAAAAAAAAAAAAAAATGTTTTTTTTTTAAGTTTTTCACTTTATAAAGCATTGTTAATTAATGCTATGACTTTTAATTTTTAATTATTATTTCTCTTTTTTTAAAAATATCTTTTTATTAGGGTTCTATTATTTATATCTTCTCTTTGACAACCGCCTCTCTTTATATATGTGCTTTCTGTACGAGCTACCGGACCGGCTCCAATAGGAAAGCCCACGGAGCCAGTTAAATTTAATTTAATTTAATTTTTTATTTATTTATTTATTTATTTTAACCCGGCTTGGTACGGTAGAATGGCGGAATCTTATCTCTCTTGCAAAGTTAAGTTTGCCTTTCAGTTCAGCTCAAAAGTTAATTACGGTGCAAATTGTCTATTTCCGAAGTCCCCTCTTTTGTTTTTTCTCCCCCCCACCCCTCTAAATTACCATTTCCATTTGACAAGTACGCATCAACTATTAGGCTCCAGATTCCCAAGTAGGTTGGGCAACGGTGTCCAAGTTGGCAGAACATTTTACTCATAGCATTTGGTTACAGGACTCAGGCTATCTGCCGGCTAAAATTCCGTCATGTACACTAATGGCGCCTGGTGCATGTAAAATCCGTCGTGGGTGCAAAGTCCTCCAAGTTACCTGTAAATTATACCGCTGGAGGTGCCTTGCCAGGTGAAGGTCTCGTCATCTGGTCAAGGTTCTAAATTACGAGACCAAATTGAGTAGCCGTTTGCAATACATACAACAGGATATAACGTTAAGCAACCGTCAAAACAAAGTATGCTAGACTGAGAAGCAAGTACAGCAGATGTGATGAAGTGCGAAGCGGAGGAATCATGTTTTTTGACGCTACGCGGCATTTAGGCGGTCACCCACCTCGATGCCATGTATCTAACCCGTTAAGCTGAGGTAACTCGGCAGGTAGGGGCCTGGTCATCGGTTAGAAAGAAAGATTTCAGGCGAAGCTTTGTTTCTTTCTTTTTACACATTTAATCCTCTAATTGTTTGGCCCGTAATATTCCGTTCATCAAGCTACGGGTTTTACTGAAATATAAACAATATTTAAGATAATACGATTCTATAGATTTACTAAATTTTCAATACTTTTTAGAATTATGAATACAATCAAGGATTACATTCGTATTTGTAATTAATTACTTTTTTGTCGAAAGAATTATATTTTCTGAGCATTTGAAACGAAAATGCCGAGAAAACAACATTATAATTTTATCCTTTTTCCTGATGGTCAGAGGGTTGAGCAACAAGAAGTTCACCGTTGGATATATACGGTATGGCCAAAGATAAAAGTTCCGAACACGTTGATAAGTTAAAATGCTACGATATAATCACGTTATGAAAAAGAGAGGATCCGTCTACACAAGAAAAAGTAACGATCCGCATTACAAGTGTCAGCTGTCTCGGAGAAGAGACATTTTATTTAAATTTTGCTTTCATTTTACCAGAATATTTCTCAAGTGTTAAATGGATTACAAGCATTTCTGACGTCAAAGAACATTACGATGGACTAAAGCTAACCAGCTTCTCGATTTATTCCACAAGAGTTTTCCAAATGCCAATCAAATACCGCAACGCTTGTGGGAAACATTGTTAAACCCACCCAGTACTAGCGCTAAATTAACCCGGGAGAACACGCGCTTACCTAGGATAGAAATGGTTTTAACTTTGTCATAAATAAAATAAAATCTTATACTATAATGCGAGCAAAAATTGTGTGTGTGTGTGGGTGTGTGGGTAAATTTTATCTCAAAAACGGCTCTAACGATTTTTGCAAAAATTTGGATTTTACCATATTCGGGCACGAGAAGACCATTGGGCTAGGTCACATGTTCGAGAAAATTCGATTATTGGGTCATTTTGGGTCATAATGTGTCAAGATCAAGCTATTTATATCTAGAGAACGGCTGGATCGATTTTAAGGAAATTTTCTATCCAATCGTTTTTTGGCACAACAAAACTATTGGGCTGGGTCACATGTTCGAAAAATTCCGATTAGTGGGTCATTTTTGGGTCATTATGGGTCAAGCCATTTTTATCTAAAAAACGGCTCTAACGATTTTGACCAAATTTTATATTGTATCGTTTTAGATTACAAGAAGACCATTGGGTTTGGTAACATGTTCGAGAAAATTCGGTTAGTGGGTCATTTTTGGGGTCATTGTGGGTCATGCTATTTTTATCTAGAGATTTTCTCACGCAATTGTCTAAAAATTGCATTCTATGGTTTTCGAGCACGAGAAAAACATTGGGCTAGGTTACATGTTCGAGAAAAAATTTTAATGGGTCATATTGGGTCATTAAGAGTCTGGGTCAAGCTATTTATATTTAAAGAACGGCGTGATGGATTATAACGAAATTTTGTATGTAACAGTTTTTGACATGAGAAAACTAATGGTCTAAATCACATGTTTGAGAGATTTCGACTATGAGGGTCATTTGTGGGTCATGATGGGTCATAATGGGTCATGGTCAAGCTATATCTAAATAACAGGTGGATCGATTTTAATGAAATTTTGTATGCAACATTTTTTGACACGATAAAATCATTGGACTAGGTTACATGTTCGAAAAATTTTGATTAATGGGTCATTTTGGGCCATTAAGAGTCTGGGTCAAGCTATTTATATTTAAAGAACGACGTAATGGATTATAACGAAATTTTGTATGTAACAGTTTTTTGACATGAGAAAACTAATGGGCTAAATCACATGTTTGAGAAATTTCGACTATGAGGGTCATTTGTGGGTCATGATGGGTCATAATGGATCATGCTCAAGCTATATCTAAAGAACAGGTGGATCGATTTTAAATGAAATTTTGTATGCAACATTTTTTGGCACGATAAAATCATTGGACTAGGTTACATGTTCGAAAAATTTCGATTAATGGGTCATTTTGGATCATAAAGGGTCTGGGTCAAGCTATATATAATTAAAGAACGGCAGGATAAATTTTAACGAAATTCTGTATGTAAAAATTTTTAGAAACGAGAAAACTAATGGACTAAGTCACATATTCGAGAGCTTTCCACTATAAGGGTCATTTGTGGGTCTTAATGGGTCAAGGTCAAGCTATATCTAAAGAATGGGTGGGTCGATTTTAACGAAATTTTGTATACAACATATTTTTGGCATGAGAAAATCATTGGGGTAGGTCACATGTTCGAGAAATTTCGATTAGTGGGCCACTTTTGGTCATTCTAATTTTATCTGGACAACGTTTCGCTCAATTTTGACTAAATTTTGTATTTTGTCGTTTTCGGGCACAAGAAAATCATTGGGTTAGGACAGATTTTTGAGAAAATTCGATCAATGGGTCATTTTGGATTATAAGGGGTCAGGGTCAAACTAAATATATCTAAAAAACGGCTCAATCGATTTTATCTAAATTTTGTATCTAATGTTTTTCGGCATGCTAAAACTAAAGAGCTAGGCCACACGTTCGAGAGATTTCGATTATAAGGGTCATTTGTTGGTCATGATGGGTCATGCTAATTGTTATATAGAAAATGGTACTCACCATTTTGACTATGCTTTGTATTATATCGTTTTTGAGCAAGAGAAAATCATTTGGCTTGGACACATGCTCGCAAAAATTCTATTAGTGGGTCATTTTGGGTCTTAATGAGCTAGGGTCATTCTAATTATATATAACAACGACTCAATCAATTTTACCTAAATTTTGAAACAAAACGTTTTTTGTCACGAGAAGACTATTGGGCTGAGTCGCATGTTAAACAAAATTATATTAGTGGGTCATTTCTCTTCATTGCTGCATGCTGCCAAGCTAATTTTACCTAAAAAATGGTTTAAACGATTTTGATTCAATTTTATATTCTACTGTTTTTGATTACCTGAAGACGATTGAGCTATGTCACATGTTTGATCAAATTTGATTAGTGGCTCATTTTGGGTAATACGGGTGAGGGTCAAGAGAAAATAGCAGCAACCAATTAGTTGGCGATATTTCACAAAATATTGGCGACATTTGGCCGAAAAATTGACTATTAAGATTACGAAAGCCACAACACGTGTTTGGTGCCAAATGAAAGAATGTCTCCAAATTTGGCTATATCTAGCAAAAAATGTTGTCTTTCATAATGTGAAGAATTTTTTTATACATTCTTAATAGGATTCGAGATGCATGGTTAAATTAACCAGAGTCGACCAAAAAAAGTGATTTGGATCGATGTCATTCGTTGTAAATTTTAAAATAAAGTAAAATTTATAAACATGCGCATAAAAACATAGTTTTCTTATTGATTATTTTTCTAAATAAACAACATGTTTTACAGTAATAATACCGAGTGAATGACACAGTGAAAATACTATATAGAGTTGAACACAAAGTTAATTTTGACCGAGCTAAGCTCGGTCTCCCCTGCTAGTTATAATTTTATTTAGCAAACCTTCCAAATTTTGCGATAAAATAAGTTGAAGATTATTTTTAAAAGATAAGTGGTTACAATTGCAAAAATTATACGCACTCCGGGTCAAAAAAAAAAAAAAAAAAAAAAAAAAAACCGGCGCGTGTACTCCCGGGTTAAAGTCTATGGGAAAGAAAATTTAATAAATGACAACAAAATGGAATACTTATCGGGTTTCTTTAATTGATGAAAATAAAAGTAATAAATTGGTTTTTAAACTGAGAGAAAAAGAATGTCAGTTATTATACTAGTGTAACTTTAAATATAAAATTAAATTAAACCTTTTAATTTCAGGGGGATAGGGAGACAAATCGTGAATGTTTTTAAGTTAAGTATCAGATTGTTTATTGGTGAGGGGATACCCTGAACGAACATATAATAAAGATAATAAATTAGTATTGTTTTAAGTATAAAGTTGAATTAACCGTTTAAGCGCCAATGTTTCCAAATGGAAACATTACATTATTTCTGATACAAAACGTATATTTTCCAACAAAATAACGATGCCCTTATTTTCCCTATAAAATATAAGTTTGATTTAAACTTTTGAAATAAAAAATGCTTTTATGTTTAAGCATTTATCATAGGTATAAAGGAAATGTAAATTCATTAATTTGCATTAAAATATATTATTTGCTTTTATCGTTTTCTCTATATTACTTGCATTTGACTACTAGAAATCCAATTTTTGTTCGAATTCGAGGAAATATTTAAGAACAATATACAATAGCATATAGCGGTATGAATCCTTAATATGTCATGTCATTTTTTTTAATCTGATATTTAAAATATCATTTTACCTCACATATTAATACATATCAATATAGTTCCATACAGAGATTAAGAAAGATTTATTTTGAAATGAAATATCTTTGAAATATGTGGCTAATTAATTCAACATACAAAAGCTCATTAATTATAGGACTTGAACACGAAACAATTATAAAAAATAAGTAATAACGTACAAATTCACACTTAAATAAATAGACCATTGATTGCGGTAATTTATAAAAGTGATAAGCTCTCAGTAATTAACTCCGCGTTACGCCGACTTTCCATCGTTTATTTGAGAAAATAACTTTTAACAAATTAGACCGAAGATATTTTTCTAATTTAAGGCTATTGAAAGTGTATTATTTTCTTAGCATAGAGAGAAAATTGTATAATTAATTATCGGGATTACAAAAAATGGAAGTAATATATAAATACTCTAAATATTCATAGCTGTAAAAAAAATAATCCCTGTGCAAAGGCTAATTTTATATTTTCTTAATAATAGATTTGAACTTACTAACAGTAATTTGTATTTGAATTAAAATTAAATTTTCAATTTATATGTAATATTTTTGATGTAATGCATATGTTACAGGCCAAACCCGATTTTAGACCAAACTAGATTGGCCTAGGCCAAATTAGTTTATCCTAACGCCCATCGGATAAACTAGTTTTCCCTAGGCCAAACCGGTCTATCCTAACGCCCATCGGATAAACTAGTTTTTCCTAGGCCAAACCGGTTTATCCGAACGCCCATCGGATAAACTAGTTTTTCCTAGGCCAAACTAGTCTATCCTAAAGTCCACAGGCCAAACTAGATTTTCCTAGGCCAAACTAGTTTGGCTTAACTCTTATAGGATAGACTAGTTTAACCTGCTGTTTATTGGTCTGAACTAGTTTATCCTAGGCCGATCTAGTTTATCCTAGGCCAATTCAATTTGGCGTGATTTTATTGAATTCAATGACCGCTTCAGCGCCAACATTCTAGTTTGTCCTAGGCTGATCTAATTTATCCTAGGCCAATGTAATTTTACGCGTTGTTAGCTCACAGGCGTCAAAGCCTGACATATAATAGCTGGCAGGTTTTGTATGTATGTATGTACGCATGTATGTACGTATGTATGTTCGTACGTATGTACGTAACGCGATAGAAAAATCTGATTTGCTTCAAATTTTGGATGTAGGTTCATTCTGATAAGGTACTTTTTTGATTAGTTTTGGGAATTCATTGGATAAGAAAAAGGGGGGGGGCGAACGAGAGGCTAATCCCCCACCATTAGTTTAGAGAAATGGATTTTTCATGCAGAATTATCAGTTTTCATTTAAAATTTTAGATATAGGATCATTCCGACAAGGCGCCTCAGTGATTAGTTGTGGATCTTTATTATTTAAGTGTAAAAGAAAGGACAATGTGGGTAACCCCCCATAATTTAGATAAATGGTTTTTCAAGCAGAATTTACGGATTTGCTTCAAATTTTGGATATAGGTTCTTTCTCATAAAGTTATTCTCTGAATAGTTTTGGGTGTTTAATGGTTAAGTATGCAGGTAAAAATGAAGGGTTGTCCTCTTACCTAGGAAAAACTAATTTAACTTGCAGGTATTTAGATAAGCAAGTTTGGCGTAGGAAAAACTAGTTTATCCAATTAGCGTTAGGATAAAATAGTTTGGTCTAGGCCAATCTAATTTAGCTCAGAATCGCGTTTGGCCAGTAAAAAACATATTTTCCCTAGAATAGGTATAAATGAGTGTCAAGAGTCATTGCTTATAACATCAATACAGAAATTTAACATGTCCACCGTAGAGACAGGATGCATTGGACATGGTGTTTGCTTATTTTTTTTTTTATTAATCTGCAGATTCGTGCCGTGCTGAGATCAAACTTGCATTTATTATTATTATTATTATTATTATTATTATTATTATTATTATTATTAGTATTATTTGGATATTCGAGCCAGGTAGGAGCTGAACATAATTTGGAATAGAACAGCGTTTTACATTTTTGAGAAATTTATTGCCTGTCGACATATACTCTATTCTTGTCACGGTGTCAAGTTTTTCTTTTCCATGAAGTCGTAACCGGAAATTCGATTCAAAACGTAGCTTTAATAATATTTTCTCAAAAAAAAAACTCTTTTATGAAAAAATGGTTAACGCCATTCGATTACATATTTTCTGAGTAAAAATGCCTTTTAATCTTATGCATTTCCGAAAAGCAATTAGTTCATAAATGTGTTAGGATACATCACAGTCTTTTGGATTTGAGAAAGCCTTAAGGAATGACAGAGAAATATATTCACAAATCTACATTTTGCTAAACAGATTCTAAAGTTACGATGTTTATAAATCTACTTTTTTTTGTTCTACACTACATTAATTATTTAATAAATCCCTATTTGAATATTGAAAGGTCTAAGAGTCTAAATAATCAATAATACATTGTGTATTTTCCCTTCTGCGAACACATTGTTATTTAAAAATACATTGTAAATTTATCCAATTAATATGTATGCAGTATATGTTTAAAGGAATCATAATTGTACATGAAGTAAAATCTGATTTTTATGCAGAAATTGAGTAGGGCCAGATCGGGCCGGACTGAGTCTCTTTTCACTGATTATTGTATAGGCAGAGCTCGGGGTTAACTTTTAATTTTTACACCGGGTCAAGGCAAAATGACTTTCCTTCGGGAAGGGCGGGCCCGGGCCTCGAAATTCCGGCCCGTGCAAACCTTTAACAGTATTGTACTACCCTTCGAATAAAATGCATTATACAAGGGTGGTGGCAAAGCCACTTTGCACAATATTAGCAATGGAGTAGTACTATTATTTTAACACAATCTAACTGATTGGTAAAGTTATCATACGAATTAAATATTTCCAGCTGAGCGAAAAATTGCCCAGTCCGAGAATCGAACCCGGATACTTGGCTTACAAGGCCAATGCTTTAAATGTTTCGCTCAGCTGGAAATATTCAATTCGAATGATAACTTTACCAATCAGTTAGATTGTGTTAAAATAATAGTATATCTACGTATCCATCGTTCTATGGAGTTCCATTACCTGCGGCTTATTCTGCCAAGCTGTCTAAATGACAGATGTTATGGCCAATAAGGTTATCTGAGCGAAAAATCTCAGCCGGTTATCGCCCGGTTAGCTTAACAGGTAAAGCATTGGCCTTGTAAGCCAAGTATCCGGGTTCGATTCCCGGACTGGGCAATTTTTCGCTCAGCTGGAAATATTCAATTCGAATGGAGTAGTAGTCGGGATCAATATTAAAAATAATATTGCCCAGTTAAACTGGTGGCTATGCATTTACTGGCTGTTTACACTAATTGTGTATTACAGCCTTATTTTTTAAAGAACAACACCCTCGAAAAATAAAGTAAGGGGATTACCTTTTCCCATTTCCCCCAATTATACTTAAACATTGAACATCCACAATAAACATCCAATAAACCAATAAGCATGTACAACTAATCAAGGAGACGCCTTGTCAGAATGATCCTATATCTAAAATTTTAAATGAAAACTGATAATTCTACTTGAAAAATCCATTTCTCTAAATTAACGGTGGAGGATTAGCCTCCTTATTCTTATCCAATGAACTCCCAAAACTAATCGGAAAAGTACCTATCAGAATGAACCTATATCCAAAAAATTGAAGCAAATCGGATATTTCTATCAAGTCTTATCGCGTTACGTACATACGGACGTACATAGTACATACATGCGTGCATACATACATACAGAACCTGCGAGCCCATTATTTGTCAGGCTTTGATACCTGTGAGCTAAAAACACGTAAAATTACATTGGCCTAGGATAAACTAGATCAGCCTAGGACAAAATAGAATGTTGGCGCTGAGGCGGTCATTGAATTTAATAACATCACGCCAAATTGAATAGGCCTAGGATAAACTAGTTCAGACCAATAAACAGCAGGCGAAACTAGTCTATCCTAAAAGAGTTAGGCCAAACTAGTTTGGCCTAGGAAAAACTAGTTTATCCGATAGGCGTTAGGATAAACCGGTTTGGCCTAGGAAAAACTAGTTTATCCGATGGGCGTTAGGATAGACCGGTTTGGCCTAGGAAATACTAGTTTATCCGATGGGCGTTAGGATAGACCGGTTTGGCCTAGGCCAATCTAGTTTGGCCTAAAATCGGGTTTGGCCTGTAACACATATATAAAATATTTTTGATGCAATTGCATGTATATATTAAAAAATATTTATTTTGAAACAGAATATTATTAAAATATGTGATTAATTAACTCAACATACCAAAGCTCATTAATTATCGGATTGCATCACGAAACAACTATCAAAGAATAATTAATAACGTACGAATTCATAATTGAATAAACGGACGACTGGTTGCGATAATTTATAAAAGTGATAAAATCTCAGTAATTAACTCCGCTTTGCGCGGATTTTCTATAGTTTATTTTAGAGAATAAATTTTAAAATTTAAATTAGATCGAAGATATTTTGCGATAATTTAAGACTATTAAAAGTGTATTATTTTCATTGCAAAGAAAGAAGTATCTGTAATGAACTATTGGGATTTCTAGAAAAAATGGAAGTAAAATATGTATGGTATATTTTTAGTTTTAGTTTAGCATTTTCCACAATGTTTAATTTATTAGGGGGGGGGGGTACTTTATAATCAATGTATTTCAAAAGAAAGTAAAATATTTTATCAATTTTTGCAGACATTTTTAATGTATAATGAAGTATCTTTCATACACTTAATTATTATCACCTATTTAGTCCCTATATAATACAAACAGATAGATTTTGAATGATTTAACGGATAATATTACATACTCCATTATAGCTCCTAAATCTTACCCTTAATCAGTTATATAATTTTTCAATAATGTGATATTTAAAATATCATTCCACCTTTAGGAAATTTAGAAAGATTAATTTTGAAACAGAATATCTTTGAAATATGTGGATAATTAACTCAACATACCAAAGTTCATTAACTATTGGACTGCGATACGAAATAATTATCAAAAATTAATTAATGACGTACAAATTCACACTCAAATAAATATACGACTGATTGCTGTAATTTATAAAAGTGATAAGCTCTTAATAATTAACTCCGTTACGCGGACTTTCCATCGTTTATTTGAGAAAATAACTTTTAATATATAAATTAGCCCGAAGATGTTTTCCGATAATTTAAGGTTATTGAATGTGTGTTATTTTCTTAGTATGGGAAGAAAATTCTATAATTAAATATCTGGATTACAAAAAATGAAAATATAATATATTTTTTTAATATTCACAGCTTTAAAAAAATTATGCGTAAAGGATCGTTTTATATTATCTTAATTTTTAATGTAATTGCATGCATATTTTAAAAAAGATTTATTATGAAACAGAATATCTTTGAAATGTGTGTTTAATTAACACAGCATACAAAACTTCATTAATTATCGGACTACAACATACAAATTCAGACTTGATTATATGGACGATTGATTGCGATAATTTATTAAAGTGATAAGCTCTCACTAATTAACTTCGTTACGCTGGCTTTGTATCGTTGCTTGAGAAAATAAATTTTAACATATAAATTAGCCCGAAGATATTTTTCGATAATTCATATTGAAAGTGTATTATTTTCATAGCGTAGAAAGAAGTTTCTATAATTAAATATCTAGATTACAAAAAAATGGAAATAGAATATATAATGTAATATATATATATATATTTTTGCTTCAGTAGTTTAACTTTTTCCGTAGCCCTTAATTTATGATTTTTTTTTTTTTTTTTTAATAAGTTTCAAAAGGAAATGAAATATTTTATTCGTTCTTCGCTGACCGTTTTAGTGTAGGATGAAGTAGTTTTGGTATTTTTAATTATTATCGCTTATTTAGTCCCTATATAATACAAACAGATGAATTTTGAATGTTTTCTTTTCGAATTTGCTTTGTCGTGACAAAACTGTCCAAATATTAATTTATTAAATTATTTATTGAATTAAACTTTTTTATTAAGTCTTCAATTTAAACACTTGATTGTTAGTGGGAAGGAAATTTGAAAAGTGAATATATAAAATATGCTCCATTATTACAGTTTTAAAACTAAGAAAATCTTGAAATCAAATATTATTACATACTTCAACTATAGCACCCAAAACTTATCCTTAATCAGTTATACAAGTTTCTCAATAATGCGACATTTAAAATATAATTTTACCTTATATATTAATGCATAAAAGCTGTCTGATATTTTCGGTTATGTAAGTTCATTTAAATAAGTTTTTTGTGTGACACTTAAAATATCATTTTGCCTTATATATTAATGGAAAAAATCTATCTGATATTTCGAATATAATCGCATAAATACATTTTGGAATATAATATCTTTGAAATATGTGGTTAATTAACCCAACATACCAAAGCTCAATAATTATCGGACTGCAACTCCAAAAAACTCAGTAATTAACTCCGCGTTACGCCGACTTTCTATCATTTATTTTAGAAAATAAGTTTTAACATATAAATTAGCCAGAAGATATATTTCGATAATTTAAGGCGATTAAAAGTGTATTATTTATATAGCACAGAAAGAAGTTTCTGTAATTAGCTATCAAGATTACATAAACAAAAAATGGAAGTAAAATATATATTGTATTTTTTTATTTCAACAGTTTATCTTTTTCCATAACGATTAATTTATAGGTGTCTTTTCATATTTTAGTATCAATGAATTTCAAAAGAAAATTATTTTTTCCCTTTTTCGGTATTTCGTTATACCGTTTTAATGTATGACGAAGCAGTTTTTCTTTTTTATTTATGATTACTTACTTAGTCCTTAGACAGTGTGTATCTGAAATATTTCAACAAACTTTGAGGGATGTAATAGTACTCATAAAGACGAATAAAAAAAAATGCAATAGAACATGGTGTCGCAAATTATGTTTAAAAAATGAAAATTGAGAAAATGCGTCTGGAAATGGAAAAACTGAAACAATCGAGAAAATTATTTTTTGGCCAGAATTTATAGAGGAGAGGGGGGCACATTTGAACTGGGGGCATCTTTGGACACTCTAATTATTTTCCTTCAAATAAAAAATTTTTAAAAATGTCTATGGCAAAACATTACTACTGATTCATTGCAATAAGTATACAAATCTGCACCATTTTCTATATACGATTCTGTATAAGCAAGATATGCATTTTTCAACTCTCTTAAATCTAAAATTAAGAAAATGCAGTTGTAAAATTTGGTTGAAATTTTTTTATCTGTAAAGTTTTGATTTATTATTCAGCACCTAAATAAAGATGTAATCTTTAGTTTATAAGCTATGTTTTATTCAAATTCTACAGA
Organism: Maratus speculifer; assembly: GCA_964019185.1. Classification (NCBI taxonomy): domain Eukaryota; kingdom Metazoa; phylum Arthropoda; class Arachnida; order Araneae; family Salticidae; genus Maratus; species Maratus speculifer. The sequence goes on along the minus strand of OZ025292.1, from coordinate 44,645,872 downwards.
CGAATCAAGTAAACAGTTGTAATATTGAACGTCATGTGATGAGGCACCATTTAACATCTAAAACTATAAAGTAAAGAGTTGTTGATATATCAAAATAATATTATTTTTCCAATTTATTTCTATGTGAAAAGAGGTTATTTAAGAATATCAAAGAACATGGACTTATACTATCAACAATCCCTCCGTAATGCGCACATGTATTACAATTTCTGGATATATCAGCGATGGGAAGTTTGAAATCTAAAATGATAATAGCATTCATTTATTTGATAATTACAAATCCCGGATACACAATAAAGTATATTTTATGGTAAGAAAAACCTATATGAATGACAAAAAACAGCATGCAACCCTAAGGGACTGAAATTATCCACTTATTGGAGAATCACTCTTAAGTTTCGTTAAATAATACAATAATTTCCACAAAATATTGTTATTTAATTTTATTCATATTACTTCATATTTCTGAAAAATATACAGTTTTTTATGAAAGCTCTCAATATTTTCATATTTTATTTATTTGTTCAAAGGTATCCCTACATGGGGCAGGTTTGAACAGAAATCTTTCAGCTATTTAAATCCTCACAAATTTTTAAATTTACATGGAAAATTTTTAACTTCTGCTTCATGTGATGAAGAAATCCATTGTCTTTATTATGTAATACCTAAAACACAAAAAATATAATTGAAATGAGAAATGTATTGATTTTTTAAAAAACTGATCAAATGTGCCCTCCTCTCCTCTACAACACAATTCGTGATGTCCAGAGAAAATAACAAAATCTCTTCGCAATCATACTACCTATCACTGTTGGCGGTTCATGTACAAACAACGTATGCTTTCTGCAAAGTTGCGTTTATTGGTTTATTTCTAAGAAGATGGAAAATTCGCAAACGTGAATTTCCGCTCACAGATTTATTTGACTTTTTTCATTTTTTTTGTTATCTTTTTTTGACCGGATATGCACAAAGTGAAAGGAAAACAAGTTTCGTGCTGTTAGCCAGTTCTGCAGAGAAGCAGAATGCGAGATTTTGATATTTTTGTTATTTTTGCGATTTTCATCTTGGAAACGTCATTTGCGACCACATGTTCCATTGCATTTTCTGTTCATCTTGACGAGTACTATTAACCCATTTTATTTGTTGAGGCATTTCGGATAAACTTTGTATAACACAAATATATAGATTTTGAATGTTTAATTTCAGAATTTATTTTATTGCAACAAAACTGTCCTCTACATTGGGAATTGGTCATTGTAGCAATTGGTTTTCGAAAACGCAAGTAGCATAAAATGATTGGTTTAAATTTGGGTAACCGTTGGGTGAATGATGGTCTTTAGTAAGAATAAGAAATATATACTTCTTCGTACCACTGATCTAAGAAAAAAGGGTACTACTAGGTTATCCCGTCGACCAAAAAAATATAGCCAAATTATAAGATTAAATGCCAATAATGGATGATCGTGAATGTCAATTCAGTGACATTAAATAAAATTTACATGCTTAAAATACCATTAAGTGATTTTTATTTCGGCTTTTTATTTGTATTTTTATTAATGTTCTACTAATTATTTGTTTTTTCGTTATTTAAAATAAAAATTATGTCAATATGTATAATTTGGCTATTAGATTGGAGATTTGTATAATTTTGTGAAAATGACGGGATAACAAAGTAGTACCGAAAAAAGAAATTGAAGACAAAATTGGAATTGCAACTCTTAATAAAGCTATTCGTCTAGAATAATAACACTGAAGCAAGAACAAAAAAAAAATACAAAATATTTGGTTTCATCAAGTATACAAAATCACGCGAATAAAAGGCACAAAAAAACTCATAGAAGAACAGTCCATTATCCATTTTAAAATACTAATACGTCTGACAAAATTTCAACCATTATCCTTTGCGAAAGAAGCAGCACGTATATCTGTCATATAAAGTTATCACAATCTTCTAATTTGTATACTGATGTTTTTAAACAGAAGTGATATTTTTCCGCTATAGAGGTGTTGAAGTTTTCAAAAAAAAAAAAAAAAAAAAAAAAAAAAAAAAAAAAAAAAAAAAACTTCACATATTTTGTACATCAGAAAGTGAGACATAATATATAATCACGCCTAAAAATAAATCTATGAATCTTTTACGGTTTTTTAAATGAGGCTTTCAGAGTTGAAGAGGATCAAGTTCATTTTTAAAATTTTCGAGTTGAAGTTTCTCCTTTATTGAAATTTTGCCATTTGACTAAAATTTACTACAGCCGTTTATCGGAAAGCATAAATTTTTATCCATTGTCCGAAATGTTTATCATTTTTTTTTTTTTACTCAAACTGTTAAAAATATTCACATCTCTCGTTTTAAACAGTTTATTTTCACGTAATAACGCAACTCGCGCAACGCAATTTTCAGACACAGATAAATTATCAAAATAACTCTTATTCAAACCGTAACTTTTTAACACACATTCTCAGAAAAAGTTCAAATGAAACAAAAAGAAAAAGCAACGATGATATTTTTTCACACAGATTAGAAAAAGCCGCATAAATAAAAAGATAATGTCTTTCACATACAATTTATAGTTTTCAATTAGAAAACCTCTTATATTTTGGTATGTCTGGTGTTTGGCAACGCCTACCAGAAAAAATTAAGTACCACTTTATCAAACAATCACAACTATGGATTTTACCACTATATGCGCTAAAAATATAGAATTTAAGTAATTCAAGACAATAATAATACAAACTTAAATCAAGAATGAACTTGATTCACTTCAGTTTTGAACGCCTGGTACATTAAAGCCTCATAGAAAAATTAGATATATGAAAAATCATTGTTACAAATTACTCTTATTATTTCATTTGAAGAATCTATGAGATATTCATAGTTTTCATATTTACATTTTCAATTTTCTGGTTTTAATTTTTTGTCCTTCCCTTTTCGCTGTTTTTTACACAGGTCATTTAATTTTAATTATACTTGGAGATATACCGGGGCTTCCAGGGTAATAGAACGTAATGTAAAAAAAAAGAATGTTGCCCAGTTAAGGGGACAATCGACTTTTATTTGAAAAAAGTTATCTATAGCAAAATCGTCAGAAAGAGGTCTATTTCTGGGGTATAATAGTACCTAGACAGATTTTTCTTATTAAAATATCATTTATGAAGGTTTTAAGGAGTAAATAATAAAGATAAATTTATTTATATACTTTAAATCTGTTTTTCTCAAAACTAATTTTTCAGCGTTTTTAGGTTTTTGAATTGCTTCTTGCATCTTAATTTTTGATCAATTTTTATTAAATTGATAAGATAATATCCTGATGTTATTTAAAAAGAAATTGTGTCAGCTTTTTAAAATTCGTCTTTATTAAGATATTCTAATTTGATTTTTACTTTCTTCTATATTCAATAGAAGAAAGTATTGTAATCGAAATTTTTTTCGACTTCCGGTTTTCGACGGATTTACACGTTTTATGGGTCAGAAATTCCAAAAAACATGTTTTTACAAAATGTCTGTCTATCCGTGTGTCTGTGTGTCTGCGTGTGTGTGTGTATGTCGCCATTCTACCATCAAAAAGTCTATGAAGTTATGCATAGAATTGAACCAATTTTTTGTGAATGTTTTTGGCTGTGGCAAGCAGGTCCTCCTTCAATTTTGAAATATTCCGCCAGAAGGGGGCGTTGCAATCGCGATTTTTGTACCATTTTTGAATATTATACGGACCAAAAGTATATGAAATTATGCATCGAATTGAACAAAATTTTTGGTATATGTGTATGGCTATGGCTAGTTGGTCCTCCCTGAATTTGAAAAAAATCCGTCGGAAAAGGGCGCTGCAGTCGCGATTTTTGTGCCATTTTCAATATGGTACCGACCAAAAGAACCGAAGCAGGTTGTTTCGACGCCGACGGTTCGACGCCAACGATTCGACGCCAACGTTTCGACGCGTGGTCAGTTCGACGCCGTACTTTTCGACGCCGGGGCAGTTCGACGCCATATATTTTTTTCCGTATTTTTATTTATTTTTAGAATAAATATGCAATATGCCTGATATAATATATATATATTTTTGTTATGTATATGAAGCGTGATTCAAATAAATAAGCAATATGACTGATTTTTATTTATTGAATTATCGATTGTTTGCATGCATATTTGAAATAAATATATGTGTGAAAGTGTTCTAGATTTTTTTTTTTTGTCCCAGATTAGTGAGAAGCCCCCTCGCCAACGTCAAGGCCCTGGGACATGAGGGAGGTTGTTTTTTTTTATTTATTTATTTCACAAAACAGCATCAAAAAGGCAAAATACAGAAATGGTAAATAAACATATGGTTACAAAAAAGTTATATTGCAGACAAATTTAATTACAGAGTAACAAGATTACACATAAATAAGATTACATCACAAAACTGTTATTATACTAATCCATTGCAAAATTATGCGCCACACCTTTCAGGTATTCCATTATTTCTCGATTTTCAAAATCTTCAACTATTACTTTAATTCTCATATCAGCTCGCAGATACTTATTCCGCTTGTGCGGCGGTTCATCTCCACGTACAAATTGCTCATAACATTGGTCAATTGTTTTTTGAACACGTCTGAGACCATCTATGAATTTCCATAATGTGGGGTGTGAAACACCAAATTCGGACTGTAAACGTCTGTGTGCTGCTTCCGCGAAATTATTGGTGCGTCCTTCGTTATTTAAGGTTCTAGCATAACATGACCACATTTCTGGTTTAAAAATAGGACGACGGCGACGATTATTTCTCTGAATCCTTCCAACATAATAATCTTCAAAGTAATCTAAAATTGGGATTACTGATTAGGTAAATTCTCACTCAAAACTTCTAAAGCATTTTCAAGTTCTTCGATAGGCACAAAACTTAACGCAGGAATCATACGTGCATAGAGAGCAAAATCAGCATCGGTATTATATCGTTGCATTAAATTGAATTCTGCTAATTTGCGCTTCATATTTTTCACAAGGTGGAACAAGCACCCTTGAATTTCGGCGTCTGGAAACTTGCTTGAAAAAGTGTTAATTAAGGCAATTTCAAAATCTAAAGAAATTTTTTTCGCCTTAAAAAATGGCCAACTGTCTTGAATCATTTCAAGCATTCGTGTATATGTTTCTTCCGCCTTGTCGGGTAAGAGGGCATAAATGATTGGCAATACAAAACCTCCACGTTCGGCCATAATAACAAAAACCTGGTAAAAATGATGTGGTGCTAGACTAAAAGTTCCATCAACGTAAATTTTTGTTACGAGGTGAATCCAATCGCTGACACTGGCTTTTCCGAAAATTAAAATTCGGTCTTTATCCCCCACTCCCGAATCGGCGATAACAAAATTTTCCTTATTTTCTCCGTAATATTTATAATTTTCTGGCAATTCAATGGAAGCTCTGTCAATTGGTTGCGACGGGAGTGCATTTATGTCTTTTCTACGTCTTTTAATAACTAATCTTACAGCTTCTCTGCTTGGAAACTGTCCTAATGCTCCAACAGACAGCTCTTGCGTTTCTTCAATGCGAATTACTGCGGGAGTTTCTTGTGTTTCACCTGCCCTTCGCTTTATTGATGTTAAAGTGCGGACAACTTCAACACGTGCTGCATTTCCTTCATGAGCATGATTGCGAACAAGTTTTAAAAATTCACTCGTAACTGCATCAGTGTAAATTCTTCCTTTACATTTATTGTTTTTGGAAAATTCAACTTCACAACGCCACGATTTTTTTGCTCCATTTTCTATATATTTATCGAAACAATATAAATATCCATCGTGCTCATACTTTTCTTTACCTCTCTTAGTCATATATTTTCGGCTTTCAGACATTTCTACGGTTGAAAGTGCTAACATTGAATTTAAAAATATCGACAGGCTTCCAAATAGATTACGGGCGCTTTAGAGAAGATAAGAAATGCGCATGCGTTGACAATCGGCAATACTTAACGACAAATCTGAGGCGATTTCATAACCCCCAACTGGAGGAGGGGGGGGGGTTGCACTTGTCAAAAAAGAGTTAGAGTTATTTACAAGCCTGTAATATGTTTCAAAGAAAGAAGAATAGATAAGGATAAGCTAGTCACAGGCGTCAATGCGAAGTTTCAACCCGTTTCTTCTTATATCGGCAAGGGTTTCTAGGGGAAGCGGTGTTAGCTTTTCTGTGCAACATTTCTTCCCCCCTGAGTGGGAATGTCACGGTTCCTTTGTACATTTACGTGCGCCCTCATTGTCCCCATTATGGACGCTCCCTATCCCTTTGTCAAGGTGAGGACAAAGGAATTGCATGTGAATTCTAGTTAATACGTTATGGAAGCTGCTTTACTTACACTAAAGGTATTTCCAAATTCTGAACAAATAACGTTAACAGTTTTACTGCGTTTTAGTCTTTAAAATTTACACAACTATTCAAGGATTAAAAATTACAAAACAGGTCTTTATTAAAGAGTTTCATTTAATTAGTACTTTTAAAATGTGGATATTTGTGAATTATATTCCTATAGCAAAAAATAGAATAAAATACATTGTAAAGGAATTTAAAAGTTTTGAAGAAAATAGCTCATTAGCAATTAATTTAAATAAGAATGGGTGTTTTTTAGTAAGAACATAAAAATAAAGATATTTTACATTGTAAACATTTTTTCTTTTCTTTTTTTAACACAGAAAAGTAAAAAAAAAAAAAAAAAAAAAAAAAAAAAATATATATATATATATATATATATATATATATATATATATATATATATATATATATATATATATATATATATATATATATATATATATATATATATATATATATATATATATATGCTGTTAGAAAGTCTAAATAAGCTGTGCAAACGTAAATAAAATCGGAAGTTCCTAAGTTTCATAAAAAATATATGGCGTCGAACTGCCCCGGCGTCGAAAAGTACGGCGTCGAACTGACCACGCGTCGAAACGTTGGCGTCGAACAGTTGGCGTCGAAACGTTGGCGTCGAACTGACCTGTACCGCAAAAGAACATGAAGTTATGCATGGAATTCAACGAAATTTTTTGCGTACGTGTATGGCTATGGATAGTTGGATCGCCTTGAATCTGAAAAAAATCCGTCGGAAGGGGGCGCTACGATAGCGAATTTTATGCCATTTTCAATATAAAAGTTCCACATAAAAGTGTATGAAATTAGTTCTAGAATTGAACTAAATTTCTTGTATATGATTATTTTTTGGTAAAGCAAGTAGGTCCTCCCTGAATTTGAAAAAAAAAATCTGTCCTATTGTCTATCGGCTCGTGCAGAGACGGAAATTCGTTTTTACTCCGATTAATTAATTGATTGAAGCAGAACTTTAAGATGAAAATCAAAGTTGGTATGGTATCGAATTAAAATTATTAAAGCATTAAAATAAATAGCTATTTTTAAAAAAAATATTAAAATGTACGTATGAGATAGAAGAAAGTTTTGGGATTGGTACATCCAACTAGTTTACTTATTAAAAGGCAAAATTTTGATGAAAATCGATAAGGAATTTAGAAAAAAAAATCTGTAAAATATTAGCTGTTCAAGAGATATTAAAAATCTTACACAAATTTGTTTATAATATAGTTTTAAGTGATAAAAATGCAAAAGCAAGGAAATATTTCAAAAATTAAGACACGAGGAGCATTTTAAAATTTCGTTTAAAAATTTAAATTTTTGTAAAAAATTAAAAATTTTAATAAGGTTGGAAATTTTTTGAAGGTATTCTGTAAGCTTTTGGTGATATGTATATATGCACAAAATTTGATATTGTTATGATAAAAATGAATAAAATAAATTTTTAACATCCACCGTCCCCTTAAACTGATTGCATTGAGCTCACAGGCTACGCGTACTAATTGTACATTACAGCCTTTATTACTTTCTTCTATCTTCAATAGAAGAAAGTATTGTAATCGAAATTTTTTTCGACTTCCGGTTTTCGACGGATTTACACGTTTTAGGGGTCAGAGATTCCGAAAAACATGTTTTTACAAAATGTCTGTCTGTCCGTGTGTCTGTGTGTGTGTCCGTGTGTGTGTGTGTGTGTGTCTGTGTGTCTGTATGTCGCCATTCTGCCTTCAAAAAGTGTATGAAGTTATGCATAGAATTGAACCAAATTTTTTGTGAATGTTTTTGGCTGTGGCAAGCAGGTCTTCCTTCAGTTTTGAAATATTCCGCCGGAAGGGGGCGCTGCAATCGCCATTTTTGTGCCATTTTCAATATTGTACCGACCAAAAGTATATGAAATTCTGCATCGAATTGAACCAAATTTTTTGTGTATGTGTATGACTATGGCTAGTTGGTCCTCCCTGAATTTGAAAAAAATCCGCCGGAAGGGAGCGCTGCAATCGCCATTTTTGTGCCATTTTTCAATATTGTACCGACCAAAAGTATATGAAGTTATGCATCGAATTGAACCAAATTTTTTGTGTATGTGTATGACTATGGATAGTTGGTCCTGCCTGAATTTGAAAAAAATCCGCCGGAAGAGGGCGCCGCAATCGCGATTTTTGTGCCATTTTCAATATTGTAACGACCAAAAATATATGAAGTTATGTATCGAATTGAACCAACATTTTTTTGTATCTGTGTGACTATGGCTTGTTGGTCCTCCCTGAATTTGAAAAAAATCCGTTGGAAGGGGGCGCTGCAATCGCGATTTTTGTGCCATTTTCAATATTGTAACGACCAAAAATATATGAAGTTATGTATCGAATTGAACCAAAATTTTTTTGTATCTGTGTGACTATGGCTTGTTGGTCCTCCCTGAATTTGAAAAAAATCCGTTGGAAGGGGGCGCTACAATCGCGATTTTTGTGCCATTTTCAATATTGTACCGACCAAAAGTACATGAAGTTATGCATCGAATTGAACGAAATTTTTTGTATAAGTGTATGGCTATGGCTAGTTGGATCGCCCTGAATCTGAAAAAAATCCGCCGGAAGGGGGCGCTGCAATACCGAATTTTATGCCATTTTTAATATTGCACCACATAAAAGTGTATGAAGTTAGTTCTAGAACTGAACTAAACATTTTGTATATGATTATTTTTTGGTAAGGCAAGTTGGTCCTCCCTGAATTTGAAAAAAAAAAAAAAAAATCTGCTTATCATTCTATTGTCCATCGGCTCGAGACGGAAATTCGTTTTTACTCCGACTAATTGATTGAAGCAGAAATTTAAGACGAAAATCAAAGTTGGTAAGGTATTGAATTAAAATTATTAAAGCATTAAAATGAGTAACTATTTTTTTTTAAATTATTAAAATGTATGTATGAGATAGAAGAAAGTTTTGGGATTGGCACATCCAACTAGTTTTTAAGGTTTAATTCCGCTCGAAATAAAAATTAAAGGACGACCACTTTCCCCTATTTATACTTAATCATTTAAACCCCTAAACTAATCAGAGACATGCTTTATCATATAAAAAATCTATATCAAAAATTTAGAACAAATCGGAAAATTCTGAATAAAAACCTATTTATATATTTTAACAGGAGTTATCCCCATCTTTTATACTTAACCATTAAACTTCCAAAACTATTCAGAGATTTGAACGAAATCTGACAATCTGCATGAAAAACCCATTTATACAAATTAAGGGGAAAGTCATTAGAACCCCCTTTCCCACTGTTTATACTTACCCAATGAACACCTAATACCAATCACAGAGACGCCTCATCAGAATCATCTAAATAATTTTGAAGAAAATCTGATAACACTGCATGAAAAACCCATTTATATCAATTCAGGGGAGCGGCACGAAGCCCCCGTTCCTTCTCTTATACCTATCGAATGCGCTCCAAAAACTAATCAAGGAAGCGCCTTATCAGGATATACCTATATAAAAAATTTCAAGTTGATCGGATATTTTTATCATGAGTTATCACGTTACGCACGTACGCACGAACGAACGAATATACATACAGAACGAGCGGGCACATAAGCTTTCAGGCTATGATAGCCTGTGAGCTAAAAACCATCATATATATTATTTCTGTTATTAGTATTTAAAGCTGTTGAAAGTGAATTCATTTCTTAGTATAGAAAGAAGTATTTGTAATAAAATATCAATATTACAAAACAAAACAAACAAAAAAACTGAAGTAAAATATACATTGTATTTCTTTCTGTTTTAGCAGTTTATCATTTTCCATAATGCTTAATTTATGGCGGGGTATACATTATTATCAATGAGTTAAAAATTATAGTGATATTTTATTCATTTTTAGCAGACCGTTTTAATTTATGACGAAGCAGTATCATATATTTAATTATTACCACTTATTTAGTCCAAATATAATATAAAAAGATATATTTTGGTTGGTTTATCTGAAAATATTACATAATTTATTAAAACCAGATAAAATTACATACTTCATTATATCACCTAAATTTCCCACTTATTCAATTATGTAAGTTTTTCAATAATGTGATATTTAAAATATCATTTTACCTTTAGTATATTTAGAAAGATTTACTTTGAAATAAAATATCTTTGAAATATGTGGCTAATTAACTCAACATAACAAAGCCCATTTACTAATGAACTGCAACACGAAACAATTATCAAAAAGTAATTAATAACGTACAAATTCACACTTGAATAAATGGACGACTGGTTGCGATAATTTATAAAACTGCTAAGTTCTCAGTAATTAACTCCATGTTACGCTGGCTTTCTATCGTTTATTTGAGAAAATAACTTTTAACACATAAATTAGCCCGAAGATATTTTTAGGTAGATTTCGTATGAAATACTACCTATTGCATTGTCTCCCATGTTGGAATTTCTGAAAATTTTTTGCGGATCTACACGAATCATGACTCCTAGACCCCAAAACTACCATCAGTAAAAAAGTTTATATATCTATCTATCTATCTATCTATCTATCTATCTATCTATCTATCTATCTATCTATCGGTGTATATCACTTTCTTCTAGACACGATAACTTCCATAATTATGCTCAGATCTTCATCAAACTTTTACATAAAATCAAGGGGTATAAAATCTCGGTTAAGTTCGTTAATGGGCAAAATCGGACCAAGGGGGTGGAAGTTAGGAGGGTTTTTGTGAAAACAGAAAAAACGCGATAACTTTTTAATTAAAATAGATATCGAATCGGTTTAAAGTTTATATTACTTCTAAACAATGAGGAAAAAGTTTATGCGTGACAGATTTTTGATAAAGTTAAAAATGGGCTCAAGGGGCGAAAAAAACATGGTTTTTGGGAGAAAAAAATTCATAACTTTGTCAATTCTGAAGATATCAAATCCAACTAAATTTTATATAAATGTACTCAATATTATCTAAAACTTTTGTATTTACAAGTTTTTGATAGGACCAATTTTTACCGATGAAAAAAATTAAAAACGAAAAGAAAAAGGGGGGAGGAAAAAGAAAAAAACCCATAACTTACTCAATTCTTAAGCAATTAAATCTAATTAAATTTATTTTACATCTTCACAATAATATCTACAACTTTTATATTGACAAGTTTTTCATAGAACCAATTCTTATAGCAAAAATAAATTAAACAAAAATAGGAGTTGGAGAAAAAACCTCAAATCCAAACTGCTTATATTCTGACTCATTTTAAAATTCATTTTTGATTTTAAAAGCATCCAAATGACAGATCCTCTTATTTAGCAACTATATAATGCGACTTATTGGCCAATTTTTTGATAAAGGCAGAATATATTTTTAAAAAGGCTGCCAAAAAAGGTATTTTGAACAGATTTCCCGAAGTTTTCATCATTAAAAAATTCATTAAGTATAACAAATTGCGTTTTTCATGAGTCATTTTTAAATTCATTTTTGTTCTCAAACCCATCCAATTTACAGGTCCTATTATTTAGGAACTATATAACTTGACGTATTGGCCAGTTTTTTGATAAAGGCAGAATATATTTTTTTAAAAGGCTGCCAAAAAGGGTATTTTGAACAGAATTTCACGAAGTTGTGATTAAAATTTGAGGAAATTTAAGAAATTGCGTTTTTACCGAGTCATTTTTAAATCTTTTTTTGTTCTCAAACGCATCCAATTTACAGGTTCTCTTATTTAGGAACTATATAATGTGACGGAGTGGCCAGTTTTTTGATAAAGGCAGAATATATTTCAAAAAAGGCTGCCAAAATGGGCACTTCGCACAAAATTTCCCAAAGCGAGATGATTAATGAACTGTGGGTATTCAAATAACAAATTGGTTATTTTATGACTCATTTTTAAATCCAATTTTGCTCTGACACGCATTCAATTGACAGTTTTTTGTTACTTAGGAACTATATAATGTGCTTATTCGTCGATTTTTTGATAAAGGGTGAATATATATATTTTAAAAGCTGTCAAAGTAAGCACTTCGCAAAAAAATTTCCTAAAGCGATCATGATAAAAGAATTGAGGTTGTATTCAAATAACAAATTGTTTATTTTATGACTCATTTTTAAATTCAATTTTGCTCTCAAACGCATTCAATTGACAGTTATTTGTTATTTAGGAACTGTGTAATGTGCCGTATTGGTCAGATTTTTGATAAAGGCTAAATATATATTTTAAAAAATCTGTCAAAGTGGGCACTTCGCACAAAATTTCTCAAAGCGATCTTGATTAAAGAATTGTGGATGTATTAAAATAATAAATTGGTTATTTTATGACTCATTTTTAAATTCAATTTTGCTGTCAAACGAATTTAATTAACAGTTTTTTGTTATTTAGGAACTATATAATGAGCATATTGGTCAATTTTTTAAATAAAGTAAGAATATAATTCAAAATATATTGGCAAAATGAGCATTTAAGTAGAGATAGGCATTTTTTTTTTTTTTTTGAGATGAAAACTTTTCGAAATCTACCTCCGCCTATAGGCCATGCCGAAAGGGATTTTTTGATAATATAAGGCTGTTCAAAGTAAATTATCTTCTTAGCATGGAGAGTAGATACTACAATTAACTATTGGGATTTAAAAAAAATGGAAGTAAAACATATATTGTATTTTTTCAGTTTTAACAGATTATCATTTTTCATAAGTTAGTTTTCGTAAGTTTTTCATAGTTAATTTATTTTTTATTTTGTTGTCGTTTGTTTTCTTTAAAAAAAATATGAATGAGTTTCAAAAGAAATTAAATATGTTTTTCCCTTTTACGCATTCCATTAGACCGTTCTAAAATATGCCGAAGCAGTTTTCCTATTCATAATTATAATCACTCTCTTACTCCCTACACATGGTGTAACTTAAATGATTTAACTAACTTAAAGGGATGATAGTATTTATTAAGACGAACAAAAAAATGAAATGGAATGGACGTCAATGGGGTCGCTAATGACGTTTAAAAGATGAAAATCGATAAAATGCGCCTGGAAATGGAAAAACTTGAGACAAAAAAAAATACTTCAGATAATATTCTATTTCACAGAATTGGTACAAAACTGCTCATGATGTACATAGAAAATAACAAAATATTTTCGCAATGATGCAATCTATCGTCGCGTCGTTGGCAGTTCAAGTACTTAAAACGCATACTTGAGCTGCAAAGATGCGTTTATTGGTCTGTTTCTAAGAAGATGGAAAATTTGCGTACGTATTTGCATTCCTGATCACAGATTTGTTGCTTTCTACCACGTTTTCGTTGTCTTTTGCTGACCGGATATGCACAAAGAAAAATCAACTTCGTGCTACTAGCCAATTCTGCAGAAAAGCAGCATGCGAGATTTCGATATTACTTATTCATCATACGTAGTATAGGATAAGTGTTGCAATCGTTTTGGAAATAGAAAAAAAATGACGGATTTTAACGTTTCAGATACTGGCGATTCCGAAAAAAATATTTTTAGGAAAAAAAAATTGCCGTATGTGTGTCTGTCTGTCCGCCTGTCTGTAAATTCTCTATCTCCCGAACAAATTGAGATAAAGGCTTGAAATTTTCTATATACTTATTATGTAAAAATAGAGCGAAGCCTATTCAGTATCAGTAACCTCGATTATACGGAACTATTTTTTCAGACTCTCGAAAAATTCGTGCTGATGAAAGGTATATAAAAATGTTCGAATTTTTTTGTTTTAAGGTATGGACGTAAAAAACAATAAAATAACACAAATTTTGCGTAAGAAAGAAAGTTGATCGGATTCTTAGTTGTCGAGATATTTTTTGTCCCGTTTTCCACATTCTTCGATCTTTCTTGACTCTGTATTTCATTCAAATTTCAATTTAAAGATATATTTTAATTGGAAATGATACGCTTAATCCGAAGCAGTAATTTTTTAGTTAATATGATTATTATTTTTGGAGTTATAAGGATGTTTGTTTTACGCAATTCAGTGTTTGGCGTTTTACTTAATTTGTCGTAATGGGTTCATCAGCAATTCATTAATATAGCATTACTATGTGTTAAAAATACTTAGATATACGTTTACATTTTCTTTTGGAATCGCAATGCATTCTATAAATAGTTTACATATGTTTTGTTTTCATTTATTGTATTACACATATCCATGATGAGTAAATATTACGGTGGCCCTCAACGAATCGTTTTATATCAGATTTGCGATTTTCACCCTTAAATGTAATTTGAGACCCCTTGTTCTATTGCATTTTTTTTTCGACTTGATGAGTGCTATTGTCTCCCTAATTTTGTTGAAGCATTTCAGATAAACCTGTATAATACAAACAGATATATTTTGAGTGTTTTATGTTAAATTAATTTGTTTATAACAACACTGTCCTCTACAGTGGGAATTGGTCACTGTAGCAGTTGGTTTTCGAAAACACAAACAACATAAAATTGTTGTATCAGCAATGGACAACTTTTGGGTGATTGGCGGTTTGCAATAAGAAATATCTAGTTCATCGTGTCTCTGGCCAAAGAAAAAAGAAAATGAAGACAGAAAAGAGATTTCAACTCATAACAAAGCTATTTTTCCAGAACAAATGCACTGAAACAAGAATAAAAAATCCCTGTCCGCTTGTCCTATAGGCGGAGGTAGATTTCGAAGAATGTTCATTTCAACAACAAAAAATAAAATTTTTTTACAGAAGATCCCAGTTTAACAACTTTATTTGGCCGCTTTTGAAAAAAAATCATTTTTCTGTAAGATCTGTTTTTATCAGAATCATCTTAAGCAAAATTTTCATTAAATACCCATTTTGACAACATATTTTGTAATATATTTTAACTTTATTAAAAAAATCGCCCAATACGAACATTATATAGTTCCTAAATAACAAAAAACTATCAATTCAATGCGTTTAAGAGCGAAATTCAATTTAAAAAACAGATATAAATAACCAATTTGTTACTTGAATACATCCTCAATTCTTTAATCATGATCGCTTCGGGAAATTTTGTGAGAAGTGCCCACTTTGACAGCATTTTTAAAAATATATTTAGCCTTTATCAAAAAACTGATCAATACGGCACATTATGCAGTTCCTAAATAAAGGAATCTGTCAATTGAATGTTTTTGAGAGCAGAACTGAATTTTAAAATGAATCAGAAAAAACTCAATTTGTTATTTGAAAACCTCAGTGTCTCAATTACGATCGCTTCAGGAAATTCTGTTCAAAATACCCATTTGGCAGCTTTAAAAAAAATATATATTCTGCCTTTACCAAAAAACTTAACAATGCGTCACATTATATAGCTCCTAAATAAGAGGACCTGTAATTTGGATGCGTTTGATAGCAAAATGGGATTTCAAAATGAGTCAGAAACTAGTTGGATGTGCCAATCCCAAAACGTTCTTCTATCTCATACATACATTTAAAAAAAAATAGTTACTCATTTTAAAGCTTTGATAATTTTAATTCAATAACTTACCAACTTTGATTTTCATTTTAAATGTCTGCTTCAATCAGTTAATCGGAGTAAAAACGAATTTCCGTCTCTGCACGAGACGATGGACAATAGAATGACAAGCCGATTTTTTTTTTCAAATTCAGGGAGGACCTACTTGCCTTACCAAAAAATAATCATATATAAAATGTTTAGTTCAGTTCTAGAACTAACTTCATACACTTTTATGTGGTGCAATATTGAAAATGGCATAAAACTAGCTATTGCAGCGCCCCCTTCCGGCGGATTTTTTTCAGATTCAGGGCGATCCAACTAGCCATACCCATACACTTACACAAAAAATTTCGTTCAATTCGATGCATAACTTCATGTACTTTTGGTCGGTACAATATTGAAAATGGCGCAAAAATCGCGATTGCATCGCCCCCTTCCGACGGATTTTGTTGAAATTCAGGGAGGACCAACTAGCCATAGTCATACAGAAACAAAAAAATTTGGTTCAATTCGATGCATAAATTCATATACTTTTGGTCGGTACAACATTGAAAATGGCACAAAAATCGCGATTGCGGCGCCCCCTTCCCGCGAATTTTTTTCAAACTCAGGGAGGACCAACTAGCCATAGTTATACACATACACAAAAAATTTGATTCAATTCGATGCATAACTTCATATACTTTTGGTCGGAACAATATTGAAAATGGCACAAAAATGGCGATTGCAGCGCCCCCTTCCGACGGATTTTGTTGAAATTCTGGGAGGACCAACTAGCCATAGTCATACACATACACAAAAAATTTGGTTCAATTCGATGCATAACTTCATATACTTCTGGTCGGTACAATATTGAAAATGGCACAAAAATCGGGATTGCAGCGCCCCCTTACGGCGTATTTTTTTCAAATCCAGGGAGGACCAACTAGCCATAGTCATACACATACACAAAATATTTGGTTCAATTCGATGCATAACTTTATATACTTTTGGTCGGTACAATATTGAAAATGGCACAAACATCGCGATTGCAGCGCCCCCTTCCGGCGGAATATTGAAGAACTGAAGGAGGACCTGCTTGCCAGAGCCAAAAACATTCACAAAAAATTTGGTTTAATTCTATGCATAACTTCATACACTTTTTGATGGTAGAATGGCGACATACAGACACACAGACACACACACACAGGTTGGTCTACCCAGTAAAGTGAGGAACCGTGTTTACACAATACGTTCTGAGTAACCTTAGAAATTGTGGTCAAAACCCTAAAAATGCAATTTACTGATACGTATTCACATTAATAAAAGCTATAACTATATTAAAAATTATATTTTTCTTGTAACATTATTTTTTATTAAATAAAACAGCAGGAGATTTTTTGCATGTAAATCGAGTAACTGGTTCAGCTTACACACATGGCGTTGTGAGTAACATAACCTCGAACTAAGATAATAAAAATTGTTACTCAGAAGAACGGTAATTTTTACCTGCTGTGATTAGTGTTGATTGCTATAATGGACTAAGATAATTCTCTTCCTCGTCACTATAAAATTTAAGACAAAAAAACAAAACAACGTTTCCATTTATTTTTCACTGTTTTAGTAATCTGCCTTCTATTTCACTTCAAACTTCAACTGTTTTCAATAAGATGATTGTAAAAATATTGGTTTCATTGGTTTATTGTATGATAATATATGAATTACTCTGGTTATATAATGTCCATTTATCCACATATTTCTTAGTAATTTGGTAATCTGCCTTCTATTTCTCTTCAAACTTCAACTGTTTTTAATAATATGAATGTAAAAATACTGGTTTCATTGGTTCTTTTATTGGTATTGTCTGAATAACTTTGGATGTATTTATAAAAGTATTTATATATATACACATATATATATATATATATATATATACACATTGTATATATATATATTCGCACAAAATTGCAATATCCGTCTTTGTTTGCATTCAGCGAGTGTTGAGGAAATATTCATTTTCTGTTGTTCTAGACCTTTGCTCAACAATGCGATTCATATATAATAGATCGGTTTGATCTCAATTGTTATAAATTCCGAATCAGAGATTTTGTGTTTAATTTAGAGAAATATACAAATCATAACGAATCAACATTTCATTCATAAGCCGGTTAAAAAACAAATAAAATAAAACGTAACAAACATAATTATGTATAGAAAATAGAATTTTTTAAACTAAGAATAGACATTTACTTCAATACTGATATATAGTGTCAAAATATTTCAGTTACTTCAAGAAATCACTTTTATAAAAAATTATATAAATATGATTTTATGTTGCAATGGAAACACAAATTTCATTTGAAATAGTATAGTGAATATATTCACTATACTATTTCAAATGAAATTTGTAATATTAATTTATTATATAACTTCATTATAATGAAGTTATATAATATTTAATCTGAAAATGGTGCACTAATCTGAATAATTAATATTTATTAAATTTTTTAAACCCTTTAAATGCATCTTTTGTATTTTACAAGCACATATATACTCTATCAATAATTTGTAAATGCACAGGGGGTAGAAATGACGCTTTATTAAAGACAAGTTGCCAAAAACTTTCGCAATCTATCCGAAGTTGTCATACTTGGTCAATGTAATTTGTATTACTACTTTATATCAAAAATCCTGGGAATTATTATTATAGTTATTATTTTTCACAAAAACGTACATATAAGTATATTTAAATGCATATAGAATACACTAAATATTTTGTATCTATGCAGTATTTGGCCTTTACGACCAAGTTACGTAATATTCGGGAGTTTGAATGTTTTTAGAATGTTGTTAAGAGAATTAAAATTTGTACTATTTTAAGTTCAAATTAGATTCAGATATAGAAAAAAGAGCTTTTAGTTTTAATTTTTAAAGCGTACACTGAAAATATTGCAATTTATATCTTTGCAAATTAACAATACACGTAATTTTCAAGTAAAAAATTAATAAAAGTTTTGTCTGTTACTTATTTTTCCTCTTATTGAAATAGGATAAAAATGACTTCTATTTCATTTTTCATTGAGTCAAAGATATAAATTGCAATATTTTCAGTGTACGCTTTAAAAATTTAAACTAAAAGCTCTTTTTCCTATATCTCTTTTTGAGGGCAGTACAATAACAATTTCCATAATGCATTTTTTTTTTCACTTTATAATCTTACTGTTGTCAAAAAAATTATTGATACTATTTAGAAAAAAAAAAAAAAAATGAAAAGACATCATTTACTTTTCGCCTATTTTAGAAAGCAAATTTAGATAAATATATAGCATATCTGAACTCCTTTATACTTCATTTTTACTATTTCGCTAATAAATCTATAAACAAATTCAAATTATTATTATTGTTAATTGGGCATTGAAAATTAAAAAATGAATAATAAAGAGTACAATAATTTTCAGTAGACGTTCATACTGTGTCCCCCCCTCTTTTTTCGCGTGCCAAATTTATTTGTGTATTCTTCGTATATTATAAAAATTGTATTTAACTTTTCATTAGGTATAATTTGTGTTTTACCAACTTAATTCAAAGTATATTCAAAACTTTAAAACTGGTTATTTAATAACAACTCTGATTTATTTAAGAACTTTAAAGTTATTAAAAGGATATAATCATGTTCTAGTTATTATAATAATATATGTGAATATGTATTGATGTGCGACAATAAAGTGAAGATGTAAAATAAACGGAAGTAAATAATTTTTTCCATAAAATGATTAACCATCAGTGGAAAATAAATTACACTTTATGAACATGAATATATTGAAAAAACAAAGATTTTAAAAAATATATATCAATACAGAAATATACAAAAACTAATTATTTCATATTATGTTATTATGTATCTCTTTCTAATTAATTAAATAACTAATCAGTATTTTCAATTGAATATTTCTTGCTTAGTATGCATTTTCATGAACTTTCTGTATAATGATTTAATGTATCCTTTATTTTCCATTAACAAAAACCAAATGAAAAAGAAACAATTTTTGAAATACACAGATATAGCAAAGAGAATTTAGTTGTAAAATTCCAGCAATTTGCCTTCTTATTGTGTTGTCCAGAAATGTTAACCCCATCCATCAAAGAACCACACCTCCTGTCTCCGAACCCCAACTTACGGGGGAACGGAAATCTTTCCAGCTATCTCGGCTATTACGGGACTCGGGGCATTGGGAGATTTCGGCTATTATAGGATTCAAAGGGTTAAAACTGATTTTTGAAATTGAAAGAAAAAAAAAATCACCGTGAATGTAAAATGATTCGTGATGAGTGTTGAAGTCAAACATTTTTCTCTCATGTAATTTTGCAGCTCCGAGGATGGACAATATGGGATTCTAGGGAGAGAGAGAGAGAGAGAGGAAGGGGGGGGGGGGAGTGGGATTGCACTTTTTAACACCGATCTAAAAAATTAAATTTAAGATCTTTATTTTAATATTTCGATGATCCAATGGTATGTGAGGGAGTCTCCACAAGTCGCTTTCTAAATTCATCCTTTTTCGTGACTGCAGTATGTGTATATTTGTTCACCCCGTTTTCTTCTTTATATGCAGTGCCTGATTTAGGGCAGGGCCTTCGGGGCACAGACCCAGGGCCACCAATTTTCAGGGGCTCCTAAATGCTGCTGAAAAGTTTTCAACTATTGTCCAAAATCAATACAACTGCTTAGAAAATCTAGTGGAACTTTACATTTCATTCTACATTCTACTGTGTTCATATTTTATTTTTACAACGTTGTGTATTTTGGTTGAAACATCCGTATTTAATCACTTTATTATAATGTTCTTGTTCTTGTCAAATTATTTGGGGTTGGTGAGTGCAGTTCATAGGCGGCAGAGTCTCACAATAATTTAAATAACTATAGTTTGGTATTGCGGAATATTTATGATTAGTTGTTGCATACTTTATCATTCCAGACATATAAACTTGCGTAGCAAAAGATAATTATCAATACACAATTTATTGTGCTACTTCTACTTATTTAGATTTCGTATTTTGAAATAGTTATTTAAAATCCTAAATAAATGATTATCATATTTAATTTTTTAATTGGTATTTAAAAGTGATTCAATCGTGAAGTCTATCGTGGTTATCTTAATAAGTAACTTTTTTTTTGGGGGGGGGGGGGGTGAGCTCAATCTTTTTGTAAGCAACTTTCCAAGAGGGCCCCTTGTAAGCACCTGTGCCCAGGGCCCCCAAATTTGTAAATCGGTCCCTGTTTATATGTAATTTAGTTTCATTATTAGTGTTATTGTAAATATCATAATATTATTTCAATTAATTCACTAGCTTCAGATATTGCTGGCGTGTTTAAATTTTTTTTCTACACTGTTAAAAATCACTGTTTTCTGTATCGAAGAAAAATATAATCACGAATAAAAATATACAATAACCTATTCCAAGTCGCCCATGTCTCCAAAAAATATTTCTTTATCTTTAGAATCCCCAGAAACCAATAGAGTTTCGTGATTTAAGAAAGAATTTATAAAAACAAAATTTCTTTTGCCGCCCGTAAGTTTCGTAATGTTTCCTAGTAGATTTTTTAGAGTATTAATCAATTTTCTGAAACCGACAAATCTCTTTTATAAATTCTATCGCTACTAAAGTAAACATTTTTACCCGCGAAACTGGATTTATACATGAAGGAGTAATAAAATAATATTAAATTTAATATTACTATTAATGCTGATAACTTTGAACGTTTGTCTGTTAAATAAGTTTGTTGAACATGAAATTATTCATTTGAGATAGGATATTAGCCGAAAACCCACATTCCGGTTTGAAAAAACTGTGTAATACACTATGAAATCTATTCGGAAACTACAAAACTTATGAGGCAACGAAAGAAACTTTGTTTTTATAAATTATTCATATCGAAAATCTGTTGGTTTTTGGGATTTCTAAAGATAAGGAAAATTTTTTTGGAGTCATGGGTGACATGGAACAGGTCATTGTATATTTTTATTCGCGGATATATTATATTTCCATAGATTCAGAAAACTTCGGTATTCTTTGAATGACGGAAAAAATCGCCCCGAAATAAAGATAACCGAAAAATAAGGCTCGTTTTAATCAAGATTGAAAAAGCCCACACATATAAATAACAAAGATTTGATGACTTTGATTATGGCAATTATAATTTCAAGTAAAACACGTGCTAATCATCTGCATTTGTACTGGAAACAGACTTAAGAGAATAATAGGGTTTAAATATTATCTCTTCTTCTGTTAATACATTAATATCTGAAGATATTAATGTCACTGAGAATCGGAGAAATGAGAATACTACAGAAATAAATTTCCTTTCTTATAAGTACAAAAAGTGTTTTTTTAACCGATGCTTTCTTCCTCCCCCCCCCAAGTTTATTTTTAACAAAAACATCACCGTATTTAGTCTACATTTTAGTTTTGTTCCTTTCTTTTTATATGCCTCACCAGTGGCTGAGAGGTTTTGCTCTCAAGACTGGCAGAAGAGAGATGTTATGTTCGAACAAAATCGTGCCCGTCGGCCTAACCGTTCGGAGTTTTCGTGGCTTTCTTTGAACCTTGCGTAAATATGGGACAAAACTGACATATTTTATCTGAAACAGAACCATGAAATTCCACGCTCTGTTTCTCTTGTTGCAGAGTCAGGATTGATTGATTTTTTTTTAAGATACTTATTTTTACAAATTAAAACCCACCAAATTAATTTACAATATGTTACTCAAACAACACCATCTTCAATTACTCTAATTCAAAATACACATTAATTTAGCTATAAATTATTTTAAGTAAGTCTAATTCTTCATTTAAATCACAACAAGTATTTATAAAGCTTATAAATCTATTTTATGATTCCCAAAATCAACATAAAAATCATGAATCTATATCAATAAATTTCAAAGTCATTAAATGACTAAAAAATTATCAGTTAGATTCCAAAAAACATATAAAAATAAATAAAGCTATATTAAAGGACATTCAAAAAATTATTAGATCTTTTGTATTGATCAATCAATCAATCTTATAATATATGTTTCATAATATGAACAATAAAAATACTGTTTTTTCATTCAATAAGTTATTATTATAATTAGTTTATAGTTAGTAAAATATTTGCGTATACATATTGAATTTTAATAAAAATAGAAAACTGTTGAATATGAATTTAAAACTTCTCATTTTAAAGATAACGTATGCGCAGAAATAAATATTTTTCTAAATTGGATATTCTTTTTTCAGTTATTCATTTTCTTTTAACCGTCAGAATTATCATTGACTTTTAAACAAGCTTTGAATTAAAACTCTCATTAAATTAAAATTTATTCCCCGCTACTCAAACGTTATAATTTTCCCTGAAAAGTATAAATGAAAATTCCTTTAGCTGAATCTTTAGTGATAAACCAGGTTTTATGGGTATTTCAACATTTACTGCATTCCTAGGTGCAATAAGTTTCATTGATACAGATTACAAACCCCTTTTCTCACTTCAAATACAAAGGGATAGAAATGAAGCTCACATTTTTATTCTAAAGGTCTTGTCAAAATTACAATACAAGTTTACATTCTTGTAACTGAAACTAAATCCCTATTGCTATGCAAACATAATGATTTCTAGTTTGCTTCTGTTGTGCACATTCGACCACCCCTACAGACAATAGATAAGAATTTATCTGTTATATTACGCACAGAGACCTGAACCTTATCTAAAAAAGCAGAATAATGGAAAAAATCCTCTTCTCTTCCTCTTTATTTTATTACTGTAAAAGCTCTGTATGTAATCCCCCCCTTCCTTTCCTACATCACCAAAGTATTTTCTTGATTAATGTCAAATGCATAAAACATCTTTACTTATACATAAATTAGCAATGGAACAAGTTGCAAGAATCTATAAATTGTATTTCTTTAATACCCCCCCCCCTTGTACAAAGCTCGACTTCTTTATTGTAGAGATAAAACTTCTTAAAAGTCTGCAGCCCTTCCGCCCCCCTCTACGCTTTAAAAAACTGCACCCTTTCCAATTAAGTTATTATGAGCACTTTTTTTACGGGGCGATTTGTTTTTGGGGCGCTTTTTACCGGAGCGATTTTTTTCCGGGGGCGATTTTTTCCGGGGTGATTTTTTCTGAGGCGATTTTTTTTGCCTGCCGAATTTTTTACAGTGTAAAGATTACAAGTTGGATTAGAAGTTAGATCTAAGTTTATATTGCATGCTTTAAGATTACAAATTACATCTAAGTTGAGATATCGATTTTTAAAATATTTTAATTATATATTTAATATATAATAATATGTTTTTAGTAGTATTTTAAACTAAAAAGTAAAAATTTTATAATTTTTTTACAGTTAAAAACAACTATTTTTTTTTACAGATGTTGCACTGTAACATTTTGCATAAACAAGATTCATTTACTATATAGTTTATTTTACAAATGTAGTACTACATGCTGGACTCGAAAAATGATTAGCATTGGAAATCTGACTAACTATAAACACCGGGCTCACTTGCACCTACGGATAAATGAATATCTATATACAAGGCATGCCAATTTTCCGCGGAAACGCGGATTTCCGCGTTTTGCTTATTTTTATAATCCGCGGATTTTCGCTTTTTTATTTATTTTCAAAACCCGCGGATATCCACGATCTTTCTTATTTTTTTCGGCCGCGCCGCCATTTTTTACCACGACGAAATTGGTCAAAAATGGCGATCAAACGGGTAAGTGAACTTTTGTTACGACATCTTCTTGGTTGCCTTTAATGATAGGGTAAGTAAAATGAAGTACAGTAAAACCCCGATAGTTCGGATTAATTGGGACCAGACCCAATCCGGATTGTCGAAAATCCGGATCATCTGGAGAATTAGTAAAAAATTCATTAAAATAAAACATACTTACAGAAAATCACCTTTATGTTAAACTTGTTAAAATATTTACAGACAGTAAAAATGTTTACTTTGTTTAATTCTAACTAAAATATTTCAGAAAGAGTTTTTTTTTTTTTTAATTCAGAATACGACGATGAAACAAGTTAATGTTATGGAAATTAGCCAATCGCTTCTCAAACTTGAAAAAAAAATAACCAAACTGATCCGGATTATCCGGAGATCCGGATTAACGGGGTCCGAATTAGCGGGGTTCTACTGTATTTCGAAACTCTGATTCTCGTCCGAAATTTCCGAGAATTTGAAATTGGGTTATTCTGCATAGTTGCCAACTTGTATGGTTTTGCGCGCGGAAAAAACAATTACGTAGAAATGAAAATTTCGAGAAAGGATCGCCTGAATAGCATACATTTCGTCAATATTTCAATACATATATATTAGAAAAACATACGTCAATATATTAGAAAAACGACGATTTCGTCAATGTTTTTGTAAACGAACTTTGTCAAAAGATAGATAAAAAACGCGAATTTCCTGAGCGAATCGCGAAAAAAACGGCAATTCCACCAAATATTGCAAGATAAAACACTGATTTCTTCTGAAGACCGCGGGAAAACGCCGATTTCGTCTAAAGATTGCGGATATAACGCCGATATCGTTAAAAGATCCAGGGAAAAAACGCCGTTTTCGATAAAAGATCGCTTAAAAATATTTTGTCAAAATAATATTTGAAAAAATACGCCGATTTCATCAAAAGATCACACAAAAAAAGCCGATTTCATCAAAAGATCGCGGGAATAAAACGCCATTTTCGAGAAAAAATTGCATAAAAATGCAAATTTTGTTAAAAGGTCGTCGAAGAAAACGATGATTTCAATTAAAAAAACATGGGAAAACGCCGATTTCGTCAAAAGATCGCGGAAAAACCGCCGATTTCGACAAAAGATCGCAATAAATCGCCGATTTTGCAAAATAATTGCTGATTTCGTCTGAAGATAACGGGAAAACGCCGATTTTGTCCGAAGATCGCTGGAGGGGGGGGACTCACGACCCCCTCCACCCTGTGTACAGTGTATTAATAACATATTTACATACTTATTAAATAAAATCCAAATAACATTTTGCTGATTAGTTTTTTCCTTTTTTGGGGGGGAGGGGTTATAAAAAAGTTTATATACAACGATTATATATATATATATATATATATATATAGCCTTACTGTCAAGAAAGTTTGAAGCATTATAGTCGCTACTAACTTTAAAAGAGGCTATTCTAATAAAATTGACTCTACTGCTCAGTTTCTTAGTTTTCATCTATAATATTAAACAGCGTAAATTCGTAATTTGCCAAAAATGTAATAACAGAGACTGTAGATTTATCTAAGAAAATAGAATTTGGAGTTTAAGTTGTTTGGAGAGCCAAATTTGGAGTTTTATGACTGTGCCATAAGTTATTTTGAAACTAGATTTTTAAATGAATTTGCTTATAAAAGTTTTAAAGAATAATTGTGCATTTTTGAAAATTTTTCATATTGATATATTTTATATATCAAAATTATTGAATAAAATTTCATTACCCATTCTAAAATTTGTGTTCTTATTTTATTTTAATGTATTTTTGTATTATATGTGTGTGGGTGCTTCAATTCAAATAATGACAATCTATATTTAATGTACCTTTTTCACTTTGTTTAACTTTTTTAACACGCATCGGTTTAAATTATTTTGTTCTATTTTTACTTTGCGCGTTATATCAACTTTTTTTCTCAATTTTTACCTCACGCGTTATTTCAACGTTTTTGCTCAATTTCTACCTCACGCGTAATTTCCTCCTTTTTGTTTTTTTCTCACTCTCATCCCTGATATACTTATTTTGAAGTTTGCACTCATGGATTGTAAATGCTGATTTTAATGCCACAATAGACAAACTTTTTTTTTTCCTTTTAGGGGAAGGGGTTGGGTTGGATTAGTTTTAATTATTTGTGTGCCTAATAATTTTTGTAAAGCTTTGTTATTATTTTTTATTAACCTTACTGTTTATGTTAAAAGTTTTTGACAAAAAATTCATAAAAATACACCGTTATTCATCTAGCATCTCTAGAATACCATTGTTTATAAATGCAATTTGTATCCCACACAAGCACCTAAGTATAAATGTGTGTAAGTGTAATGTTTGGTGTCATGGGAAGAGAGAAATGCACCCATGGAGGTTGTTAAGGTTATTTCGAAATCCAAACTCGCTCTCATATGATGTAGTTTTTAAACATTTTTGTTCTATAAGGATAAAAACGGCAGATCATTTTATTCGAAAACTTTCAAATCGAACTGTTTTTTTTTTTTTTTTTTTTTTTTTTTTTTTTTTTTTTTGGGCTGAACATATAAAATATCTTTCTGAAAATATCACAAAAGTCACCGTTTTGAACAGAAGTTCCTGACTTGGCCACCCGAGAAAAGAAAAAAACTGTCCTCATGGAAAAACAAGTGGTTATAACTCGATGTATATTCAATTGATCAATAATTGATAAAATATTTTTGATTTTAAATCACTTCGGTAATCCTTTCTTCCTGTATTACAAGTTTACGTTAAAGTGATTCAGTACATTTGCCAGAATTCATATTGCTAAGTAAGGTTTCTTCTTTTTCTTCTTCTTCTTCTTTTTTCAGAACCATCTTAAACTCACTGTAAATTTAAAATGATTTGTGATCATTGTTGAATAAAAACATTTTTCTCTCGGATGTAACTTTGCAGGTCCGAGGGCGGGCAATATGGAATTCTGGATAGTGTGTGTTTGGGAGAGGGGGGTACAAAACTAAATTAAAAATTTTTATTTTAACATATCGATGCTTCAGTTGTAAAGAAGGAAAATCTTCACAAAAAATGAAAAAAAAAAAATAAGAAAATCTAAATATTAGCTCTAAAAGTTATCCGCAAACAATATAGTTCTCTTGAAGAAAAGAACTAAGTAAAAAAAAGTAGCTGTTTGAATAGAATCACTTCAATTGAAAAACCTGGAGGCTACTATTAACCATTCCGTCACTGTCATCAAACAAAGCGATCGCGGACTATAACGACGAATCCCGAATGCTGGGTAGAAAAGTATCTCTTTCTTCTACCTTCCATTCTTATTTCTACATCAACATGCCACCTCAGAAGTTAAATGACAGAGCCGGAACGGGCCAGATTAGTTTTTAAAGGTTTAAACATATCGCTCAGAAATTAGATAAATATATAAACTACCCCACTGGTCGGGCACATGTGAACAATTTTTGAATTTATAACATGATAAAAAATTTAAGAACTATTCAGGTGTTTAAAAGAAGAATCTATCATGTGTAAAAAAAAGTTCTGTTTACTATATTGAGTAGTTTTGTTTAAAGAAATTAAGTCAGTTAAGAAAAAACATATTTATGTAAACTGTTTACATGTCCCCCAGGCTTTCCTGAGTTATGGACACAATCCCCTCGGACAAAATCCCCACGGACAAAATCTCCTCGGACAAAATTCCATCCGGACAAAATACTCTCTTTGCTGAATAAAGGCTCTATTTTGAGCAAGTTTCTTTTACAAAAAGGACCTCCAAACATTTAAAAAATATTAAGCTTAGTTGAAAAATGAAAGTGAAAATTGGAAGTTATAACATACGTGATAAATATTTTATATTTTTTAAAAGATGCATGTACATTTTAAAGTCTGAAATAAAATACTATAGTCTTTTATACTAAATATGAAACATTAGGCAGACTTGAATACATTTAAAAAGCATTTAATTTTTAAAATTGATTATTTTTTTAATTGGTATTTTTAACTGATCATTTTATTTATTTATTTTTTAATTTGGTTGCTTTTTAAATGTATTAAAGTCTGTCTAATGTTTCATATTTAGTTTAAAATTTAGACCTCGTTTCTACAAGTATTAAAATTTTAAAAATTATATGGGGTTTTCTTTTCAAAAATATAATGATTGTTTTAACTTGTCCTCCTTTCATTCATCGAGGAGAGGGAATATAAATCTATAACAGCCTTTCTGGCAAAATTTTAGAAAAAGCAGACTTTTAGTAAATAACATCACCTGAGAATGATTTTTAATTTATTTCGGCATTTTTGGTACTCTGTGGAGAGAAGGGGGAGGGAAAGGAAAATATACTTCTGAGTTTGGGGAAACGGTGGGAGGGGGGGGGGGGCAAGGATTATTCGGGATGAATGATAGAATTTTTTGTGAATAATGTTGCTTCATACCTATAATATGTATACGGGTTAATTGGTATACGGAAAAAAGTGACAGGAAAAAGGTTACTGGAAAATAAGTGATGCGGAAAAGAAGTTACCGGAAAATAAGTGACAAGGAATTTGTTTTGGGATTCATTGGGTGAGTCGGGATTCACTGATCGGGGGAGGCTCTTAATTTAGGTAAATGAGTTTTTCATGCTGAATTAATCGTTTTAGTTCAATTTTTGGGTATACGTTCATAATGAAGAGACGCTTGCCTGATTAGTTTTGCAAACGGACGATTATTTTCCATTGCCAAACCGCTCTTAATTAGATAAATGAGTTTTTATTCAGAATTATCAAGTGTGTCAAATTTTGGATATACGTTCTTTCTGATAAAACTTATATAATTCCTTGCTTATATCAATCCTTATATATTGGCTTAAATAATGCTTTCTGAAATATCTGAAGAGTTTGGGATGTTTAATGGTTAAGTATAGAGGGAAAAGGGGGGGATAGTCTCTCTTAAATTAAATTAATAGCTTTTTATGCAGAATCATCCGATTTGCTTGGCATTTTGGACATATGTTCATTATGATAAGACGTATCTCTGATTAGTTATGGGGTCCCTTTGCTTGTTATAAAGGGGGGACGGGCAATTGTCTCCCTCTCAAATTAAATAAATCGGTATTTTATGCAGAATTATCCGATGTATTTCAAACTTTAAATATAGATTCTTTCAGATAAGGTGAATCCCTGAATAGCTTTAAGGGTTTAATGACTAAGTATAAGGGGAGGGGGGCGTAAAACCTCTCTTAAATTAAATAAATGTTTTTTTTTACGAAGAATTAACCGATTTGCTTGGAAATCTGGTCATAGGTTCATTTTGATAAGGCGTATCCTGATAAGTTATGGGAATATTTTGCTAATTAAAAAGGGAGGGGGGGATAGGCAATTATTCTCTCCTCTTAAATTAGATAATTTTTTAAGCACAATTACCCGATGTATTTCTAATTTTGGACGCAGGTTCTTTCTGATGAAGTTAATTTCTGAATAGTTTTAAGGGTTTAATGGCTAAATATAGAGGGGGGATGGGGGATAATTCCTCCTTAAATTAAATAAATAGTTTTTTACTCAGAATTATCCGATTTGCTTTTAATCTTGGTAATAGGTACATTATAATAAGACGAATCTATATATTGAATATAAATTCTTTTAATAATGTTTATAATTTAATTTTTTTTTTATATAATTTTAACTATATAAAAAATAAATGTTATATTATAAGCATTATTATTTTTAAGTTATATATCAATGTTTTATTTTATACTTTTACATTTTCACAATATATATATAATGTAATAAAAAGTAAAAATAGTAATAATAATAATAACTCATAATAGTAATTATAATTGATAACTACTAAAAATTAAATGTAAATAAATAAAAAATAAATATACAAATAAATATAATGAAATGTTAAAAGTTATAAATAATAACTTATAATAATAATAACAATTAATATAAATTAAATATAAATAAAATTAAAAATAAATGTGTCAATAAACATAATTAGATATTAAAAATTTTGCTCATTACAAGAAACCTATTTAAAAAATGATAATAATTCTATTAATTCTAGTAAATCAATTAAAATGAATGCATAAATAAATATTAAAAATTAATTTCATGAACAAGAATTCATTTAAAAATTGATAATATTTAATAACTCATAATAAATCAATTCTTATATGTGCATAAAGTGAAATTAAATATATTCAAAATTAGTTTCAATAACATGAATTGAATATTTAATGAAATCAATAATTAATTAATTAATATTTTATTAAATGATAATATTTAATTAAATAATAGGAAATTAATAAAAATTATATAAATAAATAGAATTAAATATTAAAAATTATATTCATTTACAAATGTTTGTTAAAAAAAATAATATTTATTATTCACAATTATTGATACAATTCTCATGTAATGACACTATTGTAATGATACGTAGCGAGTCTGATGGAGGTACATGACAATAATGTCAGTAATGGGGTATAATAAAATATTATCATTTTTAAAATAAATATTTGATAATCAGTATAATTTTCTATATTTTATTATAATTAGTTTACTAATTTAATTTTAATTTTATTTATACAAGGTAGAACCCGTCGAATTTCGACGAAAGAAAACGTTTAAGAAAAATCTGTTCTTTGATTTATATTAAACCTACAAAATTAGTTTTAATAAAAAATGCACCTTATATTGGTAAGTCGAACTTCTAAACAAATGATATTTAACCTATAGCTAATAAAATACTGATTCTGTAAAATTCAGTTGTAGAAATTATTAAATTTATACTTTAATCGTATATGTAAGCTGAAAAATATAATAAAGATCTGTTATTATTATAAAGTTATGAATTAAGACTCTTATATTGGTATTCCAAAAATGAAAAGAAGTAAAATGTATTTCACTTTAACTAAATCACAGTGTCTGCCTCCCGCTAAATCGAAACTCGACATCATTTTCACCACCACAAAATTTACGTGCGCACCTTTCATATCCATATACATCCTTTTTTTTTAAAAAATATATTTTAATTTGATCATTTTAAAATCATATTAATTTGAAACTTGAAGGTATTGTTATTAGGTGGAAAAGATATTACACAATTAACATTCTTTTAAGCATAAATGAAATTTTCGAAATAATCTATACATGCAATAAATACGATAGAAAATATTCCTGTGACGTCATATATAGTAAAATGGCATTTTTTTTTTATTTTTAGTCTCCAATTAGAATTATTGCCAAGATCTTTTTTATTGCTTGTTTAACTCAGCGAAATGAATTTATCCAGTTGAGAATCATCAAGTTCTGTAACATGAATCTCTATTCGTTGGACAAAAACTTCTGACTCCATGGCTTTTTCTCCACCGAGTAAAAAGAAAGAATAGAGATGAAATACAATAGCTGGGGATGACGCCAAAAATGTAATCCTAAAATGCGTTATATTAGACCCAAACGGTAACGCACATCATATTACAAATCAATTTTACGGCATACTGCACCTCCATCTGTCTTTTACCTCCATGTCTTTTTTCCATTTACTTTTAATAGAAATTAAGTTCATCTGTTGCCACGATTATAAAAAATATATTTAAAACTGCAGAAAAATTAATATCTCAAAAATAAATTAAGATACAGTTTTCAAACAAATTGCATTTAAAAATATATTTTTTTCTCTATATGATGGTATAAAAATTGAAAATTTGCGATGTTTAGAAGTATAAAATTTGCTGTACTGAAAATTTAAAAAACGAATTGCATGTGAAAGTGTTGCCATTCGCAAAATAACGTATGCGTTACGCACAGATACGTTTGGCCTTTATAATATAGATAGATTTAATTTTCTATTTAATTTATATTTATGTACTACCAATTCATTCTTAATTTATTATAAAATATTTATTTAATAATAATTATTATAATATATTAATATATTGTATTATATATATTGTAATATGAAATATTATTATTATTCATTAAACCTTTAAAACTATTCAGGGATTCATTTTACGTGAAAGAACTTCTATCCAAAATTTGACAAACATCGGGTAATTGTGCATAAAAAACAATTTATAAAATTTAAAGAGAGAGTAGTAATTGTTCGTCCCCTCTTTTTAATTAACAAAAGAACCCTATAACTAATCAGGGATACGCCTTGTTATAATAAGACTACATCCAAAATTTGAAGCAAGTTAGATCATTCTGCGTAAAAGAGCCATGTATTTAATTTAAGGAGGTTATCTCCCGCTCCCCCCCCCCTTTATGATTATCCGTTATACCCTTAAAACTTTTCTGAGATCCACTTTATGAGAAAGAACCTGCGTCCAAAATTGATCGTCCGTTTGCAAAACTAAAGGGTAATTGTCCGTTTGGAAAACCCTTAGAAAGACCCCCACGGAGGGCACCCCACCCCTTAGGGCCTATATCCCACAGCGTAGATAATCGGCCGACATACATACAACCAACCAACCGTTTGGAAAACTAATCAGACAAGCGTCTTTTCATTATGAACGTATACCCCAATATTGAACTAAAATGATTAATTCAGCATGAAAAACTCATTTACGGAAATTAAGAGCTTCCCCCGATCGCTGAATCCCGACCTACCCAATGGATCCCGAAAATCAATTCCTTGTCACTTTTTTTCGGTAACTTTTTTCCGTGTCACTGTTTTCTGGTAACTTTTTTCCGCATCACTTTTTTCCGCTTTTGTATTTAGGTCACTTTTTTCCGGTAACTTTTTTCCGAGTCACTTTTTTCTAAGATTCGCATAAATTATGCATCCAATACTAATCACATCTATATACAGAAAATAAATAAATAAATAAAAAATGGCCACAACTTCAAATGGCACTGGAATTGTAAAAGTTAATGGTATATTGAAAAAAATATTTTGTCCAACCTCAACAGCTTGAAGTTTTCTTCTACATTTCCAGACTCATTTTTAAAAGTAAAACCATAAAACTTCCTGAAGGGTTTTTATAAGAGATGTATGAGAGACCGTGTAGTTTCATTTTTCGTTCCGTTCATTAGAATTTGATTTATAAATAAATGTTTTTCCAGTATGACATTTTTTTTCTCCAGCTTCGGAAAATTCTGTTCATAGCGCCAACTTTGACAGCATTTTTTTGCAATATTTTCCACATTTATGAAAAAATTGACAAGAACGTTACATTGTATAGTCTCTAAAGAAGGAAATTTGCCAATACCGACACTATTGTCATGTACTGGCACTATTGTAATGATATGTAGCGAGTTTGATGGAGGTACATGTCAATATTGCCAATCTATTATATTATTATTTATTTATAATTATATATATAATATTATTGTTAGTCATTAAACCATTAAAACTATTCAGGGATTCAACTTATCAGAAAGAACCTATATTTAAAATTTGAAATACATCAGAAAATTCTGCATAAAAACCGATTTATCTAATTTGAGGGGGGGGGGGATAATCGCCCGATCATAATTAGCAAAAAAAAACCTCATATCTAATCAGAGATATGCTTTACCATAATGAATCTATATCCAAAATTTCAAGCAAATCGGATAATTTTGTGAAAAAAACCATTTATTTAATTTAAGACAGGTTATTTCTCGTTCTATATTTAACCTCTAAACTCTCAAAAGTCACCAGGCATTATAGATTATATATAAGTCTTATCAGAAAGAACGTATATCCAAAATTTGACACATTTTGCATAATTCTGAATAAAAACTCATTTATCTAATTTAGAGTGGATGAGGATGTGATGTAGAATCACATATAGTTTTCACATATAGTTATATTCACATATAGAAGAATTTCAGAAAAAAAAACTGATAAAGTAGCCTTTGAAACCCGAAATCCCGGCTTGGCATCTCAAGAAAGGGGAAGCATAACCTGTCATATCATTACAGACTAATTTCTAACTCGATAAGAAATATATTTATCAAAAAATTACTAATTTTATTAAATTCCAAATCTATTAATTAATCAGGCCTGCCAATTTTATGCCTTTATGTTTAAAAAGAAAGCTTCTATTTGTTGACCAGAGAATTTGAAAACCCGCCTTAATGCAATCAGTATTCAAACTTTACATTTCTTTAAGACGAACACTACTTTATAATGTAAAATTTTTAAAACTAAAATCCGATTTCATTTTTAGAAAATCAGTCAAGCGTCTTTTCAGTATGAACGTGTATCTAAAAATTTGACAAAAACAGTTAATTTAGCATGAAAAATCTATTTATTTGAATAAAGAGCCTCACCTAGATCAATGAATCCCAATTTAACCAACGAATCAGCAAAATTAATTCCTTTGTCATTTTTATTCCAGTAACTTTTTTCGTGTCCCCTTTTTTCCATTAACATATTTTTCGTGTCATAATTTCATATTATAAATTGAAATATCTCGATAAAATAACGGGAGTAAATTCTTATATTAAAAGCCAAATTACTGCAAAAATGCGAGCAAAATGTTTTGGCATTTTAGAAATTTTGATACTCGAAAGCGGGATAAGGGGGGGGGGGGGAAGGGCTAAGTTATCATTTACCCCTTTAATACAAATTGAAATATGTCGATAAAATAACGGAAACAATTTCTAATATTAGAGAGTAAATTAGAGCTGACTGAGAGGTAAATTTCGGCACCTTTGAAATTTCCACATTTGGAGAGGTGGGGCTGAATTAACGCTTGCCCCCTTAATATAAAATGAAATACCCCTATAAAAAAATCGGAGAAATTGTATTTTTAGCAAGCAAATTAGAGTTAATCGAGAGTTTAATTTTGGCACATTTGAAATTTTGATACTAGAAAATGGTAATAATTGGTTTTAATAAGTAGAAAGTGGAGAAGAAGGGATGAATTAACGCTTTCTCCCTTAACGTAAATTGAAATATCTCGATGAAATACCGGGCGCAAATTCTAATATAGAAATCAAATTAGTTCTCAAGCAGAACTACATTTTGGCACCTTTGAAATATCTACACTTGAAAGTGGGGGGGAGGTGAGTTAATGCTTTCCCCCTTAATCTAAATCGAAATATCTTGATAAAAAAACCGGAGAAAATTCTAATATTAGAGAGCAAATTAGAGTTAATAGAGAACTATATTTTGGCACCTTTTAAACTTTTATACCTGAAAATAGGGGAGGGGGGGGCGGGAACTGAGTTAACGCTTAGCCCCTCAATTTAAGCTGTTAATACACGTTTTTGCTATTCTAATAACAATACCTATACTTTTAAAATATCATTATTTTACAGTCAACATATCAATTAAAGAATAATACACATTACATTTCGAAGGGGAGGGGAAGGATGCAGTATTATTAAAAATATCTTGTATTTAAAAAAAATCTGATATTTTATAGAAATCGAGTCGAGTCGGGTCGGGATGTGCTTTTAAATTTTAGACTGAGCCCGACCTGAAAATTTCAGCTGGTATAGACCTTTATTGCTAATGCAGATTTCTAATCACTACTGCTGTAACTTAAAAGAACACACAAATAATTTTTTCCCCTCTTCTGTATATGTACTATTTATAGTTGCCAGATTTTAGTGAATCACCATGTAAGTCAATAGACATTTGATGAGAACAGAGAAATTTAATAAATGTAAGCTTTATGAGATGAAAAACCTCTCTTCTTTGTATTTTTTCATTGTTGTGAGCGGTGAGGAAAAATCACAGTTAAAAACCAGTATTTTGTTAAAGAAAAACTCGCCTTCTTTAATCCCTTTATATTATTCAAAACATTTGCTCTATGAAAATACCAAAAGTATCTTTTTTTTTTTTCTCACCCTCGCCATCGCCACCAGCTCATTATTTTGAAAGGCTGGCTGGTTGTTCCGGTTTGATCATTTACAACAAAGCACCACAACCTTTCTACATGTACTTTCCGGTAGGCGGAAAAAAGCGCAGAGAAAAAAGCGTCCCGGAAAAAAGCGTCCTCGGAAAAAAGCGCCCCGGAAAAAAGCGTCCCTTTTTATAAATCACATATTTAAATAAGTCTGATAATAGTACACATGGTTAATCTTAGAATATAAACACTAGATTGAGACGGTTTTATGAAATTTGAGCGTCATTGCTCTCTCGGGACTGAGACGGGCAAAGGTGAGGGGGGGGGGGGCTTTAAAAGTTATCTCAAAACATGTTACTCCCTCAATGAAAAAAAAATTGTAGGATACGAAAAATAAGATTATAAACACTAGGTACTCCCTTGTTCTTCTGTGCTGTGGTGGTGATTGGGAGGGGAGAGCGCGATTCTCTACAAACTCTGAATCTATCTCTTACATTATTTTTTTTATATTATTTATAATTTGATTATTTATAATTTAAATTATACATAATTAATTTATATATTGTATAATTATTATTTTTATTATTATTATCAAATTACATATTAATATTTTATTACATTTTATATTATATATTTATACTTATATAATACATATTAATTAATTATTAATATATTAATATAATATATTAATAGTAAATAATTAATAATATAATAAATAAATTAATAATAATAATAATAATTAATAATCATAAATAATAAATAATTTATAATAAATAAATAACAAATTAATAATACATAATTATAAATTAAATATAAAAATAATATATTAAATTTAAAAAAGTAAAAAAAAAATGTACAAATAAATATTATTAAATATTAAAAATTATACACATTAACAAAAATTTATTTCAAAATGATAATATTTTATTAACTCATAGTAATATAAACTCATGTATATATTTTTCATTCAGCCACCCTTGTTCTTCTGTGGGGTTGCGGGGGGGGGGGGGGTGAGCCTACAAACTCCAAATCTATCACTGCTTTAGACGATGCCATTTTTTCGGAATGTTTTCTGGAATTTAGGGAAAAAAGTGACTGGAAAAACAAGAGCGCAAAAAGTGATCAGAAAAAAGTGGCAAGGAATTGATAAATATTGAACTTGTGGATAAATAAATGATAAAAACTAAAGTGGCAACAAATGTCTCATTTATATGATTCTCGTAGGACAGCGGCTCCCAACCTTTGATACGCGTACCCTTGGGGATACGTAGCGAAATTGCTGGAGGTGTATGACAATAGTATCAGTAATGGCGGATGATAAAATATCATTTTTTAAATAAATTCTTGTTTATGTGTAGATTTTTTAATATTTATTTTCATATATTTATACACTTATTTTTATTATGTCCTATAAGTTAATAAAATATTATCAGTTTTAAGATTAAGTCTTGTTGATGAAACTAGATTTTTAATATTTAATTTTATTTATTAATGCATTTATTTTTATTGATTTACTATGAGTTAATAAAATATTATCATTTTTAAATAAATTTTGTTAATAAGTATAATTTTTAATATTTAATTACATTTATTTTTAATTTTATATTTAATTTATATTTATGTATTATTAATTTATTACTTATTTATTATAAATTATTTATTCTGTATTATTATTATATTATATTAATATAGTTATTACTATATATTATGTTATATATTATATAAATATAAATATATAAATGTAATATAAAATATAATAAAGTATTAATATGTAATTTTATAATAAAAATAATCAAATTATAAATAATATTAAAAAATAAATATAAGAGATATATTCAAAAGTTTGTAGACACCCTTCCCCCCCCCCCCACTCCACATGAGAACAAGGGAGACTGAATTTAAAAAAATCATTTAAGTACCTAGTGTTTATTATCTAATTCTTCATATCTTACAATTTTTTTTTCATTAAAGCAATGACAGGTTTTGAGATAACTTTTAAAGTGCCCCCCCCCCCCCCCCACCGCCCATCTGAGTCTCGATAGAGCAAAGACTTAAATTTCATAAAACCGTCTCAATCTAGTGTTTATATTCTAAGATTAACCATGTGTACTATTATCAGACTTATTTAAATATGTGATTTATAAAAAGGGACGCTTTTTTCCGGGGCGCTTTTTTCCGTGCGCTTTTTTCCAGTGCGCTTTTTTTCGTGATTCGTACTTTCCTGCTGTCTGAATTCTTCGAATTTTATAATTGGAAATTCCTTTTTTTTCTTTTCGCTTCAAGCCAGAAGACACTTTCTTTAGGTTTTATGAATGAAAACCTATCACATCTATGATATAATGTAATTTTATCAAACACCATTCGTCGTCCGTTCGAAACTTTTGCCGAATTATTTTTAAAGAAAATTTGTTGACCTGATAAAAAAAAACAAATTCACTAGAAACTGATAGTGGGTTTTCTAATTACACCCCGTTTGCAATTTTATTATTAAATATCTTGAGTGGTCTCATTTTTTCCCTTTTCTATTGTAGACTAAGAAATACGATGGTGGACATTCGGGTCCCGCGACTTGGGAGGGGAAAGGTTTGAAAAGGGCAAGAAAAAAGTTCCATTTCACATTAAAACAGAAAAACGCTTTTTATCTATGAGTTAAAAAAATAACAATGGTGTGTGTTAATTAATCCATGGAATACCTTGAAATAGTTTACAAAATTTGGGGCACAGGTTCCATTTAAAATGGAAATCCTCTGCAAAAATTGTAATCCACTACTTGAGAAATTATGATTCATTTTATTTATTTATTTATTTTGTATGTATATACTGAGTATCTTGTAAGATGTGGTACGAATGCAGACCAGATGTTTATAAGTAGTGTGACTATTGTCGCCAAGAGTTACCATGCTTCTATTTGCATACAGAAGAATTTGTGGGTAAAAAATCATTAAGGTATTCCTCAATGTAATGATATATTACTACCCCTCGAGCACAGATCATAGAGATATGGTCGAAGGTATAAACGCAGTCTATGATCTCCTCCTACCGTAGGCGCACTTTTTGTACACCCGTACATCAAGTATCTATCGTTTACCCCATAATTTTTTCAAGAATGAGGTAGCTGCGACATGTATCAGGAGAATCTGAACCATCTAAAATCCAGTTACTCCCAAAATTATAAATAATTTTTATGAGTTTCTTTTACTACGGAAATTAATTAATTTCTTTTTTTTTTCTTCAAATTATGAAAATTATATAATGCCGTTAAAAATCACATAATTAAAAAAAAAAAAAAAACATGTTGGGGATAGCAAACCAAATTTCTGAACTCATATTGCGAAAGTTTGAAATTTTACGATACAGATGAAGAGACATACATAAAACAAAGTGATATTATTAGTAAATTATCGAAACCAGTGAAAAATAGTTCTGTTTGATATTAAAAAACAGTAACATTTTTCAAAGATTTATTGAAAAATCGTGTTTTTTTTTTCTAAAGAATATCCATTTAACTTTTATACTTAGTACCTAAAGAAAAGTACATAAGTACTTATTTAATTATTAAGTTCATTGTATAAATAAATCTAATACTTTCATATCATGTGCGTACTGACATTTTTTATATGAAAATATAATATGGTCTATCATTAATGCTCTCATTTTACATTTAAGAGAAATTAATGTTATTATTAATAGAATTATTTTCTTAAAGTACCACCAAAAAATATTAATCCATAATACGATATCAGTTACAAATTTATTTACAATTGTTCCTTTAATTCACATTTATTCTTATAATTTTGATTAAAAAAAAAATTCAAGTTATTGGCTGAAGACCACGCTGCGATTTTACACAATACTCAATTCTTGTAAGTGACCCCCCCCCCCCCTTTCAGTTTTTACCATAATAGTTCTGTGTTTTTATTATTAGATAAAATATTGTATGATCTAGTAACTTCGCTTGTAGTGTCTACAGATGGACATAAGAACGCATTATCGAGTAACTGAGATAGTTGAGTGTTGGTAATATACCATACCAAATGAGTAACGTATATGTGTACGAATGGATAGAAAATGGCATTATCGAGTAACTGAGATAATTGTGTGTAGGAACTGGTGAAATACATTACCATTGAGTAATCTATATTGCTGTGCATTCAGGCTGTTGATTGCATTATCGAGTAACTTAGAAAACTGTGTAAAGAGTTTAAAAAATACAGTGAGTCTTCGAGTAACTCTACTCAGTAATCAAAGAAAGAAAACATTTTTAATTGATATTAATGTATAGATGATCAAAGTGATATTTTTTAGAGTCAAGTATGTCATGCATTATTTTTTATGCTTTCATTTCACAGTAAAGGTGTTATGAAATG
The DNA here is from genome assembly GCA_964019185.1 of Maratus speculifer. Lineage (NCBI taxonomy): Eukaryota > Metazoa > Arthropoda > Arachnida > Araneae > Salticidae > Maratus > Maratus speculifer. The sequence continues at coordinate 44,605,245 of OZ025292.1, read as the reverse complement.
GTAATTTGAGTTTATTTCAAAATTGATCTAAAAGGCGATTCTTTTAATATATTAAATGAAGGCTTCTTTTAATTGGAAATATTTTGACACCGAATTTTTACCCATACGGAATGTAATAAAATATCGCGAGATATTGTACATTTTGTAAATACGCCCAGTGCAATTACCCATGTAAATTAAAGCTTTTATTGACTTTTTTCCATGGTAATACTTTCGTCACTTTACTGTTTTTGAAAATGCTAATTTTATTTTTTATTTATTTATTTATTTATTTTTGTATTTGAGATAGAGATTTAAACATTTCTAATAAATCTGCGCATGGGATAAGCCCTCGGGCTTTTTATTAAGTATATAAAGATGCGTTAGATTTCATAGTTTTTCACTTTATAATTCAGTGAAAAATTTTATATGAAACGTAACATTATATGAATCTAAAAAACGAGGAGCAGTCTCGTGTAATACATATTTTAAAAGTTCAAAGGAAAAAAAAAAGCCAAAATAAAAGTGTTTAAAAATGTAGTAGAAATTTTTTAAAAATGCAATTTTTTAAAACATTTTCACAATTTTAATTAATAATGTAGTTTGTTTGCTTATTTTATTAATTCACTGTTAACTGAACATTAAAAGTAGTCAGTTCACTGTTTAATCTATATTTTCAAAAATAAACAAAATTATCGAAAAGATACACTGTCCTCTGAAGAGATATTAATCTTATTGCTATTATTTTTATTTTCTTTATTACACTACCAATAAATATTAATAAATATTTCATATTATCTCCAGCTTTTAAATTTTGATAAAAATATTCATCGTAAAAAGTAACAGACAATCCAACAATTTGATAAAATGCTTGTCGAAATTCTTGTAAATAAGCCAACCTTCCCGACATCTTTTTACGGTAATACCTTTGTATTTTTATAACTAGGTCAATTATTGTATTATCGTGTAATTAAACTTCTTGTGTGTGCTGAACATAGCTTTATCGAGTAACGGAGACATTTGTTTGTAGGAATTGACAAAATACCGCACCACCGAGTAACTTATATTTCCTTATACGGGTAGAATATTGCACAATCGAGTAACCAATAATGCTGTGTATACAGACGGGCTAAAATTCGCACGATCGAGTAACTTATATTGTTGTGTAATATATGGTAGAAGATTGCATGATCGAGTAACTGAAGTGGCTGTGTAGAATATGACAAAATACTGCATCTTCGAGTAACCTTAGCTTACTTGGTAGAAAACCATTGCATCTGTAAAAGTTTTGGGGTTCGAGGCTATCAAAATACACTCCATAAGATGGCGCTGAAACCAGTGGCAAATAAAATGTTACACACGGTGTGTATTCATGACGGCAATAAATCGCTTCTCCGAGTAACCTCAAAAAACGGCAGATTTAGCATCCTGGTTATTGAAAACGCGTAATTCAGACCTCAGACACTCCGAGTAACCTCCAAAAGTTACTCGGAGCGTCTGAGGTTACTCACTCTGTTGGTGTTTAAACCGACGAAGTTACTCATTTTACAGGGTAGACCAACGCACGGACACACACACAGACACACACACACACATACAGACACACGGACAGACAGACATTTTGTAAAAACATGTTTTTTGGAATCTCTGACCCCTAAAACGTGTAAATCCGTCGAAAACCGGAAGTCGAAAAAAATTTCGATTACAATACTTTCTTCTATTGAAGATAGAAGAAAGTAAAAATGCAATTTGTTATTTGAATACGTCCTCAAATTTTCAATCAAAATCACTTCTGGAAATTCTGTTCAAAATACCTTTTTGGCAAACTCTTTTGAAATATATTCTGTCTTTATAAAAAAAAAACTGACCAATGAGTCACATTACACATTTCCTAAATAAGAGGATATGCCTTTTGGATGAGTTTAAAATCAAAAATGAATTTAAAAATGAGTCAGAATACAAGCAGTTTCAATATGACGTTTTTTCTACAATTCTTTTTTTTTTTCAATTTAATTTATTTTTCCTATATGAATTGATCCTACGAAAAACTTGGCAATATAAAAGATGTAGATATTGAGAAGATGTAAAATAAATGTAATTATATTTGATAGTTTAAGAATTGACGAAGTTATGGATTTTTGTCTTTTATTAACCCCCCCCCCCAACCTTTTTGTTTTCATTTTTTATCGGTAAGAAAGTCTTATGAAAAACTTGTAAATACAAAAGTTTTAGATAATGTTGAGATCATTTATATAAAATTTAGTTGGATTTGATATCTTAAGAATCGACAAAGTTATGAATTTTTTCTCCCAAAAGCCCTGTTTTTTAGCTCTTTGTGCCCCTTTGTAAATTTATCAAAAATCTGTCACACAAAAACTTGCCCATTTTTAAGAAGTAATATAAACTTTAAACCAATGCGATATCTATTTTAATTAAGAAGTTATGACGTTTTTTCTGTTTTCACAAAAGCCCTCCCTATTTCCACCCCCTTGGACCGATTTCGTCCATTAACCCCTTGGGGACGAGCGACCACTATATATGCCAGCACCGATTGTACTCAGATCTCGCGAGACTACCATTCATGCCGGCACTGTTTGTACTCACATCCCGCGAGACTAGCATTCATGCCGATCAAATGGAACGTTTTGTTTTTCACAGTTTAGCATATAACAAATTCATCCTAATTCTATTTGAATGTATATTAAGGAAGAAGACTTCTCCTTCAAACTAGGAAAGCTAATGAAAACATTTTTTTTAATCCACGCGAATTTAATTTTTATGGAAATACTACAAGGGAAAAATATTATTTTTTCTTCACGTCTTTGTGTTTCATACATCTTTTTACGCGTCTAGTAAAACTTTATTTCTCTTTATTATAAATAATGAACTTCAGACGGAAAAAATTGTGGTTAAAGAATTGAATCATAAGAAAGAATATAATTCACGTACGTAAGGATATTAGTAAGCACATTTACGATTACGAATGATAACATGAACATCTGATTCATTGCTTTATTTCCCGCTCTTTTATCTCGATCAGAAATAGTGGCAAAAACCGACGTCATTAATATTTCGTGTTTTCTTTCTTGTAGAAGGAAAGATTTATCTTTTTTATATTTTTATTTTATTTCACGAGTGCTTCGCAATTAAAAAATAAAAAATAATAAGAAAGAAAGAAAAGTTTTACATACTGATTGTGGGAGCTGATACGCTGATAACATTCTTTCTCAGTGCAGCTAAATATTTTTCTGCGAAGAATATTTTTCTGCGTTACTGACCAGTTTTTTTCTATAATTCTGTATAATATCTATAATTCTGTATAATATAATTCTATATAATATAATATTTATCTAATATGTTTTACATTACATGCTTGCATATATATACATTACATTTTAAAAATTACTAGTAACATGAACAAAAGTTTTTAAAGAGTGTTTTAAGTTTTAAACAGTATTTTAAAGTATTATTGTGCTTTATTCATTATTATTCAAGATTTTTTTCTTACTTATATATTAGATTATATGTTAACATAGATTTTAAAAGATAATTTTAACATCAACGAAAGTTTTGAAAGTTTCAAATCATTATTAAATTTTACTCATAATTATCCAATAATTTTTATTTGATATACCTTATTATACGATATACCATATGGAAATATATTTTCTATTTCTGAAATAATTTTAACATAAACGTATTTTGGAAAGGTACATTTTTAATTTTTACTCTGATTTGCACATCATTACTGATTATTATTCAAGACTGTTTGTTTGTCTTTAATTATGTGTTACATATATTCTTTTTATTTCAAAAATATTATAAAATTAATCTAAGTTTTTTTTTTTTTAAATCCAATCTTACACTCACACACACACACACACACACACACACACATATATATATATATATGTGTGTGTCTGTGTATAAGTGTTACAAAGCAAGAGTAGAAGGTTGTTTGTATGTTTATTTAATATTTTTTGATATTATTTAATATTATAATATTTCTAAATAAATCGTTTTTTGTAAAACATTTATTTTATTTACTGAAAGTGTTAAAAATTATTAAATATCAAGATGGTTAGGTTTGTTTTTCTATTATAGCAAAATGTTTCATAGGTTCATATTTAACAGCCTGGTAAGTATTTGTCTGTCATGTTATATCATTTTAAAAGCTAAAAACAGGATATTAACTATTCATTATTTACATTTAAACATTTTTTTCCATTTAAAATATCACACAATATACATAATTTTTTTAATTAATATATAAAATAACATCAAATTCCATGTATGTGAATTTCAAAATGTTTCATGCGAAAGTTATTTTTTATTAATTTTTAAAGAATTTTCGACAAGCGTTCAGAATAGCTATAGTGCGGAAAAGTTGTGATTGGTAAATACAAGAAAAATTAAAAAAAAAAAAAAATCAAATCGGACTTTATCTTCTGATCGCGCAACCCACCTAAAAATTCGAAAAAATTGAAAAATTGCGATTTTTTCAGAATTTTTTTAAAAATATTACATATACATGTATGTTATCACTATAGTAAAAATATTTGCATATTGTACTGTTTAATAATAGTAAAAAAATTAATTGCGTTTAGAGAATATCTTCCAATTGCGCAAGATCATTAAAAATCGGGAAAAAATTAATTTAAGTGATTTTCTTGTATTAAGAAAATAATTAAATGAGTTCAGTTTGCGGTATCATGCTAAAATTTAAATGCAAATTAATACTATTGAGCATATTATGCCATTATTGAACAACTGAGATCTTACCACGCCGTGGTCTCTGCAGGGCGAAAAGGTTTAATAGTTCTCGACACTTAGCCACGTTGGACAACAGTGCTGAATTCGCCTTATGTTTACACACCCATCTCTCCCAAACCTCTTCCACCTGTACAGTGCGCCATTTCGTATCAGTGAGCCCGTGAACGAATTTCGTTTGTTAATTGGGTGTATTGATTTATTTTAAATACATTAATAAGTGACATGGACTAGGATATGCATACCTCCTTGACCAAGAAAATTATTAGACAATCTTTTCATTGTCCTATATTCGGTCATCGAAGACATTTTCTGTGAAATATTCTTCCAAGACACGAAAATGTTCCTCGATGCTGCTTTGAGGAGAGGTTTCTACAGCTCATATTCAAAATATTAGAATAATTGAGAAAAAGTAATAAGAAAAAATTATTTGTCATTTATTTATTTTTTATACTAATTAAATGCAATTAAATTTCTTATAAATTAAATCTGGAATGTTTAGATAAGATTTTAACATTTATAAAATATAAAATACAGCACAATAAATTAGGTATACAGCTTCCTTAAACACACCAGAATATTAGAATAAAATTTAGATTGGTTCAAAATATTAGAATATTTTATTTTACGCAACAATATTACCTTATGAATATGAAGTAAATGGTAGTTAATATTTTGTAGCATCCCCTTTAACTTTCATAACAGCGTACAATCGATCTTGCATACTATATACAAGGTGTTTACAAACATTTCTATCAATATTAGCCCAAATAGACTTTATACGTGCCACTAACTCAGTTTTACTTGAAGGAGGATTTTCTTGAAGTTTTTTCTTCATTATACACCATAAGTTTTCGATGGGATTAAGATCTGGTGAATTTGGTGGCCAAGGAAGTACCTTAATGTTGCGTTGGCGGAACCAATTCTTAGTTGACACCGAGGTATGCGGGGACGCTAAATCTTGTTGAAAGATGAAATCATCTTCAAATAAATCTTCTGATGATGGAATCATGTAATATTCTAAAATTTCTTGATATATCAGAGAGTTAACCTTTTCGTAGACGATGCATAACTTTCCAGGTCCTTTTGCACTCATACAACCCCAAACCATGACACTAGCAGCAAATTTTACGGAACGTTTAAGGCATTCTTTATCAAATGCTTCTTGCTTCATTCTCCAAACTGGAATACCTTGATTACCATATGAAACACAAAACATACTTTTCATCACTAAATAATATATTTTTCAAATCTTCATTGCTCCATAAACGTCTTGATTTACACCAATTCAATCTTATACGCTTTTGTCTTGCAGTCATGAGAGGTTTTGTTTTCGGTACACGAGATTCAAATTTAAATTTATGGAGACGTCTTAATGTTGTCGATGTAGAAACTTCAACTCCTTCTTCTTTCCATTTTCGGTGCAAGAATCGCACACTTTTAAAACGGTTTTTCTTAACTATACGCTTCAGTTTTCTGTCATCTCTAGCAGATGTTTTTGGTTTTCGGCCACCATTTCGGCGATTATTTTGAAATTTTCCAATTTTTGAATATTGTGTTAGTATTTTACTAACCCTCGATTGCGAACAATGTAAATTATTCGCTATAAAACATTGATTTTTACCGTGCCGATACAAATCAACCATACGAAGTTTAGTAGATTCAGGAATAACACTCACACGGCCCATTTTAAGACGAAAAAGAAACAAACTGCAAAAAAGAATACTGATTTTAAATAAAATAGTCTGAATTTAATCAATGATGCCACCAGTAAGAATTGGTAATAATTAAAGGAGAATTAACGTGAAATATTCTAATATTTTGAACCACTTGAATAAATATTCTAATATTTTGACTTTTCAAAATAATTTTTTTTGCAATTAATCTTTTCAAAAATGATATTAAATTTAAGATAACAAGTAAGTTTAATCAACAATAAGTTCTTAATAAAAATATCGTTTGCATATTTTCATAAAAAGACATTAAATTACCAAACGATATTTTCAATTTCTAAAAAAAAAGGTAATTATTCTAATATTTTGAATATGAGCTGTATTAGCAAGTAAACTCAACAACATTAAAGTGAGTTTCTCATCTGTCAGAAATACATGGCACAAAAAATAAAATATATTTATCAGAAGGCGTCAATCCAAAAAGTTTCTTATTGTTGAATCATTTAGATAATTAATGCCTACTATGATAAGTATTATAATCTAACGAAATCCCACATTCAAGACAAGGAAAAGCCAAATCTTATAAAAATAAAAGGTTGATGAATTTAAAAAACATGGAAATTAACTGTGTGATATTTCAGCCTGCGTGATGAATTTATATTGCTCCAATAAAAAGTCTCCAGATCTGAGGCAGTGTTCGATATAGACTAATTGTACGTCTGAAAAACACAACAAAATTCCGGTCATTGAGCATGGATTTCTCTACCTCCAGAAAAAGTACGGAACAGGAAAAATTGGTACTATAGATCAAAAGGAGGCCATAAAAAGAAAAAAAATTGATTACAAGACTTGGAATACGGAACTATATATTGAAAAGACAACATTTTAAATCTGTAAAGGAGGAAATGAAAAATCTTTAGCATTTATATGAAATACAGGAGAATTTTAATGTTGATGCAGGTATATGTAAAATCTCATTACCATGACCGACACAGTCTATCAGATTTAAGAAGAAGAAATTGCCATGGCAAATGAAAGTTGAGTTACAATCTACATCTTTACATTGCAATCACAATGGTGTATCTGACCATGCAGGTGCTGCTATAGCGTTGAGTGTGCCAGAAGATATTGCTGTAATAACTAAAACAGATGATTCCCAAGTTATTAACCGATACAAAATTAGAAGGGAAAACAATCGCACTAGTCAAAAATTACGACAAAGTGAAATAGATTCCGAAGAATCACGTGACATATTTTGATGTAAGAAAAGACGATACTTTAGTTATCCTCCTCAGTCCTGAGACAAATATCACGAAGGACAACATATACTTGTCTAAAATTACTATGAAACATCTTCAAACATGCATCATTCTACATATCAATGCGTATTATATGGGCGCATTTATGGAAAAAAATCTAGAAGTATTTTTAAAAATTCTAGAAGCATTTAAATTCATTTCAAGGATGTTCTTTGGTATCTCTTACGTACCATATATTCGTGAGTTGGAAGAATATTTGGCAAATAATCTTTTGGATGACCAAATATAGGACAATGAAAAAATTGTCTAGTAATTTTGTTTGTCAACGATGTATGCATACCCGCATCCATATCACATGTTAATGGATTTAAAATAACACAATACACCCAATTAACAAACGAAATTCGTTCATGGGCTTACTGATACGAAATGGCGCACTGTGCAAACGGGCAGGAATGGGGAGAAACAGGCGTGCACAGGTAGGGCGACTTCAGCGATGTTTCGCTAAGTTAGTAACATGAATTGCGCGAACTACTTAACCTTTACGCTCTGCAGCTATCTCGTCATGGTAAGATCTAGATTGTTCAAAAAAGGCATAATATGCTCAATGTATTAATTTGCATTTAAATTTTAACAGGAGACCCCAAACTGAACTCATTTAATTATTTTCTTAATGCATGAAAATCACTGAAAATTGATTTTTTTCCCGATTTTTAATGAGCTTGCGCGATCGGAAGATATTCTCTAAACGCAATTTATTTTATTATTATTATAACAGTACAATATGCAAATATTTTTCACTATAGTGATAAAATTTATGTACATAAAATATATTTCTTTTTAAATTCTGAAAAAATCGGAAAAATCTGCTTGACGTGTGCAAAATTTTAAAAATTTCTACTAGGTTTATTTAATGAGAACATGAAGTTACAAAGCAGAATATTAAGTAAATTTTATACTAAAATATCTAAATGAAACTTTAACGCTTAAACATACGCAATGCAGTTATGAACGTTACTATGCAGAAATATAAGCATGGCAATAGTAGTAATTATAATTATCTTAATTGAATTTTATATATCTATGGAAGGTTTAATACTATGATTTTTTTGTAAAATATTAGTTCATCAGTTATAAATTTTTGGTTGTTACTATACAGTAATATTTGTATGGTAATATAACTTTGGTAATATTAGTTTGATAACATTAGTAATTATATAAATATCTTAATTAAATTTTACCTACCCGAAAGATTTAATATTTCGATTTTTTGGAAAATATCCGTTTATCAGTTGCATAGTTTTGGGTGTTATTATGCAGGGTAATTCCATGAGTACATGTTGTGTAAGTCACATACTACGATTTTCGAGAACAGTATATTAGAGCGGAAAAATGTGACTTATTTTATCTGCGATATTTCATTAATTGAATAAGGCTGTACAAACCTTTCGAAAATAACGGTGGCCAACAATTTAATAGTTACTAGAAATATACACACGACAAGTGCTCATGTAAATACCCCCGCAGTAATATTAGTTTAGTAATACACTATATGGCCATTGATTATTGGACACTTGCGATTTTAGACATTTTATTAAATATCTAGAAAAATACATGAGGAATCATCTCGACACTCTTAGTGTGTAAATATAATAGTATACGTCATACATCGCTGTGAAGATTTTTTACCGAAACTCCATAGGGGACCGTCAACAAATTAAAAAAGAATGAATATCTTTTGAATAACCCTGTCAAAACTAATGTAGAAAAAGCGCTCAAACTCTAGATTATGATTGAATGCCTTATTGTAATACACTGTGTTCATTTTTATGCAAAAAGCATGCATACTCGCAGAGTAATTAAGGTTTTTATAAAAATGGTCCCAAATTTTTCCAAGTTTTTCCCTTATAATTTTCAGACTTACTAATATAAAATAATATTTTTTTCAGAAAATATGACAAACAACATTGCACATAGTACCCTGTAATCAGAATTAAAAAATAATAAAAATTGTATGAAAAATTAGTAGGTTTACTAAATAATTTTTTACTGCGCATGCGTCAAAGATATCAAAATTTCATTTGCATATTATGTTAGCTAAATGTATAGAGCAAATTTTGTAAAAGTCTCAAAATCATAGCTTGAAAATTCTGAAAGCAATCGTCTATAGAAAAAGAACAAAATCCGTTGTTTCCAAAATGAAGCAAAAAACTGAGGGATTTAATCCAAATGAAGTAGTACATCCCGTATTGTGTATTCTATATTGACACTAATCAATGAATATATGGATATAACCCCTCTTGTTTTTACTTCATTTTGAGAATAACGGATTTTCAACTTATTCAATTGACGATTATTTTTAGAATTTTCAAGTTATCATTTTGTGACTTTCACAAAAGTTGCTCTATACATTTAGCTAACATAATATGCAAATGAAATCTTGATATCGTTGACGCATGCGCAGTAAAAAATTATTTCGTAAACCAACTCATTTTGTATACAATTTTCATTATTTTTTAATTCTGATTACAGGGGACTGTGTGCAGTGTTGTTTGTCATATTTTCTGAAAAAAATATTTTATATTAAGAACTCTGAAAATTATAAAGAAAAAACTTGGAAAAATTTGGAACCATTTTTATAAAAACCTTAATTACTCTGCGAGTATGCATGCTATTTGCATAAAAATGAACAAGGCGTATTACAATAAGGCATTCAATCATAATCTAGAGATTGAGCGCTTTTGCTACATTAATTTTGACAGGGCTATTCAAAAGATATTCATTCTTTTTTAATTTGTTGACGGTCCCCTATGGGGTTTCGGTAAAAAATCTTCACGGAGATGTATGAGTTATACTATTATATTTATACACTAAGAGTTTCGAAATGATTCCTCATGTATTTTTCTATATATTTAACAAAATGTCTAAAATCGCAAGTGTCCAATAATCAATGGCCATATAGTGTATAAGTATTTATATAAATATCTTAATAAAATTATAAAATTTTATTATATTTGGAGGTCTAAATATTTCAATTTTTTGTAAAACATCAGTTTATCAGTTACACAGTTTTAGATATTGAAATACAGTTATATTATTACAGTAATGTTAGTAATTATATAAATATCTTAATTAAATTTTACCTACCTGGAATGTGTAATATTTCGATTTTTTGTGAAATATCCGTTTGTCAGTAACACAATTTTGGATGTGACTATACAGTAATATCAGTATGTAATATTAATATTATAATATTAGAAATTATATAAACATCTTTATTGATTTTTTTCACTTATCTTGAAGTTTAATTTTTCGGTTTTTCGTAAAACATCCGTCTATCAGTTGCATATTTTTAGATGATACTATACAGTAATATTAGTATGGTAATATTAGTATTGTAATATTATTAATGATATAAATATCTTAATTAAATTTGACCTGAAAAGTTTAATATTCTCTATTTTTTAAAAAATCGATTTATCCTTTTTTGCTTTTATTTTTTACGAAAAAATTTCGTTGTATTTGTGGCACAAGTATTTGAAACTGTCAGAATTCAATACAATCATTAACCCATTAGTGCCTAGCGTCCCTTTTTAGGGACGTTATTAAAAAAGCCAATAAAGCACTAGTAAATAAAAAGATAAACTAGTACCATTTTTCTCGAGACATTTTCCTCAAAAAATTAAGATAAAAGTTGTTTGTCTTTTAAAAATGGTGTGAAACCCAAAATTTCATTTTTAATGAGAAAAATAATTTGGGCATTAATGGTTTAAACGGTTACATATTTTTCAGCAGAAAAAGCACAGTTTTAGTAACCCGACGCGTAAAGATGATATTTTTAAGTAAATAATGATTTTTGAAGCAACAAAACTGGATCTCAGTTCAATCGTATTAGAAAAAGTTAATTATTACTATAAGTTCACTTAGATGTTAGTTCCCTATAACAACTTTCTTACGAAAAATTAAAATTGTTATTAAAAAGAAAAAGTTAAATCAAACTATTTCTCCTTTTTAACTTCTTTTAACATAATCGAAAAATATTTATGAATTCTGTTTATCTCGCCTCTGTCTATTTGTGCATGCGCAAATTCGTAAAAATATACTGGGATTTAATGAGTGCGTACACTAATTTAGTTAACCGCATAAATACTATCTGAATCGGGACTAGTATTCATTCAATGGAACTCTCAATACGCTCCAGTGTCTGAATCCAAAACCTGTCAAAAAGAACGCAGGGGGGGCCAACCAGCGTTGCGTAGTTGCGATCTCCTTTGGTATGTCAATAGAATTGCGTTATATTTTGATAAGATTACATTTCATTAAGTTACATTATGTTACATTATGTTTACATTTCATTAAATTACATTTCGTTAACTTTAGATTTCGTTAGTTTTCGTTACATTTTAATAAATTTCCTTTCGTAGAAAATCAAATAAATTCTTTCTTCAAAAGCATTGCGTTATAGCGTAGTTAAATCTCTTGAAGTGTATTTTAATGACATTATATTATTTCAAGAGCATTTAAATTGATATAAGTAAAAGAATTTCTCTTCAATATGATTTTCATAGAATAGAGTGGCCATAGAGTTTGTCATTCATTGTCAGAGAGAAAGAACAGAAGTCGTTTACAATGCAACTTTGAGCAATTATTGCTAAATGTACGTTTACAATTCCTTTTTTTATTTATTTTTTTTTTATTTTTTTTTGTATGTTACTCATTGTGTATAGATTCTATACCGCGTAAACAGAGCTGCAAAAAGAAAAATTTTCGATTGCAGATCAGAATTGCTGGAATTAGTTTTTTAAATGTGTTTTACGTTAAAAATGGTTCAATTAGACAACTTATTGCAATCTATTACATTGTTACATGATTCTGAATGTGTTGAAATCTGTATCTATGCATGATCTCCTCCTTCTTGTTAATTTTTTTTAAAGTTTTGTAGGAGTAATGAAATAACTAATAAATTATTAAAAACGACAGGAAACGTTTTATTAATATAAAAAAAATTAATCTCGAATATCTTGTTTTATTTGATGCATGATACTTAAATTATACAAATATAATTGCAACTGAAGCATTTCGGTAATGTATGACACTGAATAAGGAAATCTCCATAATGATACAATATTTCCTAATTCTCTAACAAACACTAATTGAATGTACTAATTTAATTCGCACGCATTAGTTCAAGTTCAGTATTAATTTTTAATGCAAAATGAATTTAAGATACAAATTCACTTTATCCCAAAACTTACTTTAATGTAATGGATGAACTTTGTCATAATAATTTAATGAATATATGTATTTAAAATTACTGCACTTAAAGCACATCCTTTCGAATGCATGTCATTCCTTAATTTTAAAGCAAACATTTTAGACAGCAACCCTTAATCTGTTTAAAGTCTCCAACATTTTGAAAATCCGTGTTAGTTTTAGTATAATGGCAACATCAAGTTACAAACGCGAGATATCAGTTTAATGTTACACTAAATTATAAACGTAAATATAGACGCGTACACTTGCTCCGTTTGGGATATTACTGTATGGTGATATTTGTTTCCATTATCAACCCTTTAACGGTTTTTCATTGTTTTTTAATTTTTACTTAACGAGAGGGTTTAATGTTTCGATTAATAGTAAAACATCCGTTTCTCAGTTACACAGTTTTAGATGTCACTATGTAGTAATATTAGTATGTTAATATTAGTATAATAATATTAATATGGTAATATTAGTTTGGTATTTTTAATAATTATATAAATATCTTAATTAAATTTTAACTACCTGAAAGATTTAACATTTCGATTTTTTGTAAAATATCCGTTTATCAGTTACATTGTTTTGAGTGTTACTATGCAGTAGTATTAGTGTGATAAGTATTTATATAAATATCTTAATAAAAATTTACCTATTTAGGGGGCTTAATATTTAAACTTTTTGTAAAACATCCGTTTATCAGTTATACAGTTTTAGATATTGAAATACAGTAATATTATTATAGCAATATTAGTAATTATATAAATATCTTAATTAAATTTTATCTACCTGGAAGGTGAAATATTTCGATTTTTTGCAAAATATCCATTTGTCAGTAACACAATTTTGGATGTTACTATACAGTAATACCAGTGTGTAATATTAATATTATGATATTAGAAATCACATACTATGTTAATTAACTTTTACTTATCCTGAGGTTTAATTTTTCGGTTTTTCGTTAAGCATCCGTCTATCAGTTGCACATTTTTAGATGATACTATATAGTAATATTAGTATGGCAATATTAGTATTATAATGTTAGTAATGGCATAAATATCTTAATCAAATTTGACTGAAAGGTTTAATATTCTCCATTTAAAAAAATCCATTTATCCTTTCTTTGCTTTTATTTTTTACGAAAAAATTTCGTAGTGTTTGTGGCACAAGTATTGAAAACTGTTAAAATTCAGTACAATCATTAAACGGTTTTATATATTTTTCAAAAAACACAAGTTGGAAACTGCGCGTGAAGCATAGCAAATAAGGTGCTTTCATACGATAACGAAATTTTAAAAATATCACTCTCATATATCAATCTCATAAAATTGTAAATAATTAATTACAATTAAAATGCGCACCATATAATGTTCCCCCGATACCATTATGTAATGGAATACCTTTGTGTGGCCTTGTAAATAACAAATGTTCTCTGCACCACAGTTTATGCAAAATTTATATTATAATATTTACTTTATAGATGCATGTCAGTTTTATTAGGTTGGAATTAGAGTAACACTATTAAAATGCATTTGAAACATTTTCCCCATTGACCATAATGTAACGGAATACTTTTGATTCTCCCCCTAATTCATCTATGCATCCAATTTTCATAAAATTTGAAATTATCAACATAATTATATAATTATAATGTATTGTAAATTTCAAAAGATTAAAATGCATTTAAACTTTTTTCAACATTGACCGTAATGTAATGTGATACTTTTGATTGTCCCTGTAATTGATCTATGCATCCGATTTTCATAAAATTTGAAATGACTCGAAAAAATTATCCAATAATTATATATTTTAAATTTCAAATGATTCGGTTGGGTAGTTTTTGCGTTGTTATATACGGACGGACTGCACGACAACTATAAGTGCTACGTATTTACATAATTACGAACGCACCTAAAAGCATAATTTTGGTAACTTAACGCTTAAAAATGATATTCCTAAGGAAATAATTATCTTTGAAGTGAGAAAACTGAACTTCAATTTAATCGTATTAGGAAAAGTTAAATCAAACTATTTCTTCGGTTTAGCTCTTTCAGCATAATTGAAAAATATTTATGAATTCTGTTTAGCTCGCCTCTGTCTATTTGTGCACGTTCTAAGTCATAAAAATATACTGCGATTAAATATCTGCACATTTACAAATCACACCAGGTATTATAATAGTTTTAAAAATGGGGTAGTTTCTGTGTTCTTTTATTAAAAAAATTTTAAATACTTTTTTTAAATAATAGTCTATAAACACACAGTATACTCTGGATACTTTAATATATTTAAATATCTTCTTCAGTTATAAATATAGCCTTTCATATAATTTTATTAGAAACAAAAATTCTAATTAATATTTTCTTTCAAAACACATACATTGTACGGAGTATTTAAGAGTTTAAAAAATAATGATGATTCTTCAACAAGTTCAAATTAAAAAAAATATTTTTTTTGTCCACAGAAATTCAAGTTTCAATTTGGACATTAACTTCAAGCATTTTCGAAAAAAGTTCAAAACTTGATTGTACTTTAAATAATGCAATTATCAAACAGTTCCAGTATTAGAATATATAATAGTTCATATAAGAACTATTATATACTGAATGTATAAATAAATTTATTAAAGTATCCAGAGTATACTCTGTGTTTATAGACTATTTTTAAAAAATATTTTAAAAAATTAAATAAAAAAACTACTATAATCCTGGTGTGATTGGTAAATATACAGATATATAATTATAGTTACCGGTATTAACAAAATTAATGATAAAAATTTGTTTTTTTCTTATATATTTTGACAGTACTACGATTTTCATGCAAATTATGCATTTTCATGATATTTACAATGACATATTTGGTATTGAATATAAAGTGTCTACACTAATTTAATTAAAGTTAGTCACATAAATATTATCGGATTAAGGACTAGTATGCATTGAGTGCATACTCTCAATACGACACTCGTATCTGATTTCTAAACCTGTCTAAAAGAACACAGAAGGGACCAACCAGAGCGTCGCGTAGTTGCGACCTCTTTTCATATGACAATCGAATTGCGTTATATTTCATTAAGATTACGTTTCATTCAGTTACATTATGTTATATTAAGTTGACATTTCATTAAATTTCATTTCGTTAAATTTACATTTCGTTAAGTTTCATTACATTTTTATAAATTTCCTTTCGTTAAATTTACATTTCGTTAAGTTTTTTACATTTTTATAAATTTCCTTTCGTTGAATTTACATTTCGTTAAGTTTCGTTACATTTTTATAAATTTCCTTTCGTAGAAAATCAAATCAATTCTTTCTTCAAAAGCATTGCGTTATAGCGTAGTTAAATCTCTTGAAGTGTATTTTAATGACATTATATTATTTCAAGAGCATTTAAATTGATATAAGTAAAAGAATTTCTCTTCAATATGATTTTCATAGAATAGAGTGGCCATAGAGTTTGTCATTCATTGTCAGAGAGAAAGAACAGAAGTCGTTTACAATGCAACTTTGAGCAATTATTGCTAAAAGTACCTTTTCAATTCCTTTTTTTTAAATTAATTTTTTGTATTTTACGCAATGTGTATAGATTCTATACCTTGTAAACAGGGCTACAAAAAGAACAATTTTCGATTGCAGATCAGAATTGCTGGAGTTAGTTTTTTAAATGGGTTTTACGTTAAAAATGGTTCAATTAGACAACTTATTGCAATCTATTACATTGTTACATGATTCTGAATGTGTTGAAATGTGTATCTATGCGTTATGCATGATCTCTTCCTTCTTGTTAATTTATTTATTTAAGTTTTGTAGAACTAATGAAATAACTATTAAATTATTAAAAACGACTGGAAAAGTTTTATTAATATAAGAAATATTTAATCTCGAAAATCTTCGTTATTTATTTCGTGTTTTATTTAATGAGTGATACTTAAATTATACAAAAAATAATTGCAACTAAAGCAGTTCAGGAATATATGACATTAAATAATTAAATCTCCATGATGATACATTATTTCCTAATTCTCTAACGAACACTAATTAAATGTACTAATTTACTTCACACGTATTAGTTCAAGATCAGTATTAATTTCTAATGCAAAATTATTTTAAAATACAAACACACTTTATCCCAAAACTTACTTTAAAATAATGGGTAAACTTTGTCATAATAATGTAATGAATATATGTATTTAAAATTTCTTTACTTAAAATCCACCTTTTTGGATGTATGACATTCCTTAATTTTAAAGCAAACATTTTAGACAGCAGCCCTTAATCTGTTTTAAGTCACACACATTTTGGAAATCCGTGTTAGCCTTAGTATAATGACAACATGGAGTTACGAACGCGGGATATTGATTTAATCTTTTACTAAATTATAATTTTAAATTAAGACGCGTACATTTGCTCCGTTTTGTCTGTATAGTGATGTTTGTTTCAATTATCAACTCTTTAACTGTTTTTTGAAAGCAAGTTAAAAATGGCTGTAGACAAAAATGTTTTTTAAAAAATGTGTGTAAAAAAATCGAATATTCTAAATTAATTATTTAGAAATTTTTATAATATTTAACTTTTCCCTTTTATTTTCATAATAACTTATTATATTTATATTAATTCCATACCTTAGTCAATGTTATCTTTCTTTTATTTTATTCTAAGAAACTTTAATGTCAAACCAAATCTTTTCCCTAAAATTCCATTACTTAAACTTATTCTTTTATCAGTTGCACAATATCTTTGTTTTTACGTTTTAAAAAATCATTCGATTATCCGCAATTCCCTTCTAAGTGACGCTATACCGTATTACATTAGGTAACCTTCCGCCAGTCTGAGAGAACGGCTTTTTTAGCGGAGTAAAATTTTCGTATTGGTTAAAATCACTATTTCTAAATTTGTAATTGACAACTTAGATCATAGCCATATAATCTTGTGTTGTTTCACTGAATTTGACGAAATCCGGCTACATTGGCTTCTCAGTGGTATTTCCACTTTTTTTGCTAATAAAATGACTGTTGTCTGGTAAAAAGAGTATGTCTGGCGAGTTTTGTTTGGTAAATAACATTTTACTTACCCATCATACGTAGTATAGGGTAAGTCTTGCAATCGTTTTGAAAATCGAAATTTTTTTTGACGGATTTACACGTTTTAGATAGTGGAGATTCCGAAAAACATATTTTTAGAAAAAAAATTTTGCCGTCCGTCTGTCTGTCCGTCTGTCTGTCTGTCTGTCTGTCTGTCTGTCTGTAAACGCTCTATCTCCCGAACAAAATGAGATAGAGACTTGAAATTTTGCATGTAGTTAGTATGTAAGAATGGGACGAACCCTATTTAATATCATCAACCTCGATTATCCGGAACTATTTTTTTCGGACTCTCGAAAAATTCTTTCTGATAAAAGGTATATAAAAATTTTCGAATTTTTTTGTTTTAAGGAATGGACGTAAAAGGCAATAAAATAACACACATTTTGCATATAGAACAAAGTCGATCGGATTATTTTTTTGCCGAGATATTTGTAATCTTGTTTTCCACATTCTTCGATTTTTCATGACCCTGTATTTCATTCAAATTTCAATTCAGAAGTATATTTTAATTGGAAATGAGACGCTTAATCCGACGCAGTTAATTGTTAGTTAATAGAATTATTATTTTTGGAGTTATAAGGATGTTTCTTTTACGCAGTTCGGTACTACTTGAGTAGTTTGGCGATTTATATAATTTGTCGAAAAATGTACATCAGCAGTTCTTTAATATAGCATTATAATGTATAATAACAATATTTAAATTTTGTTTATGAATTGCAATGCATTGTATAAATAGTTTCGCATGTTTTATTTTCATATACATATCCATGATGGGTAAGTATTACGATGGCCCCCAACGACTAGTTTTACTAAAGATGGGTGGATTTTACAATGTTAGTGGAATTGTTTTCCTGTGAAGTGAAGTATGAATAAACGTTATTAAAATTATTTGACGCTTCTGATTACTTTAATGGGCATCATGTCAAAGGATATTTATTGCGTTTTTACTACCAGATGCCACACGATCGTTAATCTACGAGTGTTCCTGATGGAATTTTTTTACTAAGTGTTATGATTGAGAGCAGATATTTCATTCTATTGACAAGATTCTATACGTCAGACGTTCCACATATTTCCTGGTTTTTACAATCATTGTTATAGAAAAGCAGGAATACCTTCGGATAGTGAAAAGGTTGCTTTACTTGCATGGAAGATTTGATATTCCGATATTTTGTAAAATAATCATTTATCATTTTATTATTCTAATTTTTACCAGTCAATTTTTGCAATACTTTCGGAACAATATTCTACATGGTGGTTAGGTCAGGGATAAACGCTATCAAAAAATGGATATGCAAATATTATGTTATAGAAAAATATCTCTTATCTTAACGCCTAATTAAACTAGTCGTTGGGGGCCACCGTAATACTTACCCATCATGGATATGTATATGAAAATAAAACATGCGAAACTATTGATACAATGCATTGCAACTCATAAACAAAATTTAAATATTGTTAATATACATAGTAATGCTATATTAAAGAACTTCTGATGTACCAATTTCGACAAATTATATAAAACGCCAAACTACTCACACTGAGAAAAAAAATATGCCGCCTTCAACTAGAATGAATAGTTAGTCACTTTCTGAATCTCTAAATTAGAAATATAGATGTCGAAACTATGCGAGTAGGGTAAACAACTAAGCTGAATAGGCGAAATAACTTGACATTTCTAGTCTCATGTTTTCCAGGAGACGAAACGACATTGAACCGTTTCAGTAGCGAGAAATTATCGCTTGATTTTAGGAATAGTTTCTTAAGCTATAATTCTAGTTACTAAATCACATCTATTGTGTTCGCATCTATTTGAAGAGATTTTTAGATAAATTTGACAACAAAAATATAGGAAAACGCGCTTGAATTCTAGTAAGAGACTCTGGAACTCTCTAAGAAATGGAACTAAAATTTATAGGGATGACATGGAACTATTTTTTCTATAGCCATTACTTAGATTCTATATGCCAGAACCATATTTTTTTCTCAGTGCAAGTAGTACCGAACTGCTTAAAAGAAACATCCTTATAACTCCAAAAATAATAATTCTATTAACTAACAATTAACTGCGTCGGATTAAGCGTCTCATTTCCAATTAAAATATACTTCTGAATTGAAATTTAAATTAAATACAGGGTCATGAAAAATCGAAGAATGTGGAAAGCAAAGTTACAAATATCTCGGCAACTAATAATCCGATTCACTTCGTTTTATATGAAAAATGTTTGTTATTTTATTGCCTTTAACATCCATTCCTTAAAACAAAAAAATTCGAAAATTTTTATATACCTTTCATCAGAACGAATTTTTCGAGAGTCCGAAAAAAATAGTTCCGGATAATCGAGGTTGCTGATATTAAATAGGTTTCGTCCCGTTCTTACATACTAACTACATACAAAATTTCAAGTCTCTATCTCAATTTGTTCGGGAGATAGAGCGTTTACAGACAGACAGACAGACGGACAGACAGACAGCCAGACAGACGGACGGCAAAATTTTTTTTCTAAAAATATGTTTTTTGGCATCTTCACTATCTAAAGCGTGTAAATCCGTCAAAAAAAATTTTCGATTTTCAAAACGATTGCAAGACTTACCCTATACTACGTATGATGGGTAAGTAAAAACGAGAATTTTTATAAGAAAATACTGGCATATATTTTTTCTCTTTTTTACTGCTTTATTCCCCTGACGTGTTGTCAATCTGTTTTAAAATCTCCAGACTTCATTATACTTATTAAACAATATTAATAAATAATTTTTAACTGACACTTTACTAAAAACGGAAAGAAAAAAACCATCCGTTAAGCATAAATTATGAAACTCTTTCAAATAAATTGAAGATCATGAATAAAACTGCACCATTTAATAAGTTAAAAAGATATGTCTAATTCCAGCATATGGAAACGAAAAACTTTTGAAAACTGAGTTTCAGCTATTTCCATATGCAATCGGAAAATTATCCGCATTGTCTAAGCAGCTTTTTTATGATCTGTAGTATTGTATCTATTAATTACATGCACGAAAAATTTCAATTCACTTAGAAATTAAGTACATTAGTTGAATTTTCCCTTCTGCAAAGATACTAATAAAGAAAATGATGCAGCAATACTTTTTTGAATACCTGTATACGAGAGATCGAATTTATATAAACGAGTAACATGCAAAACCTTATTTAAACTTCAAATCTCATATTTAAACTGAGAATGCATTTCCAGTAATTGTTGCTCAAATATAGTGCTATAACCGATTTCTCTTTTGTGTATCCTTTTAAATGAACAATATATGCTATGAATGCCCAAATTTACCGTAATCATCTTATAGTGCAATGCATTGATGTATATCAATTTCTATACATTTTAAATAGATTAACATCAATAAAATTCTCCGCAAACAATTCTTCACAATATACTATAACGTAATGGAATTCTTTTCAGTAACCTGTAAATGAACTCTTAATACACACTTCATGTCCGATACCGAACATGCCAAGGTAGACACAATTAATGTATATCAAATGCATGAAAATCCGAATATATTTACATGATTAAGAGGGAAAACAGATAAACAGACAAACCAAAATTATAATCACATTTCAACTTTGGCGATATGTGCTAACGTACTTTCAGTATTTACGTATTAACGCCATCGCAGCAGAAGTTGCGCTAATGTGCCAATAAAGAGCAATCTTGTTCTTTGCAAGCTCACGCAGTTATCTTTTAGATTCCTTGTTGCCTTGTTGTTTGATGATTTTTTAGTGTTTTTTAGTGCTTTTTTGATGATTTTTTAGTGTTTTTAGTGCTTTTTGATGATTTTTTTGTGTTTTTAGTGCTTTTTTTTGCTCATTTTTGACGCCATATTTTTGTTCGCGTGCGAACAATAAGCTTGCTCTTTATTGGCGCACCCACGCGCACACTGTTATCTTTTGGATTCCTTGTTGCCATGTTATATGCTGAGTTTTGATGCCATTTTTATGCTTTTTTGATGATTTTTTAGTGCTTTTTTATTTGCCCATTTTTTTGTGCGCGTACGAACAACAACATTGCTCTTTATTGGCGCATTAGCACAACTTTTGTTGTGGTGGCGTTAATACGTAAGTACAGTACTATTTTTTAGTAATTCAATATGTAAAAAATTCATCCTTAAGGGGCTGTTCACTCAGTTTCAGAATTCCCCTCACTAGAGTAAAGTCTTTTAGCGTTTTATGCATTCCTTTATTTAAAATATCTTCGGTAAATTAATATTTTTAAATTCTATTTTCTGTATACGCTTTTAAAAATATGGTTATGTTTTTCGTAGTTTTTCAAATTTGTTTCAAAGTCTATACTTAATTTTATGGGAAGTCTTAAACTTGTATCTACAGTTTGTCAGCTTTTAAACACGTAACATATTAAATTAGGCGAAGATTTTATTAATATTTTGACTACGAAGAAAATAGGAGGTATCTTTTACGAATAGTACTTCTCAGAGGATGTTTCTCTTTTTCTTACTTTTAAAAATATTTCTTAAACCTAAGATGAGTTTAATATTTTATGTTTTTAAGCTGTTGAACTTTAAGTAAGATTTTAGCACTTCATATAAAATTATGGATTTACTTTAGAAATATTTTGACAATGAAGGAAAACAGAGCCATCATTTATAAAGTGTACACAGAAAACAGAACATAAAAATATTAATTTTCCAAAAAATACTTTAAACAGACGAATACATCAAACAATAATACAGTGCATGTCAAAAGTCTAAGCGCAATAGCAATTTTAAAATAAAACTTTAAATATTCACTCTATATCAATATCTGTCGTGTATATATTATCTATTTTAACACCATATTCATTGTAATTAACTTTTAAATTTTAGTTAAAACCATGGAGTTTAAGAATAGAACAAAAATAACCGTGTCAAAAGTTTAAGCACAAAATATTTTTTATGCAAATTTTACAATCTGACGTAAGCGGTTTCTCACGCAAACAATTTTTGGGTGTATAACAAACAGTCAGTTGTTGTTTTTGAGTTAGTACAAAATGAATAAGTCGAAAGAATTTTCTGAGGAGAAGGTGATAAAAATCCGGAGTATGAGTGTAAAATGAATGTCTGTTTCTGAAATTGCAAGTGTATTAAAAAGACCCAAAACGAGGTATTCATCCCATTTTGGCTCGTTGTAATAATTTCAAACAAAAATTTCGTTCAGGATGGCCACGAGGGACTAGTTTGCGTGAAGATAGCCGTACCACAAATTTGACTTTAACTGGTAATTACTCCATTTCGCAAATAAAACATACAGTTGGAGGACAAATATTGAAAAAAATAACTGTTCATAGAAGAGATTTGGAATTCAAATATATCAAATACCGTAAAATGGCTCGATTACCGTGTCTCAAAAGACACCATAAAGAAGTTAGATTACAATGAGCCAAAGAGCGTATGTCATTTAGTGAAAAGTGACTGAATGTCATGTTCAATGATGAAAATAAAAATAAAACCTCAATGGTCCTGATGGGTTTAAGTACTATTGATGTGATTTCTACAAAGAACCTAGGAGTGTATTTAGCCGACAACATAATGGTGGTTCTGTAACGGTATGGGAGCTACTTTTTTATGGTCAGACATATCTAGAATTTATCAGCGGTTGTGAAAACTCTGAAAACTACCAAGAGACACGTGCCAATCATTTGCTTCCTGTTTCTCAGGTTTTGAGGGGGGGGGGGGGGGGAAGGTTATTTCAACATGATAATGCTTCGATCCATACCCCTAACGCATCTTCATCCTGGCATAAGTAAAAAAAAAGTGTCTGTTTTGAAATGGCCGGCATTTATTTCTGATTAAAACCCTATAGAAACTATATGGGGTATTCTGACTTATGCAGTTTATCCAAATGGAAAGCAGTATTCTTCAGTTAAAGATTTGAAAGATACCATTGAGAACTCTTGGTTTAAAATTGAACCAGAAACAATACAGAAACCTCATTTTATCACTGGAAGACCGTATATTTAAAGTAATTCAGCAAAAAAGAGCAATAATACAGCATTAATTTGTTTAATTCTTGTTCCGCTAAAGACTAAAAACCTACAATGTTTAAACTTTTGATGCATTCATTTTTGTTGATTTGATAAATTTTATTATTTAAGATAAATTTTATGGCATTCATCTGTTAACTATCTTTTAAAACTACAATTTTGTAGGTTATGATAAAAGAAAGTAATTTTTATTCATTAATAAAATTTTATTTTGCAATTGTCTGTTGTGCTTAAGCTTTTGACACGCACTTTAGAATTAACATTAAGGAAAGAATTACGAAGCTGAGTGGCCAGTCCTCTTTAGGTAAAAAATGCTGTTTTAAACAGAGAAAAAATGTGAAGAAATTTGACGGTTGATTATGAAAGCTGTAATTATATTAAACAATTACTGCTTTTTGCTTTATTTATTAATATTTTAGATAAATAATTTTAAATTGTTAAAAACAACAACAAAACATTTAATATTTTAATGCAAAATCTATACTGTAAAAAGAATATTGCCATGATTGTGAATGTCAGGTATATGGTTTTGGATCTTTATTTTCTATGTACGCTGCTTATTATGTTACTATATATCTGGATAAACTTGAAATAATTAATAAACAAATAAAACCAATTTATAAATTACAAGAACCATTTGGAAAATTACTTTTCCAGAGACTAAATCTTAAGATTTATAAATAAATTCGGAATTAAAAACGTAAAACGGATGTGTTTCTCACTTCTTTTTCAACAAGACAAACTGAAAAAACCGAAGTACTCAAAAATGAGTAAATGTATGTACTAAAATTGAATTGAGTATGTTTGGATCAAAAATGATCACATTGCTTTTTCAATTTTGAAACTTATCATATGTTATCAAATCAAAACAAGCGATCATCGGTTTATTTCGTTCAAGGCGGCATAAAAGATGCTTATTAATGTAAATATTTAATAATGCGTAGTATTTTAAAATATAGTTTAAAAATACATGCAAATAATGCTTTTTTCATAAAAGAATATTGGGTTTGGGCATTTTGCTAATAATTTTGCAATTTTTCTCGATAAATAATCAATTAACGTTTATTGTTAATAATTTTGAGCAAGAAATAAGTGTCAGTATATTTATACTTTAATTTGTAAGTTCAAGGGGCATTTCATAGAGATTTCTGTTTGAACATAACCATGGAATCAAAAATGAGTACATGAGTTTCTCAGTTTTTAGTACATTTGTATTGAAGGTATTTTGAGTATATAAATTACCTGAAATTGAGTACTTTTTACTCAATTTTGAAAATCCCCTTTTTTTCATTGATGTTTATTTTACAATTAAAATTAAATAAAGGTGGGGCATATCAAAGAGATTTTCATTTATGCAGTTATTTTCCTTCAAAAGAATTTATTATTTAAAATAAAACAAAATAAAGAGGTGGTATTGTTTCTTCCTTCCTGAATTCATTAAATTTCTTACATAGTTATATCTATTTTATCTATAACAAAGAACAAACATATCTGTGCGTAACGCATACGTCCTTCTGCGAATGTCAAATTTTAAATGAAAGTTCAGCTTTACTGTTTTTAGAAATGCAAATTTTAAAACTTTTAAACATCGCTCATTTTCAATTTTTATATCATCATATAGAGAAAAAAATGTACTTTAAATGCATTTCGTTCGAACGCTATATCTTACGTTTTTTTAGTTCTTCTTCTTCTACTTATTATTATAATTGTTGTTATTATTGTAGGTATTAATGCTCTTTGTCAATATCATTTTATGATTGTCAGAACATTGCATAACAGAGTCATATATTACGTACGCCATAGACTAAACATTAATATTCCTGAACCAATCAGAAAACGAATAATATGATGACATCACAAGTAGTAAGATATGATTCAGATATCTCTATTATCAACCGAGAACTACAAAAATTTTCGAAATGGTTAATAAAATTTTAAAAACACACAAAAAGAAAAGCCTCAGATTCTTTAAAAAATAATCATATATTTTGTTAGGAATTAATAATTTTTCGTAATTTTCAGACATAATTCTTTGTATAATATGATTTACTTTATTTTAAAATATTGAACACATATCTGAATGCTTAAATTTATATAGCTTTGGGTGTTATATGATATTTTTAGTTTTCCTAAGAATGATTACCTTCCTTAAAGTTATAATATCTCTGTTTTTGTAAAACACCGATTTTCGTTTCTGTAGTATTATTTTTGAGTACTAATTTTTTCAATATTTTCTGCTGCAAAATGCCGGATCAGAAAAGAAATATGTGAGAACATAAATACAGAAAAATACAATTATTAAAAAATATATGTAGTATTTTTTTTAATTGTGTAGTTAAATAAACAAAATCTATCAGAAAATACAGTTACATATTCCTTTTTATTTATTTATTTTGTTTCCTTCAACTGTCATCAGATTGTTTTAGAATCACTAGAATTTATTACATTATTTAAAGAAACACTTTACACTCCAAAGATTATTCTTACTGACCACTATTGTTCGCATAAATGGATGTTCCTAATACTGTGGGCACCAAAATTTTAAACTGATTTTCCTCGCCTCATCTAAAGGCTGAATAATCGTTAATAAAAAAAATGGCGAAAAAAACTGTAAGATATTAGTGATGTCCAAAGCATTTGGCGTCCCGATTTTCAAGGGGCCCTGGCGATGAGTGACTAGCGATGAGTGATAGTCACCTCTAGAGGGCAAAGGGTTAACAGAAATTTAAAAATTGGAATTTAGATTTAAAAAAAAACTGTCTCCTATCAAGGAAGGTCTCCATACGGGCATACTCCGAAAAATATGAAAAAAATCACACAATATTCTTCCCATGAGGATATATATGTTAATAACAAAAATTTCGGCTGAACCTCCGTACCCTGTTCGTAAAAAAATAATTGGAATTTCCTTATTTGGCGATTTATCATCGGTTGGCGATGAAAAAGCAATTTCAAAAAATGTTTTTTCTTTCTTTTTTTAATCTTAAATGCATTTTAAAGGAAAATTTTCATGTTCAACTTGTTTAGATAAATTAAATATCTTTGACGTTGTCAGATTTAGTTTGTTTTAAGTATAATTTCGTTTTAATGATATCTATATGTATTTACATTCAAATTTAACGATCAAAATATGAGATTTAAATCTAAATTCAAATTTAAAGTAATTAAAAATGTTTCAAGTACAAAGTCCAGATGAGCATTGTAAATTCGATTTTGTTGCTATGGAAACATCTGGCTTTTATTATTTAATACGCTTAAATGTATGAAAATAATTTTACTGAATAAGAATTTTTTATAGATGAAGGTATTTTTCCAGAGGTAAATTAAATAACTACAGCAATAAATAATATATATATATATATATATATGCAATTTAATATATATATAAATATATATATGTGTGTGTGTGTAAATAATACTTTAAACTCTCTCATTGTTTATATTTAAATTCATAAAATAACATTTACACGGATTCTAAAAATCCAAAAGTTTTCAGCTGCGTTAAAATCTTTTGCTTTTGGCGGGGAAAAGAGCTGCTTGGCCAAATCGTGATACACTTTCGTCTTTTCACGCCAAATATTCGAAAGTA
The DNA here is from genome assembly GCA_964019185.1 of Maratus speculifer. Lineage (NCBI taxonomy): Eukaryota > Metazoa > Arthropoda > Arachnida > Araneae > Salticidae > Maratus > Maratus speculifer. The sequence goes on along the minus strand of OZ025292.1, from coordinate 44,577,625 downwards.
TACATTTTTTAATATCTTTTCTTCTGCAATTCCGCCGCTAATTTTCACTGATCCTTTATTATATACATGAGTAGCTTAATTTGTATTTTTTTTTTCAAAAAAAATCTGCTATGCCCAGTATGGAGACCTTCCTTGTAAGCAATTCAACACTTAAAAATAGTATCCTTAAGCTAATAAATATAATTTTTTAAATAACATTTTGATCTTGGGTTATGAAGGTTGTAATTAATTTAAACGATTAATCCCTTTTTTCTTTATTTATTTATGTTTTGCATAAATAATTTAAATTTTTAAAGAGAATGACGCAATTTATTTAGTAAATTAAATTTTGCCCCATATGATACTTTTGGTTTTTTAATATTTTTCTGCATTAAAGAATTAAAATTTCTATTTTTTTTAAGAGTCATTTTCTTTTTAATATTTTATTAGCTAATTTTCTTAATAATTTTGGTTTAATCTTTAGAGCCGCCAGATTATATTACATTTATTAGTTAGATGTATTTTTCAACTTGTACCGCGGTTAAGAAGCGTCCATTTCGAAATTCAAAACATGATATATTCTTAAGGCAAAAATCTTTATAAAATCAAAAAATTCACCAAAGTTTGATCGTGGATTATAAACTTTGTAAGTAATTAAAAAAGCTATTGTTTCATTAATTTATTTAAATTTCACAGAAAAAAAATTAAACTTTTAAAAACAATAACAAAATTTTAATTTTGTAAGAGAAACTCAATTTTCAAAAATTAGTCGAAGAATGATTTTGTGAGCTATATATACAGGGGATGGGCAAAAATATGGAAACACCTTTAAAAAAACACGTTTCCTTGCCTAATATGGTGTAAGGTACCCGTTGCTATTCAAAACAGCTTGCAGTCTTTTCGGAATGGATAAATACAGTTTCTGCATGTTTGCCAAGGGAATATTGTACCATTCTTCCTGCAAAACGGCGGCAAGTTTAGATAACGATGTTGGCGGTGGATAGCGAGAACGCACTTTCCGCTCCAAAGTAGACCACAAAGGTTCGATAATATTCGGGTCTGGTGACTGTGGTGGCCAGGGGAGATGCGACAATTCATCCTTGTGCTCAGAAAACCTGTCCTGGACAATGTGATCTGTGTGAACGGGGGCGTTGTCGTCTTGGAAGAGACCATCACCATTGGGGAACAAAGTTTGTACCACTGGATGGACTTGATCGGCCAAAATGTTCACATAAGTCTGAGCAGTAATACGCCCTGACAGAGTTATCACGGGGCCAGAAGAGAACCACGATATGGCTGCCCAAACCACCACTGAACCCCCGCCATGTTTCACTCTTGGCAACAAGCAGTCTGTATTATAGGCTTGAGATGGCGTTCTCCAGATGTAAACTCGGCCAGAAGTGGGAAACAATGTGAAAGAAGACTCATCAGACCATATTACTCTCTTCCACTGCTCTGTAGTCCAGGCTTTATGACTTAAACACCACTTTTTCCTGTTACATGCATTAGCATCACTGATGAAAGGCTTTTCAATTGCAGCACGGACAGCAATTCCCTGTTTATGAAGCTCCCTTCTAATTGTTTTGGTACTCACAGGGTTTGGTAACACGACATTCGTTTCAGCAGTAACTTTTGCAGCTGTGGTCTTTTTATTTTTCGCGATAATCCTCCTTAATGATTGTCTGTCACGATAACTCAACACACAATTTCGTCCGCGCTGTGATTTAGCGGATAATGTTTTTCTGCATTTTAAATATGCGGAATAAATCTTCGACACAGTACCTCTTGAAACACTAAAACCTCGGCTGCCTTGCTTACGGAAGCACCCATCATACGCGCGCCAACAATTTGGCCATGTTCGAAGTCTGTTAACTCTAACATAATGCAATGACAACCTCACATAACAGTGCTCCAACAACGACTGAACGGTGCAGCGATTTTACGAAGTTGTATAGGTGACGTCAGTAGGCGACAACGCCAGCGCCATCTACATAGTTCATTAAAATCAATCTTTCTTTTCAAACATGCATTTTAAAAGGTGTTTCCATATTTTTGTCCAACCCCTGTATATATGGCTTGTGACGTTCACTCTCGATTGTATCTCTATTCTAAAAAAATGTAACTTATTTTAGCTCTGCAACCCCGTATTTGAATTTATTGTCATCTTTTAAACTTTTCGGTTTGTAATAGAAAAATTATTACACATAAACACATGAAAAATTGTACGTAATGAAATTAATGTATGATAAACACGTTGAATTAAATCTATGAATTGTTTTTAGTGAAATTTAACGTCGCATTTTTTCTAGGTTGTTTAGTTTTATGGTATGAAAAACTGCGTATAATAATTTAGTCAGCTTTTACAGACGTCTACATTTTGCATTACTATATTTTTGAAAGCCAAATCATTTTTTCTTCGGTGTTTTTAATGTTTTTTTTTCTTCAAAATTTTATTATTTAAATAATTTTTTTTTGTATGTCGAAATATAGTTTTTTGCCTTCTATTGTCGTATTTTAATAAACCTACATTATAAAAGTACATTTGTAGGTTGAAAAAAAATGCATTTATACGTGACTATAAGAATGAAAACTATAAAATAATTGAACTATCGCATGGGAAATTTACTTATTTAATAATGAAACTTACAACTTATTCAAAATTATATCTTTCAAATGTCATATTTAAAAAGAATTTGGCATTTAAAATAAGGCCTTTTTCTGGATGTTTTATGAATTACGTATGTATTAACCTACAAGGATTCATCGACATTTTTTTAACTAACCATTTTATTTAAACTTATTTCGAATGAGTAGTTAATCTTATTTAATCAATGTGAAACCAGCCCTGAACTAACAAGACATATGTGAAAATGAGGCTTTGATGACAATATAATCATTCAGTCAGAGCACAATGAATGGTAACCCTTTTTCAGAAGTTCTCCAAATCGTGATAACATTATGATTCGTACATAAATGTTTAGTACTTTTAAAACACAGCACAGAAATAAAACAATAATTAAAATAGTGTCTACATATTAATTGTTTTGCTTTGAAGATGTAACTGCGCCAGAAATACTAAATACAGTGACGGTTGTTTTTTGATGCCATATGACTTATTTGTTATAGTTAATTTTTTTCAGATTGTAAATTATTTTTTTACTGTTTATATTTTATAGTTCTTTTGTTTTTATTTATTATAAATTGTTTATTTTATTTTGCGTCATTTGCAATTAAAAAAAAATTAAGTGCTAAAAATGCTATCCAACATTTGTTTCTGTGAGTTTTTTTAAAGATTTTAGGATTTTATATTTGGGTGTTAACCCATACTTCACCATCGTCCTAAAAATAGGACACCATGTATGAATGGCCTTTATATAAATTCTTTTGAGTATTTTAATTCAAATTAAAGGCGATATATTTTTAAAAGTCTGTTAAGTATATCTCTGCTCTTATTGTTAGTTTAAATTAATGTTAAATATTTTTTTTTTCAATTTTTCAAAATGGTGATTTTTTGAAGATTTTTTTCTTACATATTCAATACATTATTTCTTAAAAGGTTTTACTATTAAAAATAACGGTTATATAAATTTATTGAGGTAATATTCTATATTTTTCTACATATAAAAAAGATATATTAAAAATATATATCTAAATGGTCTATTTTCCTTATATTTCATACTGTCCTAAAAATAGGAACATGGTATAATCCACTGATACATAATCCCTACATTAAGTAATGCGAATAATCCATTCTTCTCTGTCATATTCCAAACATTTGAAACATTTTCTCGTATTTTCTCGTTGAATAATACCCTTTCATATTATACTGCGCAAACCTCTACTGCCAACAATCGAATAGAATGTGAGGAAACTTACGTCCAAGTGACCATCACTCGTGAATCGCGAAGGAATTTTCTTAATCACGATAATACAGGCCTCATATTGTTTTAAGGACTCGGAAAAAATTCCTTGACAAGTTTTACTTTCCCAAGTGTAAAGCCCCGTTCTTGTTCCTTCGATTTTTCCCTTTTTTGCCTTTTCTCTCCGAATGTTCAACGATGTAGAGACTGAAAAACGATATTATGACAGTATTTTGATTCTAAAACAGAGGTGTTTAATTTGTGTGGGATTCACTTGCTGCCAGACAGTTTTCGAGAGATCATGCACAATCATATTGTATGTGTACATTCATACTTGTTTAATTTTTATATGCTCCACCTTTTTGTTTTCACTTAAAAACATGTTGAACTTTTGTACTCACCCAATGATTAGCATAAATATTAATCTAGCTATAGGTGAATCGGAAGTTTGGTGAAAATTCCTGCTCTCGGAAGGGAATCAAAGCGAAAATCTTGAAAAATGCAGCATTGTAGCAATAACTATTAAACTATTTACATCAAAATATAATATGTACTAATTCATGTCAAAGACTAACTGAATAAGAATTTTGATGGATTTCTTTTTTTTTTTTTTTTGCATTGATTTTTCAAATAAGAGCTACAGAGGTACCCATTTTGTCTATCAGTTAATAATGTTTGAGGAGCTGCTTTAACGGAATCCGCAAAGAATTATACTAATTAATACTTACTAAGAAAATCAATAGATATTTTAATTGCAATAAAAAAAAATTTACATCGAAGGCTTTGCAATTAAAAATGTTTCTAATTTGAGAAAAAGAAAGTACAATGAACATTTCTTTTCACTTACTGAATTAAAGAACATAAAACTTGTAAAATATTAGAGATTTTAACAACGGAAACAACAATTTGTTACGCCCAGTATGTTACATCCTAATATGTTATATCTTGAGTGTTATGTGGAAAGAGCCTGTAGATGGCGCCTGTAGTGAATCTGTTTTAATTCTGTATGTACCTGTACATATGCGCTCTGGACAGCGATGATGGTAGACGTATGTAAATAAATTGCGCTAGCGAAATGATTAGAGTTTGTCGTCATTATGGTGTTAATGTGTGGAATTAATTTAATTATCTTCCCCTTTCTTATGATGTGTTGTGCGAGTATTAACACAATTAACTTACAAAATTAATGAAATACAACGGATACTTATTTATAATATAATAGGCTAAAGAGTCTTAAAAAGATAAACTGGCGAATAATTAAGAAAATCTTAATTAATATAATTGGGAGAAACAGAACGTATCTAAAAAATTACACATCTTTTGGAATGTAATACGTTATTTTATCAGAATTTGCGTCCTTGTTATTAGTCTTTTTAATGTAATTAAAATAATGTCAAGGGTTTATTTTTCAGACAATATAATGGGATATATGCAAAAGTTGAAAAAGCAATTTACGTTTTAATGTTTGAAACATAATTAATCTTAAAGGATGTAAATGTGTAAATGCATTTCCTATGTTTGGGAAGAATAAAAGTGAAATTAGTGAGATGTTAAAAAAATAATTATATTAGTTCAAAGCTATATGCTTCTGATTTTATAAAAATTTTCATTTTCTTCTTTATAAAGGGTGTTTTAAAATTCTGTACACATAATTAAAATGATTATATTGTTATGTGTTATAACAGTTCGCAACATATTTAAAAACAACTTTATATTCACAGGTAAGATTTTGAAGGATTTTAAAAAATCGGTGAATTAATTCCTATTAATTTTCAGGTGATATATTAGTATATTTTTTATATAAAAATTTTCTTGTACAAAACAATTTTTCTTTCAACGTGCAAAATTTTGCCTTATTTAAGTAGAGCTTTTCTATGCGAAAATACTGGTATTGAAAAATCTTTTTGTCTGGAATTCCACGACGCGTACGTTCACTGAGTGACAATTCTATTTCAAAATTTCTTCCTCACTAAATGCTTGTCGAAAAGACTACATTATTTCTGTATGCAGTATTTGCTTGGGACTGCAATATTCTGGAACATTGCTTGCGGAATTTTTTAAAAAATTCTCTAGCTGAAACTTACATTTATATTTAACTGTTGTATAAGATGTGGATTTTAATTTCCAGGACTAGTGAATGATTAAAAATGATGATTAGTGGATTATTAGTAAATAATTAGGAAAAGAAAGATTAGAGAGTACAAATGTTCAATATGATTTTTCCGAACATTTTCCTGTATATTTGAAAATAAGGATTTTCAATGGAATATGGTCCAAAATTGTAAATCCGTATGCAAGTCGATGTTCAAAGATGATTATAAAAAATCCAATTAACGATAGCCTGGCCCTTTTTGTACATAGATAACGGAAAATAAATTCGCTCTTCGAAATTTTTGATCTCATCTTTTCTATCTTGTCGCGCTGCCAAAGCTGTTTAATTGAACCCCGCACATTCTGTTACTTATCTGTTCTGATCTTTCTCAAAATCCTGCAGCAATTATGTGATGGATGAAACTACGGATACATTAAAAAATTGGCCTTTATAATGATAATGAACTAGAGAATGGCAATATTCATACTGATGTGTCAGTGAAAGAAAAAGGTTTTAAGGAGCTCCATAACAATTGTGATAGTAATTTGGATCTTGAATGAGGATTATTAAATCTTTTGACAATAAGAAAAAGAATTTTAAAGTATTTGCAGAAACTCGCAAGTATTTTTTATGTTTATTGTATTTATCATTATTTTTTTCGAATAACAATTTTTGAATTTTTTTTCTATTTGTGCATATGTTTTGGGAGCTAGTCGGAAGCTAGAAAAATGCCGAAAAATTCTCGGCTTACACACAGAAATACAAGGTAAAGTCCGAGCTAAAATATTATTTTTCTATTTCGTTTAAATCATGGAATTTTCTGTTTATATTGTAAAATAAGTCCAAAAATAAAATCACACAGTAAATAAAATACTAAATAACATGTATCTTATATTCAATATTTTCTTGCGAATTTAAAAATATTATCGCAAATTAAAAAAAAAATAATGTCAATATATTGAAAAATAATTTTAAAAAATTGTCATTCATCATCTGCCCGGTCTATGTCAGGTGGATCAGAAAGCTTTATATAATAAACAATATTTAAAAACCTTTCAGTACATTTTGACCAAATTAATTTTGTATTTGATTCATGATCTACATTCCTCGTCATTGTAGATTATTATTGATGTATAAACTTGATAAATTGATATGCATGGATAGTTTACATCTGCCTCATTGATATTTGTATAACTATCCTAGCCACGTTAACCATTCCTTTGTCATATTCCATATCTTAATTCATCGAATTTGAATTAATTAAAAAAAATAATACAACTTTCTTTTAAATCTTCTGCACCTCTGTAGTATAAAACATTTTTACTGAAACAAACAATCCTCTCATCAGGTTTCCTTCCTAAGTCAAATAATTCCCGGATATCCTAGTTGACTGTTTCTATCCTGTACCTGTAAAATTTTTCCAAGGATCGGCACAATTGGTTATATGGAGCCAAGATCATCGACCATATCAGCAAAACCGATGACAGTGTCCCTTAACATCTTATACACATCGTGTCTTCATTCCTTTCTGTTGGTGCGTAACCTGAGACGATGACTGGGAATAAGAACCTTATTTGATTATTAAATTAAGGAGAGAGGGAGGGGAAATCTTCCAAGCAAGGCAAACGAAATGGCGGAAGAATATTCCTTTGCCATGCTGTACCGGACTTATTAAAAATTATGTTTCTACTCACAACTAAGGGGAGTTCTCAACCGTCAGATTGGGATTTTGTCACGAGAGATGTCGTTGGATAATCTTACAGTGTGGATCAAAGAAATATGTACAAAAACCCGTCCTAATGCAACTGATGAAGAGTTATAAGGCAATGTATTTTTGTCAATTTTTGATTTTTCCAGGCCGCTCTACACAGGAAAACCACACTTATTTTTCTAGTCTTTTCAACCACATTCTGTGTGGTCGAAAAGACAGCTTGCATTTATTATGTAACCTGTTGTTTCCAGTGCAATACTGGGGGGGGGGGGGAAGAGGCGATGCTCCTTCTAGTAAGAAACAGAATTTTGATAAAACATTTTCGCAGTCATATATAACTAATTCGACTACACTGACTTGAAGAACGCCATGTAATGCTATCACCGAGAGAGCGAATATTGCAAAAGTCTGAGTCTGCCAATTGCTAGAATATTTTGGGAAATAAAGAGAAAAATAAGACAACAATTGAAGGATACCTCCCAAAAAAAATTAAGAACTAGAAGATTATTAGTTTTGCTATCTTCACTTTCTTCCCAATAGCGTAAAAAAAACGGGCGATTCTGCGGAAATTATACTGGTGATCAGGACACCAATACAAATTAACTGTTTTTTTACAGGTATATTTCCTTAAATTCCAGAAAAAAAAGAATAGGAAAGGAAGAATGTCTGGAATTTATGGAAATTCTTTTGTTTAAAACAGGAAATTGCTCGGGTATCCGGATTACCAGCATTATTTCCTTAAAATGTCCGGTTTTTTACAGTGATTTCAGTCTGAAGATTCGCCGACGACATCTTCAGAATTGGATCCCAATTCACATGTCACGCACGTGTGCGACATTGCCTGAATCAGCGCGGATGTAACTTAAATCACAAAAACTGATAAAATTCTCCATTTTTGAGATTGACTTCAGGATTTTTCCCCATAGGTTTTTCCCATACACTCTTTTCATCTTGTAGGATCAGACGGGAAGTTAATTCTTAATTTTTTTTTTAAATATTCGAAGTCATCGCCCCCAATTACTTATATATATATATATATATAGTCGTCAAAATGTGGTACACAATCTTCTGTTTTTTGCGAAGGGGAAATGATACATTCACTATCTTTACACTGGCAACGACAGAATACATAATTGTAGCTGCCTCTTGTAACACACAAAATGTCTTTTCTGCATAATGGCGCCTTAGAGAAATAACTATATGAGAGAAATACATCGGCCTATAACTTCTTACCATTGGTAATCGGACGAGTGATTGTACATATTTCTTTGATTTTCTTGATAAGAGCATTTCAAAAACACCACTTTCTAACTAAATCTCTGTCTGGCAGTTTATGTCTTTTTCTAGAGAGTCTACATATTCATTATGATTTTCAAAAAGTTTATGAAAGCCCTTGGGGACAAGTGACTCGTACATGTGCAATTAAAACTGTTCAAAATCCGCCTTTATCCACACCAGTAAAATTGTAATATCAGATTTGCCTTCATTAATACGAACATTGTCTTGATTTACAAAGACACAAATTTATGTTTTTGAAAACCGATAGACATTTTGTAACAGATAATTTCGAAAATGACTTTGTAAAAGGCTTTGTAAAAAATTTGTAAAAGGCATCCGCGTGATAAGGTTAAAGGACTTCATGTACACTCACACACATATGCAGAGTAAGCATAAATTTTTGAATGCTTTTTAAAGTTCTATAACTCAAAAACAAGTGAATGTATCAAGTGCTACTGTTGTTCAAATGCGAAAGCGATTTAAACAGTTTGCCTTTTAGGCACAAGTTTATTTCCAATAAGATAATACACCTTTTCATTGGATATCATTGTTCAAAATTACCTGCAGGAAACATTCACGGGACGATTTATTAGTAGAAGTGGACCAATTCATAGGGTTTCATGGTCACTGGACATATCACCTCTAATTTCTTTTTTCGGGTTTTTATCAAAGACCAAGTGTACGCAACAAATGTTCGCGATATTGAAGAATTAAAAAGATGTTTGGTGTGAAATGAAAAATAGATATTTCACATGCGAGATTTCACATGCGAGAGATACAGTTCATGTACAGCTTCTTGATCATGTAAAATCAAACTGTTTGAAATATTCTTTTAAATAAACTATTAAAAAGGTTAGTACAATAACTTGGTTTTGCTTTACAGAATTTTAAATTGCGCTCAATAATTTATGCTGATCCTTTATAATATGTATATATACGTGTGTGTGCAATATTAAAGTTTTCAAGCATTGAACTTTTTTTATACTAGTATTTTCTTAATGAAAACATCGTCTTAATAAAAATGTCTTTTTTAAATCGGAGAATGCTCCGATTAAATAATACAATATTTCCGGTACAAAAAAAAATTATTATAATTAAAGCCAGATCTTTGTCAACTATGTTAATATACAGGGTGAGTCATAAATATCGAAACAAAATCTCCTCAAATATTGCCCCTAGACAGCCCCTATACTTCCAATTTCAAAAATTCACGAAAAAAGGTGAAATTTCTGATAAGAAAAAATGCAACTGCATGGGGGGTGGTCTAGTTGAAAAAATACGAAAATTAATTTTTTATACGGCCCCCGTAGGGCAAAATTCCCAATTAGGAAATTATTCCTTATCCAAACGATTATATTATTCCAAACGATTTATCGTTGTAGAATACAAATATGTGGATAATATACAACATGTACACTGATTTGTGCAATAATGACATGTATATTCAAGAGCGATTTTTTTGAAAAATTCAAAAAATTCTGATATGTTTTTTGCTTATATCATGCAGGGTTTTTGACCAAATTTAACGCAAATTTCAGAAAAAGTAGCAAAATGTAGTAGAAAAAATATAGCATAATTGGAATATAGATATATTAAATATTTTATGAAACATGAGTAGTATGAAAAAAAATATCTGCGCATGCGCGAACGACAAAAAAGATCCTTTTACTTTATATAATAATCAATTCTATGGTGTAACTCATAAAAAAAAATCCAATCAAATATTATAAAAATTCGAAAAATTATCATAGTTATAGTAAGTTGTTTTTACTTTGCTCCCTAAAAACAGCTGAATGATAAGGAATTCTCCACAAATTGACATTTTTTATTAACTGACTCTTAGGAAAAAAATTATATTTGATGAATCCAATATTTAATACAATAATGCCTGCTAATAAGTATCTTTGTGTTTTTATCTCCTGTGATAGAAAAGGAAAAGAGCTTATATTCACATTCAAGGCCAAAACTAACAGAGGGGGGAAGAATAGGCATGTGCCCCGGGCGCCAGGGAGAAAGGGTGTCATCATCTTTTCTTTTTCTTTCTTTTTTTTTCTTTGAGGCAAAGGTGGATTTTTGCGAACTTCCTTCCCTACCCCTACTTTCCAAAGTATATTTACAAAGATAATTTCTCTAATTATTGATAGCTAACTTAATTTAAAACTTAAAATATATAATGCTGAACAACGTAATTTGCTTTGTCAAAAATTAATACCTTAAAATCGTAAAACGGAAAAGAAAAAAAAATCTGCTATATACAGCATTTTTATGCCATCATCATTAGATTCTTCTATGTTTTGGCATACCCTAGATAGGAAGATTTTAACAATATCATGCAAAACATAGACATGAAAAAAAAATTGCCAAACAAATCTACATTTGGCATCCTTTCGCCCTGGCGCCCGGGGATCACGCCCTTCTTCCCGCTTCTCTTACTTTTGGCCCTGAATGTAAAAGAGCTCTTTTACTTTTCTGTCACATGTGTCATGATACTTATTAGCAGCAATATTGTATTAGATAATGTATTCATTAAATACTAATTTTTTACTAAAATTCCGTTGATAAAAACTGTCAATTTGTGGAGAATCCCTTATCATTCAGCTCTTTTTAGAGCAAAGTAAAAACAGCTTACTATAATAATGATAACTTTTTGAATTTTCACAATATTTGATTGTACTTTTTTATGAGTTAGACTATAAAATTGAGTATTAATTGATGTAAATTTTTTTTATCTTTCGCGCATGCGCAGATAAAATTTATTTCAATAAACTACTCATATTTCATAAAATATTTAATATATCTTTATTCCAACTATGCTATATTTTTTCTACTACATTTTGCTATTTTTACTGAAAATTGCGTTAAATTAGGTCAAAAACCCTGCATGATATAAACAAAAACATGCCAGAATTTTTTAATTTTTCAAAAAATCGCTTTTTCTCCATGAATATACATGCTATTCTTACAAAATAAGTGTACATGTTGTATATTATCCACATATTTGTATTCTGCAACGATAAATCGTTCCGTGCATTTTCATGTACACGGCGATCCCAAATATATCTACTATTCTTTGATTTTTTTTTTCGGTCCCCTAATTGCCGCCCTGCTTATCAAATGGATGTTGATAAATATGAGGTCAAACATAATCTTTATAATCTTCCAGAAGAATTCTTTATAATTTCCAAAAGAATCCGACAAGTATATTTTTAAATATTTGACAAAATGTCAAAAATTGGAAGTGTCCAAATACTTATTGGTAGATAGCGTATATACATTTGTGTGTATATGTAGATACATAGATAAATATAACTTCAATCGTATTTTCCGTTAAAAAGTACCCTTCTACCTTATTGTGATATTTACCGTTGTTTGAAACATTTGAGCTTTCGCAATTTCCATTGTTTTTTTTTTTTGTTGTTGTTGTTTTTTTAATTGATAAATGTTTAAATGAGTTTCTTGTTATAATTTGGTTATTTCCATATGCTTACGCAATATATATGTTAAGATATTGTTTTCCAATATCGAGTCTTACTGGACATGATCTTACCAAATGTGTTAATGGGTCAAGTAACTACAAAGAAAATAATATTTGCTTATTTAATTATAACATATTTAAATTATGTAAAGTAATTTTCCACACAATGAAAATTTTCTATATGACACCGACCTGGTTCGAAAATGGTTCAGATAAAGTTTATTATTACTTTCATTTTAAAATATATATATATATATCTTTTGGTTTTCGAAAACAAAATTCTGTTTTATTATTATTATTAGTCATTACATTTAGCAATATTTAGTATATACGTCCTGCAGTAGTCTTATTATTAATTAATAAAAACTTGTATGCTTCCATATTAATAGATACATCGGTTACTTTTAATATGTTTGAATATGAAAAAGATATATATATGTATTTATATATATAGATGACGTATAGATTTATCTGCAATAAGATAAACGTTTTTAACCATTCAAAATACAAAATTAATTCATAATTTGTTTCTACGAGTACTTTTTTTAAACATATTTCATAAAAAGAGGTCATAAATTAGTAAATTTAAAACCACGTATAGTAATAATTAATTAATTAGAAACTACTGCTATTGGGAGTATTTTTTAAATATTTTAAATGATTACGGAAATAAATTCTAATAAATAACGATAGAGATAAAAATTACGATTTTTTTCTGCATAAATCATAATCTTGGAAACATGAAGCCATAAATTAGCAATTAAATGTTTTTTTTAATTCTTTCCTATAAATATTATTTCAGGATTTTTGTCATAATGATAATTGAAAGTGCTATTAATGAAATTTTAATCCTTGGAGAAGCCATTTGTCAAACATTTTCAATGCTTTAAAAAAATATAAACATATTTTTAAAGAGAAAAAATGTTAGTTAAATTTTCTTCATGAAATGTAATGAATATATTTGAGTTCATGTTAATTATCCTGTTTTAAAAATCTTCCAAACAATTATTTATAATGATTTTTTTAAAGTCCCTATTTGTAAAGATATTTGTTACAAAAATAAGCCAGATATTTTTTAAAATCTTTTACTATTTTGTGTTAAATGAAGAATATGTATTTTAAAGACTGATTTTACTTTATATTTAGGTTTGCTATGTTTAATAACTTTTTAAAGACGAAAGAATTTTTAAAACATACTTTTAAAATTTCCATCTTAAAAATGTCAATAAATTATCAATGAAAAGTAGATTGTCAGTGTCATTCTAAGCATTGTCCTTCCAAGCTCATGCCGTGGCAGCGCATAGACTGTCTAAAAACATTATTTTTTCCTTCTTTGAGTTCTCTTATGAGGACAGATCAGTTTTGATGATGCATTTTGACATCCTTTAATACGCAAGTTGGGTTTTCCTCCTCATGCAACCATTGAGTATTTGTAGGGTGATCGTAAGAATGGTCTTTTTAGCATATCATTGGACACCGAGGATTCTGATATTGCCCTCATCGATTCCTGATATAAATTGCTCACTTTGTGAAATAAAATTATTTGTAAATTGGCCTGGTACGAATTGACTGAAATCGCCAACTGGCGGTTTGGATCTATCTCCAGTGCTAGCATAAATGTCGATCTAAACTCTAAAGACCCTCTAGATTCTCGGAGATCGGATAAGCACAAATCGACTTGGTCGTGTACAAGGCAAGCTTCCAAGCATATTGAGGTCGTTTGGCCCGTTAATGATAGATTTGATTTTGCACTGGATGCTGGGCATGGCCTTATTAGTAACAGGAGGGCCATTTTTCGTAAACTGAGATTAATGCTTAGAAAAAACCGTACTTTGCCACTGAGGGCCCACCCTCATCTGGTCAAGACTAATGAATGCGTAGCCGCCTTCAAAGCAAGTTTCCCCTTTTTCTCGGATGGTTCCTATAATGCTTTCAAGGACTGGAGGTTCGTCCACAGATCGAGGCTTTGTCTTGTCCCATTGAATGCCTATAATCATGTTAATAAACCAAAAAAGTGGCGACGGTGCCAAAAAGATAAAACGCTCCCTCTCGTGCTCAACCGCTGCATGGTGTATAGTACTATGTTTTTAAAAGAGCTGCGTTAGGACGTTGGAATTTAATCAATGAAGATCGTGCTGTGGGGAGTACCAATAAGCGCCCTGACTTAGTTCTACAGAAACAAAATTCTATTTTATTAGTTGACATTACTTGTCCTTTTGAAAATGGTCTTGACGCCTTTTCTGAAGCTAGAAAGATTAAGGAAACTAAATACGATGAATTAGGCAATAAGTTAAGTGTGGATGGTAAGTCTGCCAAGGTCGTGGCCATTATAGTTGGCTCTCTCGGTTCCGAGAATGACAGAGTTGTCAAGCGCTTGTGAGCTGAAAAATATGAAAAAATTGTGAGAAAAACTAGTTGGATGTGCCAATCCCAAAACTTTCTTCTATCTCATACATACATTTTAATATTAAAAAAAAGTAGTTACTCATTTTAATGCTTAAATAATTATAATTCAATAGCTTACAAACTTTGATTTTCATCTTAAATTTCTTCTTCAATCAATTAATTGGAGTAAAAACAAATTTCCGTCTCTGCACGAGCCGATGGATACTAGAATGATAAGCAGATTTTTTTTTTCAAATTCAGGGAGGACCTACTTGCCTTACTAAAAAATAATCATATACAAAATGTTTAGTTCACTTCTAGAACTAACTTTATTAACTTTTATGTGGTGCAATATTAAAAATGGCATAAAATTCGGTATTGCAGCGCCGCCTTCAGGCGTATTTTTTTCAGATTCAGGGCGATACAACTAGCCATAGCCATACACCTACACAAAAAATTTTGTTCAGTTCGATGCATAACTTCATATACTTTTGGTCGGTACAATATTGAAAATGGCACAAAAATCGCGATTGCAGTGCCCCCTTCCGGCAGATTTTTTTCAAATTCAGGGAGGACGAACTAGACATAGTCATACACATACTCAAAAAATTTGGTTCAATTCGATGCATAACTTCATATACTTTTGGTAGGTACAATAATGAAAATGGCAGAAAAATCGCGATTACAGCGCCTCCTTCCGGCGGAATATTTCAAAACTGAAGGAGGACCTGCTTGTCACAGCCAAAAACATTCACAAAAAATTTGGTTCAATTCTATGCATAACTTCATAAACTTTTTGATGGTAGAATGGCGACATACAGACAGACACACAGACACACAGACACACGGACAGACAGACACTTTGTAAAAACATGTTTTTTGGAATCTCTGACCCCTAAAACGTGCAAATCCGTCAAAAACCGGAAGTCGGAAAAAATTTCGATTACAATACTTTCTTCTATTGAAGATAGAAGAATGTAATTATTATTATTGAAACTCTGCATATTCTCGGAACAACTACTATGAACACATTAATAATATTTTAGGATTCGGGAAGCCGACTCCGATAATTCATTTTTGTAGGTGTTATGCAGCTACTGCTAGCTGTTTTGTATTTTAATTGTACCATATCTTTCTTGCATTGTTAAAACGTGTATGCACTGTAAGAAAAAAATCACAGTGCGCTTTATGGCTTTTCAAAGATAAAAAAAAATTTTTTTTAAACATTCTTTAAAAAAAATAAAAAAATCCAACAAATCTTTAATGGAAGTTAGAGTGTCAGTGTCATACATTATGTTTTACGTGCATCGTTAAATCTTGTATCCATTGCAAGATAAAAATGTAGCATTAATATACTTAATGACTTTTAAAAGATGACATAGTTGTTGAATCACGCTTTAACAAATTCAGTCTTAAAAATTCAGATAAATTATCAATTAAAAGTGGACTATCAGTGTCATATAGTATGTCTTACCTGCATTGTTAAAACGTGTATGGGCTGTATGAAAATTCGTATTCCTAGTATGCTGAAGGACTTTCTAAAGGTGACAAAGTTGTTAAAACATACTTTTACATTTTTAACATAAACAATGCCAATAAATCATCAACGAAAAGCAGCGTCTATGTCATGTTTTATTTCATTGACGCACTGTTAAAACATGCATGTGCTGGAAGAAGTAATCGTAGTTCCAGTAGAGATAATGAATTTTTAAAGATAAAAAAGTTTTCATACATCAAAAATTTCAATCTTAAAAATGCTAATAAATCAACAATAAAAAGTAGAATGTAAATGTCATACATTGTGTATTTTCTACATTGTTAAATTGTTTATGCTCAGAAAGAAAAAATCGTAGACCTAGTACATAAAATCAGTTTTTAAATATGACAAATTTGTTAAAACATTCTTAAACAGTTTCAATCATAAAAAGTCAATAAATTATTAATGAAAACTAAAGTGTCAATGCGGTAAACGGTTTTTTTCATTCGGTAAACTGTAAAAATCTTATACAGAAATTTCAAAAAGTGAATATTTTGAAAAGATTGCGTTCTGATTGCATAGAATACTTTAATTTGATTTTTCTTGCTTTAGATTGCCTGCAGAGAAATAATTTTTCAGCTTACAGTGCAATATTTTAAAGATTTTTCGAAGTAATTTTTTAGAATTTCGAAATTTCAAAAATTTAATTTAAAAAAACTTTGAAATATGGCATTTTAAGCCGAAAAACACATTCTTTGACATCAATCTAAAGCAAGAAAAATGTCAAATCAAAGCATTTTTTGCAATCAGAACACAATCTTTTCTAAATATTCACTGTTTGAAATTTCTGTATAAGATTTTTACAGCTTACCTACTGAAAAAACCGTTTACCGCATATTACTATCGATCTTTGTTTTTGAGAAATTTCATTTTGAAATCAGGGTGTTATTTGCTGGACACCCTATATTATGTATTATATGTTTCCTGCAACGTTAACACTAGAAGCGCCGTAGGGGTCATTTCAAATTGGTTATTTTTTCCAATTTCTAATGCTTTATTTCGACATGTAAGCGAACACCGCAGCTCATATTTTTATATTTTTTCTAAAATACTATCAAGCATACTGTGACAATTCTTCATCTTTCTACATTAATTATTAAAGAAAATAATCATAGAAATACCTAAAACAGCCCACAGGGGTCATTTTGACCCCCTATAAGAAAAATGACAAATTTTCAAGTTAAAGTCTGTTTTTGAATTCCCGATATCTCGTTTTTGCTTACTGAGCAGGGGAACACTCATTTCTTATTGTGATTACTAAAAACAGAAAAGTAAACTTCAGTTTTGCTTTATTTGGATGATGCATAACGATGCAGGGGTAGGAGAAGTAGTCTTCTCTCTGTTGCGTGCTCGTCTTCAGTTAGGAGGGTTCTTCTAAGCATTTCGACTCTATCATGAAATATGCAGGCATCCTAGCAGCGCTGGAGTAATGTAAATTTAGAGAATGCGTCGTATTCTGATAGCAGTAACAGTGATGCCGTACAAAACTCTACCAAAGTGATTTCCCTTGTTTCTTGCGGATCAGGAAGCTCAAGTGGACAAGGACGAGACATTAACATACCTATCATTTCTGCTGGCAACAATCGCGAAAAGTACACATCATCAAACGATATTCTTTGGATTCCGATGGGCCTTATCAGCCCTACTTCCACTACAGATCACACACCAGCTCAAAATATTGTGAAAATTGAAGTGGAACAACATCGTTTGCTCGCGTAACTTTGGGACAAATACAACTTCAGCTTGGCCTTTGATTCTGTCAATGCTGTTCAAACATGCACAAATGCTGAAGCACTACGTCAGCTTAGAATTGATAGCAACTGGTATAATTCTCTGGTAGAACTCGATCCTTTTTTCGCCCTCTTACATGCCCGTTTTGCGCTAGGTTATTAAAAACTTTGTGCAGATGATTTATGGAACAAAAGTTAGGGAACATCTGTGCTCAGAGAGACAATGTCACGCAGTTCTTTCCGTAAAATCATGCGGTATCTCAGATTCGATGTGCGAAGTAACAGGGCGAAGCGCCTGCCACAGATAAATTTGCTCTCGCTTCTAAAACCTGGTATAACCTGATTGCAAATTGTTATTTGCATTGTAATCCTGGAGAAGAAATAACCATTGTTGAACAGTTGCTGCCATATAAATCAAAGTGCTGATTTATCCAATACATGCCAAATAACCCGCACAAATTTGGCATGATGTTGCCACCTTTCCCTAATAGATCAAGTAGAGTCTCTGAAGAAAAAGAAATTCGCCTTTAAGATTGCAAGGGATAAAATAAAACTTATGTAAACTGTAAGGGATGTCAGAAGCTAATTTATTAAAATTAAAAAAAGGGGTTAATATGTTGCTTTCACAGTATAGTTCGCATATTTCTGTTTTTGAGTTGATGTCTAAATAAATTTTGAACACATTTATTTGCTTATTCAGGATTTATTTTCTTTATTTTCTCACTTTCAAGCATTATTGTGTGCTTGTTTGTATTATTTGCATTTATAACTTTTGTTTCTTTTTTATCACTTTTCTTGTGTAATATTATTATATTATGATATATATATATATATATATATATATATATATATATATATATATATATATATATATATATATATATATATATATATATATATATATATTATTATATACATATATAATTAACTATATTGTGCGGCATTGTGTAATAAAATACATTGAATTATATATTGTCATTTTTGTACCGTCATTTCAAAAAAAAAAACGTAAAAATGGGTATAGACGTACTCTAACAACTAAGTAAATAAAAAAGAAAAATTATAAAATCTTCAGAAAATTTTATATTTTGCAATTTAAACATCATTTATCAAGAAAAAACATTTTTATTTTGATATGGCTTGATTTTCTTATGGGGGTCAAATTGACCCCAAACGGCGGTTTTAGGTAAGTCCAAATTCCGACTGTTCTAGTGTTATGCAATGTGTGCGCTGTAAGAAAAAATCGTATTCCAGTATGGTTAATGAATTTTTAAAGATGAAAGTGTTCTCAAAACATATATTAGAATTTTCAATCTAAAGTCGTATTTAGGATGAAAATGACAAAAATAAATCTGGAAACTGGCTGTAGTGAGACGGAGAATAACAATTAAAATTCGCCCCAGTAATTATAATAATAAATAGAAAAAGAGAGACTCTGATTCGTCGCTATTTTTCAATTTTTTTTTTTTTTTTTTTTTTTTTTTTTTTTTGCTTCAAAATATTTCACTAGCAAAGAAAGTTCGGAGAGGAGAATGAGAGCGACGTAAACAATGTGTGTGGTTCAGAATAAATGCTCCACTTGGTGTACGCAGTACCGCGACGCATGTTCCGAAACAGCATTCCCCTCCCTGCTCATCCTGCGTCATAATGTCATGCATATTATTCATTGCACTTTTTCTTTTACTTTCTGAATTTCTAGATCTTTTTCCCTAAACCAATAAAAAAATGGATTTTTTGAAATATATTTTGAGGAATTCCAAAATATGGAGGGGGGATTTTGGTGGGAATTTGAAATTCGGATTCAGCGATTTTTAGAACTACCTTGAATTTCTCCAGGTAAAAGCCCCTATAGCCTGGACTGTATATGTTACAATAAGTGAGTTAAAAAATTGACAAAAATAAAAAATATCATTTATTAAGCATAAATGATGAAGCACTTCTCAACGCATTAAGAATAATGTAACAAAACTGCACCGTTAAAAAAATTAAAAGGATATTACAACAGGGGTATTAAAACAGGGTTATTACAAATGAATCATCGGGTTTTGGTGCATTACTGCCTGTAAACTAGTAAACGCATATGTTTCCATGACAACTCAAACGAGAGGGCGTTAATTACAGTTTTGGGTTGCGCATGTATCATGTGTGTCTGGTTGCCATGGTTGCTGCGCAAACGTCATATTCAAAATGGCGACTGGACAGCAGAAATCGTTTTGTGTACTAGTATTTTCAAAGTGTGAATCACTTATAACCGTTTTGAAAGCATTCCGGAAGGCACACCAATGCAATCCAACAAAGCATTCTGCGCTGGTACTGACAGTTCAAAGAAAACGGTTGTCTATGCAAAGGAAAAGTTCCGGCAGACCAAACGTTACTGAAGAAACAGTGAACCGAGTTAGAGAAAGTTTCATCCCTAATCCCGAAAAATTGAACTGAAGTCGAATTGAAATTGAAAGACTGCAATCGCGACCATGGACGTTAATCTTGTATACTTTCGCTTTATTTTTGTTTGTAACTCATTGTTGTAACCCAATTATGTTCCGGAATAAACGCTTCGGAACTCCGATGATTCTTTTGTAATAACCCTGTATAACATTTCATTTTAACACATGGAAATGTTAAACGTATTTCAAAGCCGAAATTCAACTGGTCAGATAGGAAACTATAGGGAAAACTATCAGAATTTTTTAGCAGCCCTGGATATGAGAGATTTGTATCTATTAACAACATGGATTCTAAAATTTAGTTCATTCCAGAGTTTCATATATTTCGATTGAAAATTTTACTTCAGAATTTCCTCCAGTAAGGACGACAATAGTATGCCAATATCTTTGTACAGCCCTGTATATGAGGTATAGAATTTATGTAAAAATAGTAATATGTAAAAAATAATGAAAATGGCATACCGAATTTTGAAACATACTTTCGAGCAATTACTAAGCAAAAACAGGATTGAAACAATTTTTTCTCTCTGTGTCCCTGTAACTTATTATAAATGCTATGAATGCTCACTTTTAATGCGATCGTAGTAAAATTCAGTGATTTATGTTAGTTTGATATTTGAAATAACGTAATGTCATTAAAATACTCTCCAAACGATTTTTCCCTATGTGCCATAATATAATCGAATTTTTTTTAGTGTCCCTATAAATGATTCATTATTCATAAATACTTTATATACATTAACAAACATGCTTTAGTGACCCTAAATAGGTTTTATCAATTTCATGAAAATTCTAGTATATTTACAGGAGTTAGAGCGTGGACAGATGGACAGACTAAAGGAATGCATAAGCACTTTTAAGCTTTGTTGAAAAATGCTAATCAACAAACAATAACATAAATTGAGAGACAATAGTAGTTATTATTCTGTTCTTTAGGTTTAATTTGTCTTTGACTTCACATATCCAATTTAGAACAATTTAGTCCATAAATTATAATGATGATGATGATGATGATCATAAAATGCATTATTAGAAAGAAATTTTTCAGTTATTTTACTTTTATTTTACAATTCTTAGCCTCAAAACTATTTTCTTTTTTTTTTCTTAATTTTAATTAATGATACTTTATTAACATGGGAAAAAATTTAAAAATCTACTCCAAAATTTATCATTTCGGCAGTAATTAAGTTTTAAAAAGTTTTAAAATAGCATTTTATTTTTGAAAAATATTGCACATTTTTCGCTTGACAAAGAAAAAAAATGCCAAGATAACTGAATCATCTTTTAATTAAATGTTTCTTTATTCAGGATAATATTGTTCTTTTCTTTTACTTTTAATACAGCCATTTTCTTTTTTGTACATATATGTAATGTTAATTAAAGTATACATTTAATTAGATTTGTTTTAAGTATAAAAGAATTTATGAGTTTAAATTGATGAAACCTAATTAAAATTTGATTTTCTTCCACTTTGCAATTTGCTAGTAAAAAATTAATTTAAGCTGAATGTGTAATCATGAAGGTGAAAATTTACTTTTGAGATTCTCTTTTTAACACTTAAAATGTTTAGTTCTATCTATTCACAAAAATATCATTTTTTAAGGATTTAAATTTTATTTTAAATAAATAATTATATTTTATGTTCATAGTCCTTATGTGATGCGATTCCCTACATTTTTATTGCATTTAGTGTAGAATTGGCATTGTATTGATGTATTTTTTTTCGCACGAATTTGTTTATTTATTTGCTATAAAACCCTTTTTTTATAAATTGAATCTTTATCTGTAGTTTATATCCATAATATACTAATGTTGCATTTGGGTACTTTTTACCGCATTTATGAAAATTAAGACCTAAATGAGACGTCCCAACTCCTAAATGTGACAGTAAGTTTTATACATACAAATTCATCTAAAAATATTCATTTAACCATTTATTGCTCTGACAGAAATAGTCACGTAAGAGTTGTGAACCATCTGCACAGACACACGACAAAAATGATTAAAAATTGTAATTAATTAGAAAATATTGTTTGCACATTAAACTGATTGCACATTATTAAGTCATCCATCAGAGTTGGGCAGTATCGAAAATACATGTATTTGAAATACATCTTCAAAATACATTTGTATTTTGTATTTTAACCAGACGAAACGAAAGTATTTAAGTAATGTATTTTGTAATGTTTTTTCCAAGTATTTTGTATTTTCAAAATACTTTTTTTTATTAAAAATTGCGATTAATTAAAAAAAAAATATTGTTTATACACTAAACTGATTGCACATTATTAGTCATCTATTCAAATATTTCTAACGATTTTATTAATTCTTTCAATGATTATTCTAATAAAATTAAACCTTGAGCCACTTTCGGGAATATTCATTGCATTTATAAAATATGGGGGTGCTGTATAATAGACGATATGCACAGGGTTACTGTAAAGGAATCATTCACTTTCAAAATCCAATTTATTCAAAAATATTACACATACAAATACCATTGATGCATGAAAATAACCACAAAATATCCATGTTTTATGTTCATTCTACAAATGTTCTACCTGTGCCTCCTTGGTGGCACGACACACATCCAGGCGATAGTTCAATTCAATTCACATGTTTTGTAGAGTGATACAAGGCAGCTCTTTTCCGTACTGTCTTCTGAAAAATCATTGCACAGCTATGACAGACGAACATTTCACATATCCTAATACGCGAAAACTCTTTTTACGCTTTGCGTCCATTTTGGGTAAGACTGAATTGCATTCCTTACGGATGCTAAACTAATGCTACCACTCCAGCTGCTGTACAAACTTGAACTAGTGCTGCACGCTACCTGGTATATAAAGTTGGATATTTTGTGGTTATTTTTATATAACAATCATATTTGTAGTATCATACTTTTGTATAAATTTGATTCTGAAAGCGAATGATTCTTCTCTAGTAACCCTGCATTTTTATGGAAAATTTTGTTTAAGAAAATCTTTTTAATTATTAAAAGAAATGGTACTACTATTACTATTCTTGAAACAAGACTTTAAGTAAACGAAGATTGTCGCATTTAGTGGTCAATCACATTTAGGCACAATGGATACGCATTGTGTATAATGATATCATATAACGTTTTCAAATTTGACGGAAAAATTCAGAAGAGTGATAGTGGATATCAAGAAAATGAAAATTTGCCATATACCATATAATCATTAACACCTTATTTAGAAAAAAAAACAGGGCGTTCCCACAATCGGTGATATTGTACGTAATGCAATGAGTAAAATCATTGCATTTAAATACTACTGTCTTAAAGAATTTACACCTTGTTAATAATATGAATTTTGAAATATAGATATAATCACTTAAAAGGAGTTACAAATACGTAAATATATTATTTATTTATTTAATATAACCCTGAGATCTTTCGGAAGCACACGCATCGACTTTCAAAGGGAAAAAGATACATTTGCCAGAATAGAAAACATAAAAAAATAAAAAAAACTGGTGCACATGCTCAAGCAAAGTTCATTCCACTGCCCTAAAGAGTGATAAAAAAAAACTTTTCTGATTATCAGGAGTTCACAGAATCATCTAAGATATTATACCAAATAACCGGAATATTTTAAGAAAGGACATCATTACAAATGATATGACTCATAAGCAAAAATTCAATGGATTCACGGATTATTGAAGAGTAACGTTTGGAATGTTGAAATGACCATTTTAGCTTTGGTGGAATTTATCATGTTATTTTCCCTTTAATTTTTAAATTTTAATTTCTATTTATAAAAATGTAAACGTTAATGCTAACAAGGAAGGTCTCCATGTAAGGCATACTCAGAATTTTTCGAAAAAAAAAATACTAATTAAACTACTCATGTGTGTAATAAAGGATCAGTCAAATTTAACGGCGGAATCACAGTAGAAAGTTTGCAAAAAAATGAAATACTTTCGAGTATTTGGCTTGACAAATCAAAAGCGTCACGCGAATTGGCAAGCAGCACTTTTCTCACCAACTGCAAACGACTTAAATATAACTGAAAATTGTTTTCAATCGTTTTTAAGAATGCATGTAAATGGTATTTAATGAATTTAAATTATACAAAGTAAGGAGTTTAAAACATATTTTTCTTTTTGTATTAAATATTTATGTTCTTGTTGTTGTAGTTATTTAATTTTATCACTGTAACAATAATTTCATATATAATTTTTTTTTCATATATTTAAGCGTTTTCCAAATATAAAGACCAGAAGTAGAATACTGTAATACATTTCATCATCACAGAAGTTTTTGTTTATATATATATATATATATATATATATATATATATATATATATATAGTAAAGCTGCAGTTAAAATAAACTAAAACAGACAAAACGAAAGCTATTTGAATATAAAAAAAGAAAAGTTTAACGTAAAATTATTTTTCCCTTAAAAAGCATTTGACACAAAAAAATATTATTTCGACGCAACCGATTATAAATCGCTAAATAAACGAAATGTTTTTTTACGAACGTTCTAAAGGGATTATAAGGAACAAACATATATATCCACATGAAAAGAACATTCTGTATTTTTTTTTCAGAATTTTTGGAGTATCCCCGTATGGAAACCATCCTTGTAAGATGTATAAAGAGACGTATTGACTAACATTGTAGCTTAATGGAAGCAAATTAATCCTAATGAAATCTACCAGCAAGATTAAATGCCTTCACACGACTTTGACACCCTCACCCCCCCTCCCCCCACCCTCAGCCTCTTTATTCAACAAAACGAATGGCATTCAATAGTTCAAATCTTAATTCACTAAACATGTTTCATTGAAGCTATTTATATGAAAAGTTAAAGATCAAGAAATTATTAAAATCGGAATTGTCTGTGGCGTGAACTTTTTGAGGTTACGCTATTAAAAATTTCTAAAACAGTACAGAAAAAAGCAAGACTGTCTCTACATTTACTCTTGATCTCGGTTAAATGCAATTGATCGAGTTTCTCGTCATTATTTTACAGACATTTCCCTTATATTACACCTCATTCCCTGTAAGGATTTCGCCTTTATTTAATTTTTATCTTTGTTAAAACTAAAAATTCAAAATACACACTTATAAAATTATTTTGAAATTTTATTAAAAATACTAAAAAATAAAATAGTGTTTAAATTTTTGTAATTAATTTGAATTTGAAAGAGAAACTTCATCTCCTCGGCGTTAATAGGGATTTTTATGGATTATTCCTTTCAGAATCATAAAATATATATTTTGATCAAAACAAAAAAAAACACCTATAGCTCTGTCAATAAGGTGCTGTCAAGAGGTCTCTCGTTCAAACCCCAGGACGACTAGAAATAAATTGTGTAAAATAAGGTACTCTGGGGTAATAACGCCAGGCGGGGTAATAACGCCAAGTGCTTATCTTTTGCATAATTATGAAATAATCAGGTAAATGACACCCATGTGCTCTGCGCAGAAGGGTTTTGAGTCATATAAATCACAAAAAACAGCTTCAAGTTAATTTGTTTCATTTTTAGGTCTTATTGTTTTTACAAGCAACTAAAATTAACGCTTGATCTAAAATTTGCGAGATAGGGTTTTTGATCTGAAGACTATATTTTTTATCGAGAAATACTTTGTTTATTACATAAATTTGTAGTGTATTTCATGTACTTTCAAATTGTTGTAGAAGATTTTGGATATCTTCTTGAGATAATTTGTAGTTTTGGATTTACTGCACAATAAGTATCCCGGGGTAATAACACCAGGGATTGGCGTTATTAACCCGGTTGATTCCCAACAGTGGCCGAACTATATCCGAAGGGGGTTTATATATTAATATGGGACAGCATTATCATCATTGTTGAAATGGTAAGATTAAGGGGGGGGGATGCCCAATACTTAAAAATAATCTTTCTAGTTTATTTTTTATATTATTATTATTATTATTATTATTTTACTAAAGTAAAAAATAATTTTTAACTCTTGTAAATAAAACTATATCAAAATGTTTTCGGGATTCAAATTCGAACATCTTCAAAATCAGGTTTCTATTAAACTTCCACTGGATTGTTCAATGGAGTTCGAAATTTTAACTGTCCGCTTTCTCAGCGTCCGATTTTTAAAAACTTTATAAATTTAACATTTAACTGGTGTGACAGAAATTGTAACGTATGAATGTGATGCGGTTTGTGAGACCACAAAATTGAAAGATGAATAAAAGGCAGGAATAACTCATAGGATTGTGTTTTTGTACTAAACTTTTTATACAAGAGTATTATACTTAATATTCCCCTATTTAGTCTCTGGTGATAGTACTAAAATTCCAAATGAAACAAAATTTCGGTAGTGTTTGCAGATAAACTGAAAATTACAAGTTAAACTAAAAAATTAAAAGAAAAATAGTGGTCTACGAGACCGGTAACATTAGTTAAAGGTTAAAATACGATCTATGATTAAGAATCATAGAATACTGTTCCTGCGCTAAACTTTTTGTACAGAATTAATTCTAATTAAATTTAATCTATTCAAATATTTCTAACAATATTACGAGAACTCCAAACGAAAGAGAATTTCAGTTGTAACTATAGTTGCTGGAAAAACAAGTTAAACGCTATTTAACGCTATTTAGATAATGATATATAACCATATGAATTATGTATAAAATTGAATAAGAGTTCTCTTTGAGATATTTTTTAATCAAAAATTTTATTCAATTTATTAAAAATTTATTAAAGCATGCTCTTTAAAACATTTAACTATAGGTTTTGAGAATCCGCATTAGTGTCGAGTTATTCGTAAAAACTATTTACTAGATTACTATAATAGTATTAACCCTTAACTGCTGTGACAAAAATTGTCGCATAACTTACTGTGAGCGGCCTGTCAGACCGCTTAATCTAACGATGAATAAAATGTTAAATTAGCTTTTAGAATATTATTTTTGTATTGAACCTTATATACAGGACTATTATAAATAAAATTCAGCTATTCAAAAGTTTCTAGAAATAGTAATAGGACTCCAAATGAAACAAAATTTTCCCGGTATCTATAGTTAAACTAAAAATTGCAAGTTAAACTCTGAAACTTGAAAAACTCAGCGGTACGTGAGACGCTAACAGCAGTTAAGGTTTACCAAAAATATTTATTAAATATAACTCTAGTTATTATAAAACTTCACATGATTAAAATATTACATTATGAATGATTAAATCATGCAATGTTTCTTATAATCATACTTAAGCGGGACTTTTTAAGCGAAGAGAGACACAGGGTGTTATATACTGTTGCAGCTCCCCCTCACTCCTTTTTCTTTCACTTTCACAAAAAAATAAATATTTTCTATCGCATAGAATGCATACATGGGAATATAAATACCGATTCAAATAATCTGTGCAATGTTTCTAATAATTCTATTTAAATGGTCATTTTTAAGCAAAACGTAGCTTATTATCTGATATTATTTTGCCTCCTCCCCCCGCCACCACCACAGCTTTCTTTTTCTTTCAGAGTCACCAAAAAATTGTACATTTTCAATAGCTTAGATTGCAATTTGTCAATTTCTAGAGCTGTAGAGTTTGTATTTTTAGAATTGGGCAATCTACATGCCATTATTTCATCTTATTTTATAGTTTTGTTTGCATGGCGTTATTACCCATATAGGTGGGTATTAACGCCAAATAGCATTGGTCAAGAAAAAACGCCATTACATTTTATGAATACATATCTGTTAAATTATTTTATTTTATATAGATATTCAATGAGTTGCTGTATCAGATCCTATATTTGTTTGAATAATACAATCTAAAACTAAGCCGTGAAAATTGGTAGAACCTTAACGTGGCGTTATTACCCCAGGGTACCTTATATATAATACAGCAATTCAAAATAACTCGAAAAGTTAAAATTTTTTCATGCTCAGTGATTATTGGCTAATATATTGATGTTACAAATTCAATTAAATTATTATCATTAAAAATAATGTTATAGAATCTTTTATCATATATATTATAAAGCAGAAGTTCTGAAACTTCCAAACGAGTGTTTTCAAAAACTACCCGATGGATCTTTTTGCAGATTATATCATTCGATAGGAAATATTTTTGCGGAGGTTTATCATACAAATATACAGGGATAACTCTGATTTTTCGTACTAAATTTCGTATTTTCGGTTATTTTTGACGGAAGGGTTGCAACAACTAATTTTTTGGCGATAATTATATTTCAAAAAAGAAATGAAATGCTTTCTCTAATGGAAAATAATATAAACATTTCGAAAAAAACATGTTAATTCATTGGTTTAAAATAAATAATGATAAAAAGAAAAAAATCCGTTTAATGCAAAATAATATTATGAAAGGAAAATATTTATCTTTAACGAAAAAAAAAAAAAGAATATTTATAATATTTAAAAAGTAACTCAATGTGAAAGAAAGTTTTGAAGTGGCACAATATTTGGCTATTTATTTCTTTCGAGCCAGATTAAAAGAAAACAACATCTCAAAAATTTCAATAGGTAAAACATAAGTATTTTTTTTCTTTCTTTTTTTCAAAATATTTTTAAATCTAATTTTCCCATTATGTGTTTTACAGAAGAAACTCGCAGAATTAATTTTTTAAAAAAGGCTCTATTTGTTATTTGTATGTTGTTTGTTCAATTGGGTGTTTCAATCTACTTTTGTCACCAATCAATGCGATTCTAAACCAAAAAAAGCACAAGACGGAGCGATGTTCGCAAGAACTATTTCCTATCTCTCTCTTTTAATGAGTGAGAGCATTTTTAGAAAAAAATTTTATATTTAACTTAAATACATACATAGCAGTTAATACCACAAAAATGAATAATGTTTAAATTTTAGGGTAAATGTCTTTCCACATACATAAATATTGTAAAATAATTTAACTGCAACTTTAAAAATTTTTTTTGGACACAGATATCTCATACGTACTACATTGGTGCGATTTGTCTCTTAAGCCAATACCATATATATATATATCTGGGTAATTAACTGACGCCAAAGTGTCATTATTTTGCTTGATTTGGCAACCCGGATGTTACTGTCTATTCATTAATAAATTGTCTATTTACAATTTTTTTCGGTACTTTTAGGTTATCCCGTCGACCAAACATCAGACGTCAAATTATAAGATTAAATGCAATAATGGATGATTGTGAATGTCACATTAAACACGATACACATGTTTAAAACGTCATCAAGTGGTTTTAAATTCACTTTTTTAACTGTGTTTTTATTCATGTGTCACTAATTTATTTGGTCTTTCATTATTTAAAATAAAAATTATGTCAACAAATATAACTTGGCTATTAGTTTGGCGATTTTTATAATTTGGTGAAAATGGTCGACGGGATAACCTAGAAGTACTTTTTTCTTTTTTCTTTTTCTTTTCTTTTTTTTTCAATTATATAAACTATTTTAATCTAAGCACATTTGTCATACATGCGCCACATTTGCGCGACTGCAATAAAATGGCGATTTTTATGCCTCACTTGGTAACCTGGCTGTTGTTTATTTATTAATAAATTTTTATTTTATTTTATTTTATTTTTGTAAAGGATATAAATAGTTTTATTTTATAATTATTAACTAAACTTTTTAAAATTTATTGTTATTTTCTATTTAAAATAACAGAAAGTAATTGTAAACTATATATGTAACTGGTATTTGAAAACAAAATTTTCTCCAAATCGGCATCAGAAGAAAAAAAAAACCGCGCCAATCTGGTGCGTATATGTCATGTATACATTTTTTTTCACTACACTATAGTATTTAAACATGCTGTATAAATAACGATTGTTGTTTTTTCCAAACATGTTTGGCAAAGATATTATATACATACCTGACTATCGCCAAAACGGTGTTATTTTGCCTGATATGGTAACCCAGCAAGAGTTGTGTCTGTATTAATAAATTGTTTATTTACTTTCAATTTCTTTTTAGAAATTCTATTAATTGTTTTGTGCTATAGTAACTTTTTTTATTTATTAATATTTTCGTTTTAAAATAAAGAAAATAATTTTTAAAAATGCACATTTCTTCGCTATTCTAAAACGAGGATTTTGCCGCATTGGTATTGGAAGGAAATCTTGCAAATCCGGGTTTGTGCCGGAATTTTTTTTGTGAAATATGATATGTTCAAATGTAAATTGAGTGCTACTTGATTAACACGTCGGCCAGTTTCGACAAACTATTCAAATTTGCATAAATTCATTTTAAATAATGAAAGAACAATAAACATAAATAAAAAATACAAATTAAAAGTCGAATTAAAGAGCACTTATGATGTAAAAAAATACGTGTATCACGTGTAATATCAATTGCTATCATACTTACGATCATCGATTATTGACATTTATTCCTATAATCTGCTATTAATTTTTTTCTCGACATAATAATCAAGTAGTACCGTACATTGTACAAACTCCAGTTAATATTACAAAAATAGAGCTAAATAACTAAATTTAGGTGCAAATGCACACACCCCTGTTGTAAGAAAGAGGCACAAATGTCATATATGCACCACGTTGGGGTGATACATTTCTGGCGCCACTTTAACGGAAACTTCGTTTTCAAATGACAGATACATTTCTATTTTCTATTTTACTTTTCTATGTATAGAGCATAACATTTTATATCATTTTAAAATGCAAATGAAAGTAAATAAATAGTTATATAATAAATTAAGAACAAAGCTGGATTACCATAAGAGGCATAAAATGTTCATTTTGTTTCAATCACGCCAACGTTTGGCATCTGTATCAAAAAAATTAATTTCACACATTCAAAAAACATTCACCTTAATTTTCTAAGGAAAACTTTATTTCACTTTATTTATTCTGCTACATTCCAAAAACGGAGCACTGTAATAGATTTGTCAAGAGCAGATGTACGTTGCGAAATATAATATAATATTGATAGAGGATGTATTAAGGTTTCCACAGATACCCATATCCTCAAGTTGAGAGGTTTAGAGTTAAAAAACTATCAAATTAAAATGAATCATTTGGAAATTGTTTAAATTCAATGGTCAATCTCTGCGATCATAATGCTCGCTATTTTAGAAGTATGGTGAATAGACAATATTTAAATTGCTCTTTTCATAATTGTCTCATTTATCTATCAAACTCTACAATAAATGGTCAACTGAAATATTTTTTTCTTAAAAACCCGAATTTCATCGAATGCATAAGCTGATACAACAACATAATATTTTATTATTATTTTAACATATTTTGGTGTCAACGGGCCTGGATTCCATTGTTGTTGTTTTTATTTTTGGCTCAGTTTTGTTTTTTCTAGCTCGCTGAGTTTTGCACTGATGAAGAATCTAGACAGTAGATTCGAAGTTAGCTGTTTGCTAACTTTTAATGCATTTTTAGTGCATTTATAATCGTTGATTTTCTATCTTTAAATAAAATGGCGTTTTGTATGATTTTCAGAAATGTGAAAGAGCATTCGAGGTGAAGTTGCTTTAAAAACACAATCATATTCAATATTTTGTTTGATTCATGCTTTGTTTTGAAAAATAGACCAGCGCAGCGGGCTTATCCTGCTAGTATTTTTAACGATGTTAATTTAAAGAGTCTATTGTTAATTTACCGAATAATTTCTGTTTCTACACCTTAAACTTATTGATATGCATCTATAAAAAAGGAAAGTGTATGGACAAACAATTGGTAAAATTCAAACTAGCCTAAATTAGCATATGATCTTTACATATCTATGACTGTAAATAGCAGATGTTTCTCCCGCTGTCAGGGTCTTACTACTGTTTCAAAACGCTTGATTTCTGAGTTATCCAGCTGCATATCTATACTGAAAAAAAAAGAAATTTTCACATTGTACGTGTGTGTGTGTGTGGGATAACTAACAAAATCTACGTCACGTACGAGTCTGAAAAGTTTTGTGTAAATTGTCTGCGCCCTTTCCTAGCAGCTATGAGTCAGAATTTAAATTCATAATCATTAATTTGTATAGTATTTAAAAACTCATCAAACGGTTCAATTAAAAAAAAGAAATTCTTTCTTCAAAACCACAAGGTGATAAGAATCGAACTAATATATGAGGATAGCGCACGACTGTCCAATAATACTCTCCTTTTGAAATCTTACCAAAGTTAGAGTTTTTCAGAAAGAAAAAGCATTGATTTTAATCGTGTCGCCAAGAAAATTCTTTCTGATTTCCTTCATTGAGAGGAGTAAGGAAATCCAGAAATCTGTAGTTTGCCAGTTTTCCACATTTTAAAATGGACTAGATTTTTTAAAGGATGCTATACATTTTTCTATCGATTTGAAAATAATGCCTATGAGTATTTTCAATCGAGAATCCAAATATGTAATTTTCTTTGAAATGCAACGGTAATTAACGAATACACATTAATTAACACTTTTGTTATTTAGGGCCGTTTCTTTATCTGGCAGATGTTTGATAAATTATTTGAGCATCGCTCTTTTATTAAGGTACTTACACTTTAGAAATTGGTTCCTGTATGAAAAAAATTATGAAATAACTGTAACCAATCACGAAAAAGTATATGAATTGATTACAAAAAAAGCAAAAAAATTCTAGGATTTTAACCTTTCTAAAGTATTGAAATGCAAAAGAAAATTCGAAATAGTTTTTATGTTAACTTGCAAATAGCTTCATGTGACTAGCCCAATCTCTTCATTTAAAGGCATTGACGTAATTTTAAAATATATCTAATAATTTTCATAACATATATCATTAAATAAATAATTATTAAAGTATTAAAATTACTTAGCAATGTAATATGAACTGCAGATGAGCAATTGCAATATCATAATAGCTTCTGGCTAATAGTGGGATTATGTATGCCATTAAAAGTATATTAAAGGATTTGAAAGACGAGTTTAATATGCATTACATTATTAATTTCCAACACTGGAGATTATATTTCTCATTTAATTTTCGATTTCAATTGTATTGTCAGACATTTCATAAAATTAATACGAATCTGTATGATATTGTAGTGTAATATTAAAATTTATGTTCATCTTATAAAATTTCAGAGTGAAATAAAGCAAAAGTTAAGTATGGATATTTATATTCTAAACACAAAATTTTAAATCAAAATATATATATTTATGCATAATGTATTGCCATTTTTTTAAATAAAAACTAAAAATTAAAGATACAGATGATGTAAAAAATAAATATGTCAATAATAATAATACTAATTTTTTTAAATTTTACTTAATATTTTCACAACTCGTTTTTGAGTTTAGATGAATATGTAATTTCTTAACATATTAATATGCATAACTATTTTTTACATATTTCAGTTTAATGACATTGCTTGTGCATAGAATTTTTTAACGCAGTCTTTATATTGCTAATAGGTTATTTTTAATTTATACACTGTAAAAAAAATGTAAATTTTCAGTAGATGTACGATAAATTTCACGGTACTTCTACCATTTTAACTCTTTACGGTATGAATACCGTACTTCTAAGGTATATTAAGCGTAAAAAAAAAACAGTTTTAGTATTGTTTTTCTTAAAAATGGTATTTACACTGTAAATTGATTGTTTTTCAGTAAAAACTCGATATTTATACCGTAAAATAATTATTCTTCAGTAAGAAAAATGACACTGTAAAAAATTTTGTAGCATTTCAATAGATGTACCTAAATTTTACGGTACTTCTACTGTTTTCATTCTCTACTTACGAGTGCCATATTTCTAAGGTATATTAAGCATAATAAAAAACAGTATCTGTGCTATTTCGATTATAAAAAGAATTTATATTATAAAATGATTGTTTTTTAGTAAAAATTTGATGTTTATATCATAAAATAATTATATATTTCAGTAGAGGAAAAGATAGTATCCTCGACACGGTGTACGGCAACCTCTCAAGTGATGCTCTTGCTCTTGCTATGCAATGCGCGGAGGTCTGAGGGGAGGGGGGGGGGGTACAGCCAGAAAATTGTTTTACTGCCGGGGAGCTCAAAGGAGCACAACTCTTACAATACATACTGTTTATTATAATTTTTATGTATATCATAATGTAACAATAAAAAGGGAAATGTCTTTAATTACTTTTGTTAAATAGTATTAGTATCTATTTATTATCTTTAAGTACAGGAAAATAAATAATGTAATTTATCAGAGACAAACAAAGTTGTCTCGAAAATCGACGAAGTATTATCATTGATTCACATGCCTTTTATGTGTCTTGAGTGTCTGTGTAATGGGGAGGGGTGACTGATCCTGGGCCCGTCATGGCTGTCGACGGCCTGAATAGATGCCATCTTTCTAGTGGAAACTTCAAATACAGCATACAGAATTATGTAGAAGTGAAACTCTAAGACTTTAAACTAGTTTAATTATTCAGTTATTCATGTAATTGGGATTGTAATATTATGTACCATTGAATATAGACCAGCGATATACTTATATATAAAAAGGATATGTTCGCCTTTATATGCTCTTTGTGTTTCATTCAGTTGGATCCTCATACCGGGCGAGCGGGACAAAGAAATATGTAACATTTCAATTATTTTTAATACTAATAGTAACTATTGTGCATGTATTTTTATTACATTTTTAAGTTGCATTATTTCTCAATAAAGTTCTTCTTATATTACATGTTTGTCTTACTAATTTATATTATTATTTTTTTTATTGGATTTTTATTATTATTTCTAGTATGCTGGCTATTTAAGAACAAAAACCGAAATGGTATAACGCATCGTGTGTGCTCAGATGATGAAATTTTGGAGACTAAAGAGGTTCCCTCGCGAATTTCATGTTCAAAATTTACACAAAATTAACATAAAACTAAAAAAAATACATCCTCATTAGAAAAAAATATTAAAATACCAAACAGTCAGTTGGCTTAGATTTGCGCGTAATCCACCGGTAACACTGAAAACACCGATCGCCTTCCCTCTACCAATCTCATAAATATCTAAAATTCAAAAATCTTTTCGAATACGTTGTTAAAATTTTAACGACCTCAGGCCACAATCTTGATGAGCTTAGGGATTTCGTAATTAACAATCCCGTTCATCTAATTCTTAAAAATATGTTAAAGTTCAAAAACTCTAAAAATCTTAAAATTCAAAATTTTAGAACCTATCTCTCTCGACGTACTGACAACAACGCTATTTCGCCATATAGCGCAGTGGGACTGCTATTTTCGTTAATAGAAGGGTCTCTCATTAGGTAACTCACTCTTATACCCTCTAAATTCTGGAAAATTCTAACATTAAAAACCATTAAAAAAAAGTTAATTCACAGTTTCATGCTATGTCTCTAAACCTTCGGCAACCCCCTCCCCCCGGTTGCTCTTCCTTCCGACTTTGATAAATTATTCAGGCTAGATGTTAAATACTACCGGATTACTTCAGTGATTTATTATTTGTGTTGTGAAGCAAACTGTACCACTGATGCTTTGAAAAGAAATAGACGACGCAGTGTCGTGCAAAAGGGGAGGAGGGGGGGGGGTCAAAGGGGGCGGTCGCCCCGGACGTAGAAATTTATGGGGCGCCAAATTTATACTATCAGCGTCATTTTCGGCATTACAAGAAAAAGTTGGGGGACGAGGGCGCCAAATTCCAGCTTTGCCCCGGGCGCAATTTTCTCTTCGCACGCCTCTGAGTCGACGCCTCTTGCCCTATTCGGTATGATCCATGGAATAAAAAGATTAATCGACTTATTACATTTAATTCTTAACACACTGTTAAATATTTCTGTAAAATAATGATTACTTGACCGTATGTTTTACACCCACTTTACCACCTTTCACGAAAATTGTAGAAATACGGTTAATTTATAAAAAGTCCATTTCACCAGTAACAAAAAAAAATATTCTTGTTCCAGTTAAAGCACCATAATTATTGACTAATCAGAACATTTTCCTTGTAAATGTCTAGATTTTAGGTAAGATAATGCAGAACATGAAAGTTTGTTTCCGGCGGGAGTAATGGCGTCAGATTTTCGTGTCAAAAGCCTCCCTTACGGGCAGTAATCGGGAATAATCGGGAGACAAGCAATCCGCCCTACTTGACAGAAAGATTTTTATTTTGCCGGACAACCGTCCTTTCTTGCAAAACTCATTAAGATAAAAAACACCGCGTCGCCACAGCAAACGAGCCGATACCAAAGTTCAAGAAGTTGTCAGATGTGTTTGGGCCTTAAGTTGCAGTATTTGACGACCAACCAACCAATCTAATGGCGTCAGCCTGTTGATGTCGGGCAATGGGGAACTTGCGATCCGAGTTATTAAAATTAAAGTAAGTTATTCAGCTGTATTTCTTGTTTTCCTTTAACTTACATAATTAGATAAATAATTTGAACAATATATATATTAAATTGCTTTGTCTTAAAAGTATGTAATTCATTTCTTTGTCTATTTTACTTAATAATTGAAAAATAAATAACTTTGTTTGTGAAAAATACGCGTTGGATTAAATTTTGTTAAAAATAGGCATCTGACATCTGTAAGTTTTAGAATATTTTCCTTTCAACATTTAAACTATTTCTCTTTAAATTTAATCCTTTTTATTAGAATATTTGCATAATATTAGTAATTTAAATTTATCTTATTCAAAAGAAGGAATTCGTCATGCGTCATTCATTCTTTTGTTAGCTTGTCCCATTTCTCCCCACTATATTTTTTTATGTTAAAGTGCTTATATAAACAACAGTGCTACTTTTAAGTTTAGTTTAAATTGTGGATAATATATAATATAAATTTCTCTAAATAGGGGAACTATTAAAGCTACACGTAAACAAGTCATTAATATACAGCAAAACATTAAAATTATATGAAGCAAATTTACTTTTGTTTTTTAAAGTAAACATTTTTTAAATACAAATCTAAGTTTTACTGATCAGCAATTTCTTGCAACAGAAGATTGGGCTGCCTTTGTTCCATCTAGTATGTGATTGATGTTCAGAATAATACGTAACGAAGAAAAATGTCTGTCCCATTCCATCCTATTCTCTATTACTAACTGTTTTATAGTAATAAATATTAGTACTATTTATTACTGATATTGTAAATAGTTCTAACTAATATATCCCTTACTACTAAAAACTATAATTAATTAAAGCTTGAAAACATAGTATATTAACATACGTAAAAAATCATAAAATCTGATTTAAGTAAAAATATTCATATATTTTTAAAACCATGACTGTTTTACATCTTAGTTGCTATTTAAAAGAGTGCATATTCATTCATATGCCATTCACAATACTAGTTTTAAAAATAGTGAAAAATGATGTTTATATTATGACTTTGGCTTTAAATGTTTATAAAATAAAAAATAAGACATTTACATTAATTGCAGTTAAAATTAGAGCCATTGTCCTGTTTAATTTTATAAAACACAAAAGGAATAGTCGGAAGGGATTAAGTCAATGTAAACCAGAATAAACTAGTTGATATGGCCCTTTTAAAATTCAGCTGACATATTGATAATTCTGATTACAAATCACAAACAGCTCGTATCTACATGTTTTTACCATACTAATGTTTTTACTAGTCAGAAACTGGATTATTTATTAAATTCTAAGTCAATTAAATGTCAAAAACAACTAAATAGTTGATTTGATAGTCTGACTAAATAGTTGATTCGGCATGTTATTCGAATGTAAGTGTCATTAAACTAATTAAAAAACACTTAAAAATGTGTAGCTTATAATTCAAGTACTTGGCTAAATACATGCGAATTACGGCCAATCCCCCCCCTCCTCAAAAAGAAAAAAACAGCCAGTTAAAGTCGAATTACTGGAGTGATTTTTTTTTTTTTTTTAATTCTGCTTTTTTGCAATCCTGATTTATGAGTTGATGCACGATTTTGTTCCTTGAGTGTGAGGCTCATTTTTTTTAAAAGTACAATTTATTTTTAAGAAAAATAATATTTTTAAATGACATATCTAACTCGGACCCCGAGACCGCTGAACAGGCCCCTATCTACCGGGATTCTGCCCAGTTTAGAGGAATTGGTTGCGGAGATAGTGGACGATCTACACAGACAAGTGCCGAGGTCGGCTGTTTATGGCTAACGTTTTCTGTACTATGTAGTTTATTGCCTATGTGAAGGTACTGAGTTTGGCGCTGGACATATCTAACTCAATTTCGAATTAAGCATTTATTAATATAGTAAAATCTAAGGCGGAATCAATCGGAATCAAGATAATTTTCCTCAGTACGCAATATTTCGTCTTAGAAAAACTATATTTCTATATCATTTATGAAAGATTTCCTTTTAAGGGAGATAGTATACTTTTTTAAGGCAATTTTGGACATTCTCTGGATTAATGCAAAAATTCAAAGAAATGTTTGGAAAGATAATGGGAGAAGGGGGATGCATGGAAACTTTAATAATCTGATATTTTGTTTGTTCAAAACTTTGAAGTTTGTAATTGAATTGTTGTGGAAAAGAGACATAAAATAAAAGTTGAATTTGTGACATTAAAGCATCTGAAAGTTGTGCAAATGAAATTGTTCAAAGTGTCTCTTTGAACAAAAACAAAAAAGTGCCTCTTTGAAGAATGAATTTCTTTTAGACTTTAAAAATTCAAAGTAAAGGAAAGTTTCTTTTTGGAATTGAATATTTTGGGCTATTTATATAACACATTGGGTTAATTTCTGTAATATCTTTTTTGAGGGAGGTGGAGGGAATTTAACTGCTAAACTATTCAGAATAACATTTGTTTTGAAAATTTATGTCTGTACTTCACATAAGTTGGTCAGATATATTTGGATTTATATATTTAGCTTTGTTAATATATTCTAAGTTTAAAAAATATTAGCAATAATACGTCAATTATTTGTAACGTTATTGTGTAGGTAGCTGTTAAATTAAAATGACATTTAAATTATGAGTTTGGAGCCACTGTACAGATGGAAAAAAATTCTCCTCCCAAACACACACTTTTATGCTTGCTATATGGATACGCACGACTTGAAAATCTTTCCGATTTCTGTGTTACAAGATTATCCTGTAGTCCATTCATTGCATTGTAGAATGCAATGAACGTCATGAACGTGGTCAACTTACCCTGCATTTAATTAAATGCTAGAAGCTAGAAGTCATAAAAACTTCGTTAGTACTGCCTGGTGAATCATAAGATAATTAATTCCTAAATGATATGAATTGATTATCTTATGATGAATAAAATCATTGATGATCTTTTGATGAATATTATGAATATGACCCATTCATGTGCATTCAATTATCATGCAAATGGAAATGCAATTCATTATGTGTACGGCACGCTATAACTTCTGTCTTCTTAGATATATTGAATACTCAAATTTTCGTGACAATAATAATGAGAGCAGTTAATGAAAGCAAATGATATGTGGATTAAAACCACAAGCTGTTGACCAAACCCTTTGACACCTTTTTTTTAAAAATCAACGGAACGGAATATTAAATGTCTTATTGTAAGTTAAGCTCTATAAATATTAGAAAATGTTTTTAAACAAAATAACTTGAAAATATTTCTAACAAAATTGAAAAAAAATGTAGAAAAAGCATTGTACAATAATATACCGATACAAAAAAGAATTGGGGTATTAAACACAAATTACTAGGCATATCCTATCACACTTGAATGCCTAGAATTTTTTATGTAAAAGACAACAAAAGGAATTCATGTAATATATACATGTTTGCACTGTAAAACAAAAAGTCTCTAAGGTTACTACGATTTTTTTAGAAAAATTGGATTTCTAAAACATTTTATGTGCAACAAAAAATAATAATATAATAATCTTGTAATTATCCCGGATTGCAGATAAAAGTTTAGTAATCATACAGATTTCTGTAGTTTTATAAAATCTAGTTTTGAAAATTTACATTTTTTTCTGTATAGTGTACAGTATTTCATAGAGGTGTTTCATAAAAATGGTGTTGTTTTCATAAAAATATAAAAAAATCGTGCTTAAGTAAAGTTTAACATCAGACTTATCAGAACCGGTAAACATTCCCCATATATCACTCATATAGCATATACCCCAATTAGCATTCTTATAGACCGGGCGACGTCGACACGAATAACTACGTCATCGAACTACGGGATGAATTCATGAGGAAAAACAAGATTTTTAGGTTTAGATTAAAGAATGACTGGTTTTCCTCGTCATTTCTTGGTACGATATGGCGCCAACTTGTCATTTTGGCATCACTATCAAGTCATCCAGTTACAAGTTGAAATTGGTACCAAATTAAAGGTAAGATAAAATATGTAAAGAATATTTTGGTATGCTTTTTCATATCTTGGTACAAACTCTCGGCAAACTGAAATTTATAACAAAAAATGACGTTATAATGTAAAATTCAAACCTTATAAAGAAAATCTCTTGCATTACATTGCAATATATATTACTTCGCCCTCGACGTTAAAAAGAACTAATGGTTTAAAAAAAGCTTATTACTAGTAAGCAAAAAATAAATGACTGATTTGGCATAAATTGGTACAAAGCGGAATGAAAGAGGCTCCAAAACTCTATTTTGACAGTACTATCACGGCATCGACCCCACAAACACTCGAGTTAAGGCCGTAAGCTGGTTTCGTCACGGCCAAAAGGAGTTAAGGCCATTTGTACAAAAACAATGCTGTACCGCGAGTGAGCCGCCGCTAATTGCGGCAGTCATCGCCGAGCCGTTAAAGGCTCGGCGATGACAGAACTGTTGCATTTACTTTGCCGGCAAACTCTTAATGGTCGGTTTCGGGCAAAAAAGTAATGGCCCTCCAACATCTAGAAAGCAGAGGGCTAATATAAACTGACCAGCATTTTTATTTTATGAGAGAAAATGTATATATTTTTGGTCTTTATTTCTTTCAAAAATTACTTTAAATCTGAGTTTTAATAAGGAGAGATTTATATACGAGATATAATTTACGAGATTTATATTTAAAACAATAAAATAGATGACATTTTATTTAGTTTGAAAATATTTATATAAAAAATAAAAATTTTGCTCAAAATGTATACAGAATTCCAAGTTTTTTCTTCACCGGCACACTGTTGCATTCATTATTTATAAAGAAAAGTTGGGGAAAAAATGAATAAATATTTAAAATATAGTAAAATAATTTAAAATAAATATTAAAGCAGAAAAACGCTTTTAGATTGTCCTTAAAGCAGTCCATGTCCACACCCCCCCTCTTCTCCCAATTACTCAGTCATGCAAAACTTTAGCATACATGCATAAAATAATTTTTAATAGTACATGCATAATATACAGCTCATATTCAAAATATTAGAATAATTGAGAAAAAGTAATAAGAAAAAATTATTTGTCATTTATTTATTTTTTATACTAAGTAAATGCAATTAAATTTCTTATAAATTAAATCTGGAATGTTTAGATAAGATTTTAACATTTATAAAATATAAAATAAGCACAATAAATTAGGTATACAGCTTCCTTAAACACACCAGAATATTAGAATAAAATTTAGATTGGTTCAAAATATTAGAATATTTTATTTTACGCAACAATATTACCTTATGAATATGAAGTAAATGGTAGTTAATATTTTGTAGCATCCCCTTTAGCTTTCATAACAGCGTACAATCGATCTTGCATACTATATACAAGGTGTTTAGAAACATTTCTATCAATATTAGCCCAAATAGACATTATACGTGCCACTAACTCAGTTTTACTTGAAGGAGGATTTTCTTGAAGTTTTTTCTTCATTATACACCATAAGTTTTCGATGGGATTAAGATCTGGTGAATTTGGTGGCCAAGGAAGTACCTTAATGTTGCGTTGGCGGAACAAATTCTTAGTTGACACCGAGGTATGCGGGGACGCTAAATCTTGTTGAAAGATGAAATCATCTTCAAATAAATCTTCTGATGATGGAATCATGTAATATTCTAAAATTTCTTGATATATCAGAGAGTTAACCTTTTCGTAGACGATGCATAACTTTCCAGGTCCTTCTGCACTCATACAACCCCAAACCATGACACTAGCAGCAAATTTTACGGAACGTTTAAGGCATTCTTTATCAAATGCTTCTTGCTTCATTCTCCAAACTCGAATACCTTGATTACCATATGAAACACAA
The DNA here is from genome assembly GCA_964019185.1 of Maratus speculifer. Taxonomy (NCBI): domain Eukaryota; kingdom Metazoa; phylum Arthropoda; class Arachnida; order Araneae; family Salticidae; genus Maratus; species Maratus speculifer. Next base: position 44,535,060 of record OZ025292.1, on the reverse strand, counting down.
AACATACTTTCATCACTAAATAATATATTTTTCAAATCTTCATTGCTCCATAAACGTCTTGATTTACACCAATTCAATCTTATACGCTTTTGTCTTGCAGTCATGAGAGGTTTTGTTTTCGGTACACGAGATTCAAATTTAAATTTATGGAGACGTCTTAATGTTGTCGATGTAGAAACTTCAACTCCTTCTTCTTTCCATTTTCGGTGCAAGAATCGCACACTTTTAAAAGTGTTTTTCTTAACTATACGCTTCAGTTTCCTGTCATCTCTAGCAGATGTTTTTGGTTTTCGGCCACCATTTCGGCGATTATTTTGAAATTTTCCAGTTTTTGAATATTGTGTTAGTATTTTACTAACGCTCGATTGCGAACAATGTAAATAATTCGCTATAAAACTTTGATTTTTACCGTGCCGATACAAATCAACCATACGAAGTTTAGTAGATTCAGGAATATCACTCACACGGCCCATTTTAAGACGAAAAAGAAACAAACTGCAAAAAAGAATACTGATTAAATACTGATAAATAATACTGATAAAATAGTCTGAATTTAATCAATGATGCCACCAGTTAAGAATTGGTAATAATTAAAGGAGAATTAATGTGAAATATTCTAATATTTTGAACCACTTGAATAAATATTCTAATATTTTGACTTTTCAAAATAATTTTTTTTGCAATTAATCTTTTCAAAAATAATATTAAATTTAAGATAACAAGTAAGTTTAATCAACAATAAGTTCTTAATAAAAATATCGTTTGCATATTTTCATTAAAAGACATTAAATTACCAAACGATATTTTCAATTTCTAAAAAAAAAGGTAATTATTCTAATATTTTGAATATGAGCTGTATTTCTAAAATTGTCGATTTCTGTATTTCTAAAGTTGGCTTAGAAATACAATTAGTTTCACATTTTTTTTCTAGGAAAGATCATTCTAAAATATGAAAAATGGTGTTATTAGAAAAAAAAGAAAGAATGTATTTTGATTTATTTGCATCTGCAAGCGCGGATAGCTTTGCATGGATATATTTCAGTGGTCATACTGGAAATAATGAATATATTATTCAATTTATATTGATTTTAATAGCCAAAATAAACAGAACACACATTTTTAAGTAATTGGAACAATACAAAGATTTAAATAAAGTAAGATGCATTCATTGGAAATGCATATTATACAAAATATTTACAAGATATTTACTGATAAATGTGAATTTTTTTATGTATATATTTTTTAATTCTATAAAAAAGGTATTTGTTGCAAACAAAATGGATGAAATGGCATTTAAATTGTTTCAACAAGAATTTTTTGCGGAATGCGAGTCAGTAAAGAAAAAATTAAAAAAAGGGGGGGAGCATATAAACTGTTTCTAAAACGTAAATTTTTAATATGATTTCAAATATATATGCATTTTAAATAAAATTCCCGGGGGGGGGGGGATTTAAAATTTTGATTCAAAGGAAAAAAAAATTCCCTGTATCTGTTAAATTCCTAACATTTGTATGTATTTATTTGCTTTATTATATTTTTACTAAAAAATAATACAGATAAAGCCATCTATTGTTTTTCATATGTCGGATAACCGTCCCTTTCAGTCAAAACTCATTAAAGATCAAAACACCATGTCGCCACAATAAACGATCCGATGAGTAACCGCAAAAAGTGGTCAGATCTGTTTGGACCTTAGGAGAATACATGCTCTCCTTCAAGGTCAACAAGTAAGGGGGGGAATTTTCCAAGAATTTTGGGCGGTGTGCTGATAAGCAGATCATTTCAGTTAGACATAGACCGTCACATAAGGGAGAGAAAGCGTGTTTAACGCATGCTACCTTCAATTTGGATATTTTACTACAATATAGGTATGTTTTATTATGCTTATTCATTGAAGAATTATTAATTTATAATTCATTATAACCTCTTGAGTTTTTTTTTTTGCATCGCATTACGATTGTTTGTTTCCGGAAACCTAATAGAAAGATAGGAAACATATTCATTTTTAAGACATACGTTTTTAAAAATGCAGTTGTATTTTAACAAATATAAAATAATATTTACTTTATACTCCGCTATTCATCGCTTATTCGTTAGTTTAAAGTTTTGTATAAATTAGGAAAAGCAGCTAATTTAAAATTATATACTTTAAAGAATTTTTTAAAAGTTTGAAAGTTAATCATATTTTCATATAACAATTGTTGTTTTCTACTGTGCATGTCATTAAAAATATTGCAAAAAATAAAATAGTTTAATTTAAATAAAGTTTACACTGATTCTTAAAGGTAAAATTTATTTTTCTTTTCATATATTAGAAGTAAGAGCGATTTCATGTGTCTTGTATAAAATTATGCAAAATACCATTTAATAGATGTTTCTTTGACTTAAAAAAATTCTTTTTTGTAGCGGTTTGTTCAATTATTTTAGATAAAATAGCTATCGGTTTCATTTTAGATTCTTAAAATAGCTTCTTTAACGTTGTAAGTAACATGACTGTGAATGGTTTTTTCTTTATTTTATTTTGAGCGAAAAAAATTAACAATTTTTCATCCAAAATATTTCATTCATTAAACAATTAAATAAAATTGTCAGATCATTCAAAATTTTTATACATTTTCAATTACTGTAAATAATTCTCAGCTAATATGAAAAAATTAAAATAATATATTTTTTAAATAGCAAATAGTATTGTTATGTATATATGTATATATATATATATATATATATATATTTGTAATGTTTGATTATTAAATTATTCGAATAAAATCTAAATGAAAATTCTTTTGTATATTAAAATGATGCAAAAAATATTCGACAGGTTTCATAATAATTCTTTAATGAATAAATATAATATATTGGTGACAGCCATTAACAGGTTACTTCACTCAAGCAAAACGATTCGTTCGGTAATATTAATCCTATAGAAGAAATCAATAAAGGTATCTCTGTTACATTTTAATATTTTGAAACGATATTTTCCCTATCAGATAGCTGAAATTAATCTGTACAAAGGCCGTTTTTTACTTTTTCTATTTTGTTTACAGATATTTTTAATGAGAATGTTTTTACTTTCGGAACCGGTTACGAAAGTGAAAGCATCCTCAGAAAAAATCTACAATAAAAATCGAAAAAATAAAAAAATTGTCTACGAATCGATCTCAGCAATCTAATGCAACAGATAATAAACAAAATAAAATAAAATAAATAAGTAATTTAAAAGTATTGGAATGCAACCGAGATATCTTTATAAATTCCTTCTGTAGGATCGGCATTATTTATTGGGTCTTTTCGCTTGGCTGAAGTAGCCTCTTAAGTCTAAAAACCAATGAAAATAAAAGAAAAAAAAACATAAAGCATTTAACTTAATACATGCATCACTAGCATAAATTCAAAATTTGTTCCATAAAAAATGTTTGTTGGAAGATTGTTTAAATTATAAAGTGTTTTTGCATAAAAAAAACAATATATTATTAATCATTTGGTACACTTTTCAAAAAAGTTATAAATTTACTTATCTTCAAATTTTTCAAAAATTTCCAAAACTTATAAGTTGAAAATGAATTTATTTGTTTATTATTTAATTATATGCTTTAAAAATTATCTTTAATTGCATTACATGTAAATTTTTAAAGCATATAATTAAATAATAAACAAATAAATTCATTTTCAACTTATATGCTTTGGAAATTTTTGAAAATTTTGAAGATAAGTAAATTTATAACTTTTTTGAAAAGTGTACATAAAGATTATTAGTATATTTGTTTTACATGCAAAGACAATTTATCATTTAAATAATCTTCCAGCAAATATTTTTTATAGAACAAATTTTGAATTCATGTTAAAATATTAATTCTTACAAACACAAATGTCTGGATGAGGGGGATCTCCTTGCCAGCCTTTATTTTTAATGGCCTTTAAAAGAATAATTGTGGCCAGTTTGTGGCTGTCCGATATTTTTAATAAAAACGTTAATGGCACATTTGTGGGCAACTTCTTGTATTCATGGCCATGATCTTGCGGCCGCGTTCTGGCCGGCGTGACAGTTTTTTGACGGAGCCGTTACGGCCAAAGATGGCGGGCCGTTATCAAACACTTTGGGCCACCGCTAACGACGGCTCTAGTGGCCCACCAGTTATGTGTTTGTTGGGGAGTTACAGCTAGTATTTTTTTTTACATTAAGGAGACCGACTACTGCAGTACAAATATTTCAGTCTGCCTCGTCATATCTTGGTACAAGACTAGCAGAGCGGGGCACCAATTCTCCATTTTGGCGGTAGCATCACATCATTGAGTTATTCCTTGAAAACCTGCTGTAGGACAAGATTATTAAGTGTAGATTAAGGAATCACTGGTCTGCCTCGACATTTCTCGGTACAACATGAGTAGTAATGGGCACCAACTCGTCATTTTGGCGTCACTATCACGTCATCGAATTACGAGATGAAACTGGTGCAAAATTAAAGGTAAGATAAAGTATATTAAGAATATTTTGGTCTGCCTGCGCATATTCTGGTACAAACAATCGGCAGGTTGAAATGTATTGTAAAAATGCGTCATAATGTACAATACAAATCCCATAGATGTAGTATTTTACATTATGTTACTTCTCCGTGAATTTCTGTGATAAATTAATGGTTTAGGAAAGGGTTCTTATTAGTAAGCGAGCAGTAATGTAATCTAAAATACTATTTTTATAGGATTTCTATGGTACATTATGAAGCATTTTTGTTATAAATTTCAGTCTGCCGAGATTTTTTACCATGATCGGCTCAGGCAGACCAAAATATTCTTAAAATATTTTATGTTACCTTTAATTTGGCGCCAGTTTCATCTCGTAACTCGATGACTTGAGAGTGACGTCAAAATGACGATTTGGAGCCCACTGCTACTCATATCGTACCAAGAAATGCCAAGACAGACCAGTCATTCCTCAATCTACACATAATAAGCTTGTCCTATATAAGGTTTTCAAGTCGTAAATTGATGATGTAATGATACCGCCAAAATGGAGAATTAGCGTCCCGCTCAGCTCATCTCGTATTAATGTATGACGAGGCAGACTGAAATATTTGTATTATAGTAGTCGGTCTTTCTAATGTGCCAAAATTACGATGATGGGACTCGATGACGGGATAGTACTGTCAAAATAGTATTTTGGCGCCTCTTTCATTCCGCTTTGTACCAATTTATGTCAAATCAGTTATTTTTAGCTTACTATTAATAAGCTTTTTGTAAACCATTAGCTCTTCTTGAAAGTCGATGGCGAAGTAATATGTATTGCATTGTGATGCGAAAGGATTTGTTTATAGGGTTTAAATTGTACATTATAACGTCCTTTTTGTTATAAATATCCGTCTGCCGAGGGTTTGTACCAGAATATGCGCGGGCAGACCAAAATGTTCTCAAAATATTTTTTCTTACATTTAATTTGGTTCCAATTTCATCTCGTAACTCGATGATGTGATGGTGACGCCAAAATGACGATTTAGCGACCGCTGTTACTTATATCGTACCAAGAAATGCCGAGACAGACCAGTCAGTCCTTAATCTATACTTAATAATCTTGTCCTATATCATGATTTCATCCCGTAACTCGATGACGTAGGCATTCGTGTCTCCCTCGTCCGCTCTATTATCTATATGTGACAGGATCAAGTTATCCTGTAATCCATTCATTGCATCGTAGAATGCAATGGACGCCATGAGCACGATCAACTTATCCTGTACTCCACTGAATGCTTCGAAAAATGCTTTAAGTCATGAACACCTTATAGAAATACATTAATACTACATAGATAATAAGATAATTAATTAATAAATGATATGAATTAAAGCCACTTCAGGTACCTTCAATGACAATGCAAATGGAAATGTAATTCCGTGCGTGTATGGCACGCAATGACTTTTGTCTACGTAGATATATTAAATACTCGTATTTTCGTGAGAATATTAATGAGAGCATTTAATGAGTGCAATTAAAATGTGAATTAAAATCACAAGCGTTTGACTAAGCGTTTTAACCGCTTTTTTTAAATCAACGACGCGAAATATTAAATAGCATATTGTAAATTAAGGAAACCAAAAACAGAAAAATCTTCGGATTAAAAACAAATAGTGCATTAAACAATTCTTTGTTTTTATTATCTTTAAAATCACGTTTAGAGCATGTTTTTATCTTAACTGGAAGAGGAAATATGTTTTTTGTTTGGGTTCGATTTCGAAATCTAGCTTTAGAGCAATGATTGTCATAAAATTGAATGCTAGGGAAAATGCCCTTTTCTTCATAATGAGTTTTCCACCATCTCTGATATTTAAATTGTTATAAGTCAAGAACCGTTAAAGATAAATAGTTGAAACTTGTAACTTGTCTTTTTCAATCGCTTTACTTTAATGTTTATTCAGCAAATTTGAAAAAAATATTTAATTTTAATATTATCATATATTTTTTTTAAAGTAACATAATTTTTTTTTAATTTTAAATTTAAATATTTTTTAATTTTAATTAAATTAATATTTTTTTAAAATGCCAAATAAAAATAAAAATTTATATATAAAGTTTTTTATATTTCACACAAAAAGATTTGAAATTCTATAAATAATATTTCGTGTTATAAAGATTTTAAATTGCACCACCTTTTTCATACTTTTTAAGTTTTAATAAAAAAAAAAATCTGAGAAGTTTTGTCATGTGATTTTGTTTTCAAATAATATCGTTAACCTAAAAAAAAAAATCAAAATTTAAACACAATAAAAAATATATGTATATTTTAAAATGTGTCCTGGATACCCATAAATTCTATGAATTTTAATGAATATTTTTGAACAAAATAACTCGAAAATATTGCTAAAAATAGCAAAAAATACGAAAAACTAATTTTTGTAGCAAAAACATGTTACAATAACATATCCTCACAAAAGAAGAAAGTTTGGGTATTAAATGCAGTTTTCTGATAAATGGATTACATTTTAAAAATCTATTAGGTCACTAAGACTTTTCTAGGAAACTGGAACGCCTATAACTTTTTTATTTAACTGCAATAAATAAAATTCATGTAACAGACACGCTTTAGCACGGATACGCAACACACGTACAGATACACGATACAAAACAAAAAATATCTAAGTCTATTAAGAACTTTTTAAAGAAAATTGGAAGCCTAGAACTTTTTATGTAACTGAAACTACAACAAATACAAATCATTTAATAATCCCTGGTTACTGCTAAAACTTTAGTAAGCATTCGGATTTCTGCAGTTTTATAAAATCTAGTTTTTTACATTTACATATTTTTTCTGTATAGTGTACAGGTGAAATTTTAGTAAATATGTAGCTCTTTAAAGCTTTTTATAAGCTCCGTAAAGCTTTGTAAACTAGTTTTGTAGATTTATATCATTTTTATTTTAGAATACACTTCGTTATGACTCAAAAGTGAGATATATTGGGTTGGGGAAAAAGTAAATTCGTTTTTTCCCAATAGATAGCTTTAAAGTCGCATATCTCGAGTAATACTTACTCAATTAAGTCATACTATACAGCGTTTGAAAGGTAACAGTTTCTAGAATATTCTAGATATAAAGGTAGCGTCATCTGTTTAACCAGTCAAAAGTTATTGCGCTTTAAAAATAGAGATTTTAGAAGATGATTTTTGTCACATTTTAGTTTTTTACTTCCAAAAAGGGTAAAATTGGCGCCAGCTCATGGAAACTTGTGTGGTATTTATGGTGATCAGTGATTAAGTAAACGCCAAAGTCAGAATCGGTTTGCTTGTTTTCCTTCCGAAAATTTCGATGTTAAAGATGAACCTTTCCCTGGCCGGCCAATCCTTGAAAAATTCGATGAAATTTTAAAAACAATCCAGGTAGACTGACATATTTCTTCCCACGACATTGCTTCGGAACTAAACATCAACCATAAACTACTTTTGAACCATTTACATAAAATTGGATACCAAAAGAAACTCGATACTTGGGTTCCCCATAAACTTACAGTGAAAAATTTAATGGACAGAGTTTTTATTTGTGAATTGCTACAAAAACGGTATGAAATCGAGCCATTTTTGAAACAAATCATTACGGGTGATAAAAAGGGAATCACATATAAGAACAATGTGCTAAAAAGATCGTGATCAAAGCTTCACAAACGGTGGCAAAGTCCGGATTGATGCCTACGAAAGTGATTCTGGGTGTTTGATGGGATTGGAAAGGAATTTTCCATCATGAGCTGCTCAAACCTGGCCAAACCATCAATTCAACTATCTTCTGTAAACAACTAATGCGATTGAAGCAGGCACTTAAAGAACCCGGTCAAAATTGATCGAAAGGAAAGGCGCTGTCTTCTATCACGACAACGCTAAACCACACTCATCTTTAGTCACTCGGCAAAAACTGAAAGAGCTTTGTTGGGAAGTTTTGATGATCCCACCGTATAGTCCGGACCTGAATCCGACGGATTACCATTTGTTCCGCCCTATGCGGTACTCTCTTGAAGGTGTTAAGCTGGCTTCAAAAAATGCTTGTGAAAATCACCTTGTTCAGTTTTTTGCCCAGAACTCTAAGAAATACTACAGTGACGGAATTATTGTTTTACCAGAAAAATGGCAAAAAGTCAAGGAACAAAATAGCACATAAATTTTGATTAGATTTTTTTATTTATATAAATAAATTCACTATGAAAAACACGAAAAAAGCGAACTTACTTTTTCCCTAACCCAATATAGCATATATTATTTCATAAAGCGTTTGTACAATCATTTGAGTTCGAAGAGGAAACATTCCGTGGAATCGATAGCATCATTTAAATTTGTACGTCAATGTCATCAATGATTAGTACGTAAAATTATTACATTTTGTGACCTTGTCCCCATACGGTCACGTGGTTTCAGTAGCTAATGACGGATTGTTAATCTTTTAGCTCGAAACGCGTCTTACATATTATTTTGTCTCAATGAAAGCGGGAGGGATTCTATAAAGTTTTACTACTTGAATAATTTGAATAGTTGAAAATAATAAACAGAAAGTCGAAATGTCACTAATATGGAAATTCCTTAAATTCAAATTTAAGGTACTACTCTGTTATACCGTCAACCAATTTCGCCAAATTATGCAATTCGCCAAACTAATAGCCAAAAAAATACATATTGACAAAATTTTTATATTAAATAACAACAACAAAAAATAAAATGAATAATAGAACATTAATAAAAATACAAATAAAAAGTCAAAATAAAAATCACTTAATAACATTTTAAACGTGTGAATCGTATTTAAAGTCATTGAATGTGACATTCACGAACATCCATTATTGGCATTTAATCTTATAGTTTGACGATAATTTTTTGGTCGACGAGATAACCTAGTAGTACCAAATTTAATGTTTCAAAAGTATAGTTAGGAGTGGTGGACAGCCTTAAAACAAGATCAATATTCTTTTAATAAAATTTCGTCTCGTTTAGAACAAAGTTATTTTTTTAGCACAAATACAAAAAAAATATGTATTTTTAGCAAAATTTTGTCTCGGTAGTTAATTATCATCATTAGGCTGCAAAGTGTTTCTTTCTTAACATCACTTAAGCGTTCTAAAATGCGTTCTTTATGTTGCTGAATTTATAGGATAACACGTATACTTACACTCAGTGAATTTCTTCCTCGGTTCAAATATGTAGTACTATTTCATTTTGACATTTTTACTCAAAAATTGGCAACAATGTGTTTTTAATGAGTCACCACTGTGTTTCACTTTACTAAAATATAACATAAATCATAATATTTCTTTCATTAAGATATAAAAAGCTTCGGGATTATTTTTATAATAAATATACTGTACACCTGCAATCGCTATAATTAAACATAAAATGCAACTTCCTATTAAGGCAGTAATTACCACGTCTTTTTGAAATCATGGATAATGATAAAAAAGGTCCTAGAAGTGACAAATTTGAAATTTTTCTGAATTTTCCTGGGTTCATTTATCTCATGTAAGATCAAACCCTGAAAAGAAAGTTTTGTTGAATCCGTTCTTCACCTACCTTTGATTTTATGCTGAAATTTAGCCGATATTGTTATCCTCAAAATGAGAAAGAGATGACGGATAGTTAGTAAGTAGGCTAAAAAAATTACATGAAAGGTCAGAAAATTAATAATAAAATTGCTTCAAAACAATACGTAGCAGAACAACCCAACTGTAAAATATGAATTCAGATTTTATGAGGCAGGAGGCGAATTATCAAAACGTGGGATTATTAAACGTTAACTATTAGTGATTTTCTAAATTTTCAAATTTAAGGGCATTTTTTTTACAATACAGTATATAAGTCTATAAATTTATATACAAACATTAAATGGCAGCAATTATTCTGCAAAATTAATTATTAAAGCATTTAATTAATCAATCTACACGTGAAAGTTGAGCGAGCTTCTAAGTAAAATTATGTTATTACAGGTACTAAATGCGCTTTATTTACACAAAACACATAATTGTTTATAATAAAACACTATAATAAATATTTTATTATACGTTTCAGGACATCAGATCATCTTTAAAAATAAATTTTCGGAAAAAAATCGGCGCAATTCGGACATTCCAATTTCTTATTTGAGAAAAGTGTATTTTTTGCAAAAAAAAAAAAAAACGAAAATACATATAGATACTTTCAAATTAAACAAAAATGTTTTTAAAGATAGATAAAAGAAATTAAAGTACTTACTTAATGTGTTTTGCGTAAAAATAACAGCTTTGTTTCGATCAATACTTTTGCACATAAGAAAATACAGAAGAAGTCTTTCTAGAAAAGTCCTTCTAACTTCAAAAAGCAATAAATTGGTAGTGCCATTTGTTAACAAAATTATAAAACAATCATCCATTTCCATAATGCATTCGCTGTTTATCATTAGATCTCCTGGAAACAAGTTAAACCTTTTTTTTCTTGGTACAAGGGAACAGTTAACGTTATGAATGTCCAAAATTGGCCACTTTAGTAAAAAAAAATTAAAATTTTAAGATAGTTATACAAAACTTTTACAATAAATTATGTCAATTTTTGTTTCAGAAGAGAATTAAGAATTTTGTGAAAATAAAAATTAAAGTCAATGATGATTAAATTTATTTATTCAAAAGCTTAAAGTTATGATGTGTGTACAGTGTCCACCTTTTGAGAACGTTCCTGCATTTGAAAATGGCGACTGTGCTCGAGGATGTCTTTGAAGAGCTTTGCTAGCAACTTCCTCAACATCCACCTTTCAGCCCAAATTTAGCCCCAAGTTATTATTAACTGTTTGGTCCCCTGAAATTTTATATGCCAAGCAAGCGTTTCGAGACATCAGTTGAATTGCATCAGTTGAATGTGCGATACATAGACGACTGAGAGAGCAGTCCCAAGACTTTTATGCAACACTTATTAGAAAACTTATAACGAGATTGGAGAAAAATATTAGTGTAAAGGACGATTATACAGGATGTTTTGCTACCAGACCGACAAACTTTGAGCGATGATAGTAGATATGAAAACAAACAATATTAAACAGGAAACCATGGGGTGCAAACGTCTTCTGTAGGAGCTAGGGGCCATTAAAGTTCAAGGTCCAAAATTTCAAATGATGATAAAAAACGGAAAAAAGGTTCGATTCGTTTGCGGTTTTCACTAAAACCATTTTTTATATCACGATTTTTTTAGAAAAAATTTTTAAAGGTTATGTTCAAAAATTCTCGATAGGGGGCGCTTTAGATTTTAGAGTAATGAACAACTACTTTTTACCGTTATTTTGCTCATGGGGTTGAAATTATTCTAAAGTTTAGACTTTAACTTAAATTTTAAGCCCAAAATTGGAATCTGGAAACATTGGAATCTGGTAACTAGCGAAAATTGAACTGTGAACAGAGAAGGGGATTTTAAACGCTCATACATATTGGAGAAACAAACTGATTTTGTTGCTTTTTGCGTGTAAGTCATTCCCTTGGTAATTATTTTATTCAAAATGACGTACAGCATTGGTGTCCTCGCTTTTAGATAGAGGGCGATTCCGACACATCTCTGACATTTCAATGGCATTACTCCCGAGTGTTTTACTACCAGAGCATCATACTTCCAGGAAGAATTAGCGATGCAAAGACGACACGGAATCACATAGGAATGTAACTTTGGAAATTTTTTTTTTGTGAGTTACGGTTAAAGGAAGCAGAGAAAAGAAAACAGAAAGAGCAGAGAAAGATCAATACGTTAAGTGACAGGAAAAAGTTTATTTAAATGTTTTACTTCAAAAGGTGTTCGAAATTACGACCAGAAGTAGTCCGGCATGCTTGATAGCGGCGTCGCGTGGAATACCTCACGCTTTGAAAGATTCCTGGCACCTCTGATAGCTTTCTAGCAGCTACAGAAATACCAGCTGAGAAACTTCAAGTGATTGTACGGGTGTCTCATACACCCAATTTTTCATTTGACCCCAACAGAAGAAGTCCATACATGATAGGTCCGGCGATCTGGCAGGCCAATGAACTGGGTCACCACGACCTATCCACCACTGTCCATATGTTACTTTGAAGTGTGGACAAATGTCATTGGTAAAATGGGGAGGGGCCCTATCGTGCTCTTCATCGTTCAAATAATTTATTCTGCTACCTTTGGAACCGGTTCGCGAATGATCACTTCAAAATGATTGCTGCTCGGGCGCATTACCTTTCAGCGCTATCTACCGCAAGGAAACTGCAGCCCCATCTACCGTCGCTGTCAAACTTCTAGTAAAACCTTTAAATAAACTGTTTTCTCTCACAGTAACGTGTTGCTCTTTTTCTGCTGTTTCTGTTGCTTTTTTCTCGGCTTCCTTTAACCGTAACTTGCAAAAAAAGCATTTCCACCGTTACATTCCTATATGATTCCGAGTCGTCTTTGTATAACTAACACTTCATGGAAGTATGTTGGTCTGGTAGTAAAACACCCAGGAGTAATGCCATTGAAATCTCAGGGATGTTTCGGAAGCGCCCTTTATCAAAAAGTGAGGACACCAAAGCTGTACGTCATTTTGAATAAAATAATTACCAAGGAAATGACTTACACGCAAATCACAACAAAATCGGTTTGTTTCTCCAATATTTATGAGCGTTCAAATTCCTTTCCTCTGTTCACAGTTTAATTTCGCTAGTTACCAGATTCCAATGTTTCCGATTTTGGGCTTAAACTTTAAATAATGGTCTAAATTTAAATTTTAACCCCATGCACAAAATAACGGTAAAAAGTTGTTGTTCATTGTTCTAGAGTCTAAAGCGCCCTCTATCGAGAATTTTTGAACACAACCTTTAAAATTTTTTTCTAAAAAATCTCGTGATATAAAGAATGGTTTTAGTGAAAACCGCAAACGAATCGAACCTTTTTCCCGTTTTTTTTATCATCGTTTGAAATTTTGGACCTTGAACTTTAAACCGTTCGCGACGGCGCGCGCATTTTGAAGTGCGCATCTGAGGACGGAGCGGGGAAATTCGATTTCACCTTCTGGGCCGGAGGATTTCGCGCAGTTAAGCCTAACGCTTGTCAAAAATTCTTTAAAAATTAATAAAAAAATAACTTTCGCATGAAACTTTTTGAAATTCACATACATGGAATTTGATGTTATTTTACATATTTATTCAAAAAATGATGTATATTGTGTGATATTTTAATTGGAAAAAAATGTTTAAATGTAAATAATGAATAGTTAATATCCTGTCTTTAGCTTTTAAAATGATATAACATGACAGAAAAATACTTACCAGGCTGTTAAATATCAACCTATGAAACATTTTGCAATAATAGAAAAACAAGCCTAACCATATTAATATTTAATAATTTTTAACACTTTCAGTAAATAAAATAAATGTTTTACAAAAAAAAAAAAAAAAAAAAAAAAAAAAAAAAAAAAAAACGATTTATTTAGAAATGAAAAATATTAAATAAAACATACAAACAACCTGCTACTGTTGCTTTGTAACACTTATATATATATATATATGTGTGTGTGTGTGTGTGTGTAAGATTGGATTAAAAAAAAAAAAAAAACTTAGTTTAATTTTATAATATTTTTGAAATAAAAAATATATATATAACACATAATTAAAAACAAACAAACAGTCTTGAATAATAATCAGTAATGATGTGCAAACCAGAGTAAAAATTAAAAATGTACCTTTCCAAAATATGTTTATGTTAAAATTATTTCAGAACTAGAAAATATATTTCCATATGGTATATCGTATAATAAGGTATATCAAATAAAAATTATTGGATAATTATGAATAAAATTTAATAATGATTTGAAACTTTCAAAACTTTCGTTGATGTTAAAATTATCTTTTAAAATCTATGGTAACATATAATCTAATATATAAGTAAGAAAAAATCTTGAATAGTAATAATAAAGCGCAATAATACTTAAAAATACTCTTTAAAACTTAAAACACTCTTTAAAAACTTTTGTTCACGTTACGAGTAATTTTTAAAATGAAATGTATATATATGCAAGCATGTGATGTAAAACATATTAGATAAATATATAGAATTATAGAAAAAAAATGGTCAGTAACGCAGAAAAATATTCTTAATTTAGCTGCACTGAGAAAGAATGTTATCAGCGTATCAGCTCCCACAATCATTATGTAACCTTTTTTTTCTTTCTTATTATTTTTTATTTTTTAATTGCGAAGCACTCCTGAAATAAAATAAAAATATAAAAAAGAGAAATCTTTCCTTCTACAAGAATGATTATATTAATGACGTCGGTTTTTGCCACTACGATCTGATCAAGATAAAAGAGCGGGAAAAAAAGCAATGAATCAGATGTTCATGTTATCTTTCGTAACCTTAAATTTGCTTACTAATACACTTACTTACGTTAACCGCAAATTTGTCCTTCTGAAGTTCAGTAACATTATTTCTAATAAAAAAAAATAAAGTTTTACTACACGCGTAAAAAGATTTATGAAACACAAAGACTTGATGAAAAAATAATCTTTTTCCCATTGTAGTATTTCCATAAAAAATTAAATTCGCGTGGATTAAAAAAAGAAAAAAGTTTTCATTAGCTTTCCTAGTTTGAAGGAAAAGTCTTTTTTCTTAATATACATTCAAACAGAATTAGGATAAATTTTTTATATGCTAAACTGTGAAAAACAAAACGTTCCGTTTGATCGGCATCAATGGTAGTCTCGCGGGATGTGAGTACAAACAGCGCCGGCATGAATTGTAGTCTCGCGGGATCTGAGTACAATCGGTGCCGGCATCTATAGTGGTCGCTCGTCCCCAAGGGGTTAATGGCCCTTAGCTCCCACAGGAGACATTTGCGCCCCCATGGTTTCCTATTTAATAATGTTTTTCTTCATGTCTACTATCATCCCTCAAAGTTTGTCGGTCTGGTGGCGAAACACCCTGTATATAGAAAGAAACATGCTTTAAATGTAGACATTTTGAATTTTCTTTTTATTGGCTTTGTAACCTATTTATTGACTTGCCCTCGTAAGTTAATTAATCACTAAGAAACACTTCTTAGTTTATTTAAAAAGAAAAGCAAACGTCTAGAAGAAAATTTAAAATGATGTAAATTGCATAGTAACAGCGAATTTTTTCTTGTGACAGTGACTATCAACTTTAAAGGCATGCAATCATTTGATAATCAGAAGATATTAAAAAAAAATTCATAAAAATACGATTAAAATATAGAACAATGAAATGTCCATCAATGAAAAGAAAGAAAGATTAAAAACTATTTCGTAATATTGAAGTGAAAGTAGTCTGGTAATGCTAGTCGTTCTAATATCTAGTAGTTCAAGTAATTCTAGTCGCTCTAAGATCTAGTAGCTCTAAAATTTCCCTAATGTTTGGTAGATTTAGTTAGAGCCGAAAATAAAGGTAGTCCTTCGAAATTATGTACTTAAATATGCAGCAGAGTCTCGCTTATTGGACCTTCGTCTATCCAACATTTCTTCTTCATCACGACGCTTCATCCATTGCATCAAAATAAAAAATCACCCCTCTTTTCCCCAAAAAGAACATATAATCTTTTCGCACAGTCGGATCTCCTGATTGTTTGGCTCATCCATAGTTATCCCTTTTCCTGCTATTATAGAAACAATAGTGTTATTAAGTTCTGACTTTTTGACATGCCATTTTGCTGGATGGTAACCCTGAGTGTTCACAGTAACATTTTTTTAATGTTCGCCATTTAACTTGTAAATACTCCCGATCTTTGTTATAATGCTGGAAATGTAGCGAAATTGGTCAGCAAAGAAACAACAGTCATTCAAAATCAGATTCCGATCAAAAGGCATTTTATATGATTAACAAAGTATTTTTTTTTCATTCTAAAGTATTATTGTTGTAAAATTCCATGTGTAAAATTAATTAAGAGCCAATTTGTAAAATTAAAATGTACTTTGACGTTTCTTTATCTTTCCTCCTTATGACATTATCTGAAGTTCTGCTGGCCGTTTATGTCGGGTATCGGGTATCGAGAAAACAGATGAAGTCCCGATACAGGTCTCACGAAGAGAACTAACGATGAAAAAAACAAGATTGTTGATTTCAAAGTTTTCTCATTCGACTATCAGTATTATTATTTCCTTTTACTGATAATGCAATACTTTGTGCAAGAGGGTAAATTCTATCTGTTAAATAAATAAAGTAAATATTTTAGGCAAAAACTAAATATTTACTTTATTTATTTTTAAAAAGAACGGATATTCTAAAGTTATGTCATACTTTTAAAACTTTATCACTTTGTATTATCCATTTTGAAACATAGCACAATGTTATGGCATTTGTTAAACGTATTTAACAAAGAATCTACTAAACACTTTAAACATATTCCTCTAAGTTTGTACGTCATTTATTAACAAATGCAAAGTACAAATCTGTAGCAGGTGTAAATACAGAATAATGTATAAGGAGCTTTTCAATCTTCAAGAACACATTGTATGAATTGTTCTGAATGCAGACCTTTACATTTCAGCATAGATTAAATTTATAATTAACAATGGAACCGCGGAGCGGGTCAATTTGACCCAAATTAATGTTTAATTTCTTGTAGCGCGAAAAGTATTTGTTTAAAAAAGTTTTCCTTTCTGACTTTTTATATTTTAAGGTAAACAAAAACTTTTCGAATTTAATAGCAAATATCATAAATATTTTTTCAGGTATGACCACTTATACCTAGAACCGCGAAGCGGGTCAATTTGGCCAGTAATAATTTTTATGCAGAAATGACAAAATAGAGATGCATTTTCTCTCATGTGAAGAAAAAGTATATCTGCCTCACTCCTAATTCATCTAGTAAGAAGAATCGTAAAGAGAGATAATAAAAATTTTCAATCAAGCTCTTATAATCTTGATGTAAAGAATGGGTGATTGGAGTAGAAAATTACAATAAATATTTAGAAGTATCATTGAAGTTGTTTTTATTATGCATTTACTGAAATGAAGAAAATTAAATTGTAATGATGAAAATGTAAGCGAAACATTATTGGACTTTTTCATTGGAATATAAGTGTATATTTATCAGTATTGAACAAACGTTTTTGATATTTGTCAGATAAAAGATCGGATATAATAAAGAAAAACTAATAATTTGAACAAAAGGTGATAAAATTTGAACTTTATAGTCACGAAAATCTGAAAAATAAATCAGCAATAGTTTGTGCATTCACACCTGGAAATAAAGAAGATGACAAGAAAACTGCAACACTGACTATATAAAAGAGCCTAACATAAGCGTAGATAAGAACGTATTGTTTTCAATATCTGCAAGTAGGCTTAATCTATATGCATCTAACAAAATCGGATGAATTCGGTATTGTATCATGTTCTAATTGCTTGCAGCTGTTGATTAAATGAGCTTTATAACGCCAAAGACGAGAAATACAAATTTCTGTAAAAATGCCTAAATCGGAATTGCATGCGGCTATTCTTCTAATAAATTCAGACATCAGCATAACGATTTACCAAATTAGAAAAAAGGTAAAAGTGTTTTATTGTTTAGCAGTCTACATCTAACTGTTGAAATTTTAGATAATTCTAAAAAAAATAAATAAATAAAAATAAAATAAAGACACTTATTTCAACAACGCAACTAAATTCAGTGTAATTGTGTGATTACCCAAAGGATAGGAATTTTGCTTATGACAAGCCTTCATGTTGTAGGAGTCCAGTAGGAGTTCAATTTGTAATATTTTGTATTTTGCTGATATTAATGCTTTGGTTTTATGCAAATCTGTAACCTGAAAATCTATTAGTA
Organism: Maratus speculifer; assembly: GCA_964019185.1. Lineage (NCBI taxonomy): Eukaryota > Metazoa > Arthropoda > Arachnida > Araneae > Salticidae > Maratus > Maratus speculifer. The sequence goes on along the minus strand of OZ025292.1, from coordinate 44,516,815 downwards.
TACGCCTGTTTATTCAAGACTTAGTTGAAGACCTACAAAATTACCTTGTTATTTCTCGCCTCTCCCCCCCCCCCTCCCACAAAAAAACCTTGTCATTTGGGAAAAAAATTAAAAACACAAACTCATTATAGTTTATCACTATTAAAAAAATGAAAATAAAACTAAAGATAATTGTTCAAAATATAATATACACACACATGTCTGGTAAATGTGCTGAAATTTTAACCGTGTTTTTCAAGCAATGCATATAATAAATTGTATTAGATAAATCAGTAAAATTAGTAAATATCTTGCATTTTTTTATATTTTTAAAAATTATTTTTAGATTTGATATCTAAATTTATTTGAATGGGATAATCTATTTTTAATGTTTATTAAGTCCAAACTTATTTATGTTTAAAATATGTTGAATATTTGTACAATACATTTTCCTCATATTTAAATGAAACGTAATTTTGAATTATAGCATTTTCCGAAATGTACAGAATTCCTTCTGATTTTATTTATAAAATATAATATAAATGCTAAGAAATGTTGATTATTATAATAAAATATAATCTTTTAATTAACCAAATTAAGCATTTTGGGCATATTTATACATTGTTTTCTAATTTCTGATTTGAACCAAAATATATTTTTTACTATAGCGGCCAACGTGACTGCTCACACCCATTCTAGTGATAAATACACTGTGAAAAAATGACAGATATTTCTTAATCTGCAAAAATGTAGCATATCGTGTTTACTCGTGTATAACCTCTTCAGACCTGAGGTACCTCATAAAAACTAAACTGTTCGATTTTTTTGCATTTTTACTTTACTACTATACAGCTCAAAGTTTTTTGCTTTAGAACAAAACCCATAAATGTCAACACTGATGAATATTACCTCGTAAAGTAAAATATTATTTTCTTCCGAGTTTCGAAAATACCTTCAAAACAATGTAGCCAACAAAGAAGGAAGTACTCATGATTATTTAACTTAAATGCTTAACAAAAAAAAAAAAAAAAAAAAAAAAAAAAAAAAAAAAAAAAAGAGAGAAAAAAAAATTGAGGATTTGCTGATCACTTACTTGTTCAAAGATCTTAATTTTGTTATTGCGTAAATTTATATTAGTGATAGTTAAACTGATGTTTTAAGGGGATTAGTACTTTTATATCCATATTTGTAAACCTAAATTACCAGTCCCCTAAGGTACTGATTTCATAAAAATGACTGTTTATGTCATCTATGGTGTCATTTCGATTATACAAAAGCAATAAATATATATTTATAGAATTGTTTTATGCTCAGGTCCGAAGAAGATAGCGCGCACCACGTCCTTCTATAGTAAAAAAAAAACTAGCCTTAAAAGGAATGACTCCTGGAATGATGCTGATGTGGAAGATTTCCGGAACTAACGAATCCGGGTTGTCCACTCCTCGACGAGTCATGAGTTCCATGAGTCATTCGACTCATGGAAATGAGTCGAATAGACCAATCAGGAAAGGGCTCCGTCTATGCATCGCCGTATGGGTTACCATAAAGAGAGGAAAGGTTACCATCGCCAACAATCGCCAAGTTTGTCGCCAACTTGGCGATATATCGCCAAATTTGGCGACCAAAATTAGTTGTTAAAAGTGACGCCAACTTGGCAATAACTGTAATATTTCGCCAAATTTTTAATTTCTTTACAACACCAGTCGTTTGATACAAAATTTGAGAGGTTTGCAACTGCTTATTCATTTAATGGATGTCTTGTGTGTTATCCCCCATTCTGCTCCCCAGGGGGGACACATTTTTAATTTCTTTACAACACCAGTCGTGTTACACAAGATTTGAAAGGTCTGCAACTGCTTATTCATATTATGGATGTCTTGTGTGTCACCCACACACTCTGCTCTGCCCAGAGGGGGGGGGGGGGGTCACGTTTTTAATTTCTTTACAACACCAATTGTGTGACACATCATTTGAGAGGTCTGCAACTGCTTATTCATATTATGGATATCTTGTGTATAACCCCCACTCTGCCCTCCAAGGGGTACATTTTTAATTTCTTTACAACACCAGTCATGTTACACATCATTTGAAAGGTCTGCAACTGCTTATTCATACCATGGGGTATTGGCGAGCGCAGCAAGCAGGGGGTAGCCAATAATTTGGAATCGCGAAGCGATTACGCGGGGGGTTGGCGAGCATAGCGAGCAGGGGGGCGGGGACCCCCTAGTATTTTACAAGAAAAATACCGATTTTTTAAAATCTCGTACACAACTCTCACCATAAATTTGATATATTAATGAAGAATGACCAAATGAATTTTAGTAAAAAAAGTCGAAATGAACATTACATGAGGCCAGAAAACAAGATAAAAATGCATTTTTAGACTTTCGGTAGTAAGTGAATGGCGGGAAGTAAAAGTGAGTGACGGTAATGAGAATTACTAATTAGCGTTTAAATGTTACCAGCTCTGTTGTATAAAAAAACTGCAAGGAGTGAAATAAATTTGCAGTAATACTTCAATTAAGTAACATTTTCCAAGTTTTAATGTCTTCTTTGAATAATTTCTTGTTTCACATGTATATCGTGTCATTGGATCCGACAATAAAAAATTATTCTGTGTATAAAGCGCACCTAGGATTTTTGCACTAATTTTTTGAAAAAAAAAGTGCTCGTTACATACGAATAAATATGGTAAATAAAAATGAAATTATATATTAACCTCTTACATGTCACCAAAGATTCCGAAAATCGTTCCTTTATCTTTAGAATTAAAAGAAAACAATTTAATTTTTGAAATTTAAAGAATAATTTATAAAAATAGGTTTTTTTTTGCTTCCCGTTACGTTCAAAATTGTTTCTGAGCAGCTTTTTTAGTACAATAATCAGTTTTCTCAAATCGGACTACCACTTTTTCCGATACTATCAATTTTTTAGGTAACACGTTTGGTATTCAGAAAGTATGTTTAACAAACAAATATACGATATTAACAGCATTAACAATAATACGAAAACTAATGCTATTATACTAAAAATATGTACTAAAGTAAATACAGATTACTAAATAATACACTTATAAAAAGAATATATTTAAAATATACTTAAAAATTTATCAACGTTTCATTCGCCTCTGTGAACGTCTCCAGGATACAACAGAAAAATGTTAAATGCAATTTAAAGTTTCAATTAATATACATTCGTGAAACAAAACGAAAATTTTCAAAGATATTTTTAAAGAGCACTAAGAGATATCGCACAGTCAAAACTGAGTACAGCCCTCGAAAGATAATATCTTTCAAATGAAGGGAACAAATTAATTTTGATGAAGCTAAAATTATAACTCCATGCAAAAATCCATACCTCAATAAAATTTTAGTCTATTACAATCATTAAGCTCGGGCCACGAGCTTGTAACGATCATTTATCATATTTCATTCATAAAACCTGGCATAATATGCTATAATTAATCAAAAAGCAGCTTTACACACTCTCAACTAAACTATGCCCGTGGACGTATGTGTTTATATTTTGAAACGTTCAATTGCATTTAACATCTTCCTATTGTGTCCTGACAACGTTCGCAGACGCGAACAAAACGTTGATAAATTTTTTAGTGTATTTTAAATATATTATTTTTATAAGTGTACCATTTAGTAATCTGTATTTATTTTAGTACATATTTTTAGTATAATTTAAGGTGCAATTATCCAATTCATAATTTATACTATTTTGTTATGACTGGTGCACAATTTCAGCTATGCAACTAAAACTGTTTACTTGAAAATTTAAAGAATATGAAAAAACAATTTTCCAGTCATTCAGAATTGATTAAAGCTACTAAGAAACAATTACGAAAATCCCGTGCAACGAGTTTCTTTTTTGTAAATTCTTCTTTAAATTTTGAAAATAATTTCTTTTCTGGTATTTCTAAAGAGATGGGAATACTTTTCGTAATCTTAGGTGATTCAAAACACGTTATTATATATTTGCGTTGGTGATTATTATACGTTTTCGTAGATTAAGAAATTATCTGTCATTTTTCACACAGATATTTTTTTCGAATTGATATGGGAATTACATCCTCCTTTTCTGTTTTGAATCTCTGTGTAATACTTGTACATTGAAGAATGAAAAATTTTTATATGTGTTGTCTGTAATGTAACAATGTTAGTGTAGCATAAGTATATTCCGCCATTCTGTGGATACTCTACATCTATACTATCATACCCACCCTAGTAGCCAAACAATGTTGGGTCAATATTGGCTGCATCTTGGAGCAATATTGGCACATTGTCGCAATACTGGCATGAAATAATGTTCCCATTTTGGGATTTTTTCATTTTGCCCTTATTCAGCCAATATTATGCCAACGTTGGGATTTCATTGGAAATATTGCCAATAAAACACCAATATTGTTAAATATTGGGGTTTCATTAGAAATATTTCCAATGTAACGCCAACATTTGTACAATATTGGGAATTCATTGGAAACGTTTCTAATGATATGCAAATATTTAAATCGTAATACTAATAATATATATTCTACATAAAAATATAAGAATTTATATTATAAAAAAACATTTTGCTTCTAAGACGTTGTATAATAACAAAAACATTTAAAATATATTAAAACATTTTAATTTGCATGTTTCAACTCAAAAAAATAATAGAGTCATCCTCAGAATGTAAATAGAAAAATAAAAATTACAAATACAATGAACGTGAAAATCTGAATAAAGAGTTATTGAAAATAAATAAATTAAATGTATCACGCGCTTTTTAATTTGATATTGTCCTTGGTCTAGTTAAATAATTACCGTGTAAATTGTCTAACCATTCAATCCATATATTTGGGATGCGAAATGACAGTGTATCGTTACAAATATGTGAACTATTTAAATAAATTTCAACTGATTCTCTTATGAATAATTTTAAATAAAAATTAGACCTGTATATTAATTTACTCTCATTAAAAAGGATGTTGATGTTTTCTTTCTGATTTAACCTGGATAGAGCGGTTTTCTTCCTGTTAAATTTTATATCTGTTATATGTTCTTTACGTCTGATTTTAAATTTACGTTGGGTCATGCCTACATAAAAGTTTTTTTATTCCCCCTTCTCTAATAAATGGAATCATATAAACTCCCGAAAGGTCGTCCATACTAATGGGATCAATTTTGGTAGTTAAGAGCATTTTTAATTTGGGGGAAGGTTTCGCTATTAAACATAATTCAAAAATTTTTAAAAGATTTTTGATATATTCAAAAAAGCCCGGAAAATAATTTACTACAACCCTTTTCCTATTGATTTCATTAAACGTTTTAATTTTATTTTTCGAATCATTCAATTTCATACTATTAATGGTGCGTTTTATTAATCTGTTAATGAATTTAATTTGATATCCATTATTAATTGCGATACATTTAGTTTTCTCTAATTCGTTATCTAAGTTTTTATCTGAAGAAACTTTAAAAGCACGATTAATTAGGAATCTAAATGTTGACAATTTATAGGATAAAGGTTACCTTTATTAAGGAGGAATAAAAAACTTTTATATAAGCATAACCCAATGTAAATTTAAAATTAGACGTAAAGAACATATAACAGATATAAAATTTAACAGGAAGAAAACCGCTCTATCCAGGTTAAATCAGAAAGAAAACATCAACATCCTTTTCAATGAGAGTAAATTAATATACAGGTCTAATTTTTATTTAAAATTATTCATAAGAGAATCAGTTGAAATTTATTTAAATAGTTCACATATTTGTAACGATACACTGTCATTTCGCATCCCCAATATATGGATTGAATGATTAGACAATTTACACGGTAACTATTTAACTAGACCAAGGACAATATCAAATTAAAAAGCGCGTGATACATTTAATTTATTTATTTTCAAAAACTCTTTATTCAGAATTTCACGTTCATTGTATTTGTAATTTTTATTTTTCTATTTACATTCTGAGGATGACTCTATTATTTTTTAAGTTGAAACATGTAAATTAAAATGTTTTAATATATTTTAAATGTTTTTGTTATTATACAACGTCTTAGAAGCAAAATGCTTTTTTTATAATATAAATTCTTATATTTTTATATAGAATATATATTATTAGTATTACGATTTAGTTATTAGTGGACGTAATGAAGACTTATTTAGTGTTATTTTTCACATTCATGCCAATATTTAACCAATATTGGCGTTTTATTGGCAATATTTCCAATAAATGAGATATTGGCGGAACGTTGGGCCAATATTGGTTTGCTACTAGGGCATTTTCTCTAATATTTGATTTTCTTTTGTCCCATTTTTTTTTTACTTTGTAATGGTAATAAATAATCAATTAGGTAAATATAAATCTTTTTTTTAATTTTACACAAATATCAGAAATTTTTAAATTATCTTTATGCTGCCTTCGTTTTTCTATAAAGTTAAAATTAATCAACGATTTTCCTCCTTTATTCAACACGAGGTTTAAAATGTTCGATTTTTTTTAATATCTATATATTCCCAGTTATTTTCTTTTACATCTTAGTAATTTAAATAATTGAATTTCCATCTATATGCAGTACCGTTTCCAACAAATAATAAATAACTTCACAGTTTTCCGTTACATGGCACTGTAAGCATCATCGCGCAGATCATGGCCACCTTAATGCAACGCATCATAAGGGTACCTAAATGGAACGTTTATGACTAGTGGACACCCTGTGTATATTTAACGTAATTTTTTTTATCGTTGTTTTCAAATTAAACAAAAGAAACCTTCCGTATCACAAAACCTACACTCCACATAATAAGATGAAAATTGTATAAAATTGAATCCAAAAAGTGCATTTCAATACAAATGAATACAAAATAGATTTTGAAAAATCAAAATATCTGCTTTTTTATGCATAATCCTACATAATTTACCTCGTCCCTAGAAGTAAAAATAATTCATAATATATGCTTATTTTTTTTTAATTACCACAATACCAAGACTGTTAAGTTTCTTGAAAAAATTTGCTTAGTAGAATTACAAATTCGGCTTTTTTCGGAATAAGCTGATTCTCAGAGCGCAAAGTATGAAAGAATTATTACTTTAAGTAATCACAAAATGTTTGTTATTAAATTAAAAAAAAAACAAAAAAAAACTCTATTCAAAGTTTTCTGATTTCATAAAACAGGCTAAACTGGCAAACCTGGTAAAGAATACTAATCCTTTGTCATTCATTTTTTTTTCTTTATTTTTTGATGATTTCAAGAAGTACATAATTCTGACAATAATGTTTTTCAAACTTCTTTTTACTATTATAAATAGTTTTACAAATGCAATAAACTAACCATTCTGAATTCGAAATTGCTTTCTATTGTTATCATCAAATCATTGTGCTTCTTTAACAAAGATAGCCTGAAGATAAGTTGAATCGAATTATTCGTTTGAATCTGTCTGTTGTAAGTCAATGCAAATGTCTGTGTGACGAATACATGACAATGAAATTTCAAACATTTTTTTCGATTTTTTTAGCGTTAAAGAAAAATAGGACGAATTATTTATTACATTAAATACGCTTAGATTACCATGGGAATTAAAGTTAGCACTTATTTGTGCTGATATCTAAAAATATACAAGGTTTTCGCTAATCATTCTCATTATCTTCTAGAGTTTTTTGTTAAATACATTGTTTTTATAATAAATAGCATTTCTCTGTTATTGATAAGAAAAAAAACTTATATAATGATGAATGCTTTTTAGTACATAGATTAATTTACAAGATGGGAAATTTACGTAAAATCTGTAAAGGCAACAGTAGAAACGTCAATACCGACAAGGGGTAAGAATTAACAATAGGCTATGAAATTTATCTTTGTTCAAAAAATATGTTTACGTTCTATTCATTGAATATCTATTCTTTCTTAAATCGGAGCGGCGGCAGAAGACATTATGTTTCTGCTTGATATCATCCATTCTTTATTTATAAAATAATAATTATGATATCAAACAATAACTCTAGAAAATTCTGTTAAGAACGTTAAGTTTATGAGATTGTATTGTAAAAAATAAAAATTCAGGTATTGTGTTAATCATATCAAACAGAATATTATTGAGTGGAATGTCAATACCTCTTTTTATTCTTGACTTTTTGATTAATATAATTCAATAAAATTGTCGAAAGGAATTTACTCTATCTGTAATTTTAATATAATAAATATTCTTGAATGGATTGTGTATTATTTACATTAAAAGCAATATTTTTATTTTAGCTATACGATAGGGATAATAATAAATCTTAAAAGATTATGCCAACGAATTTTATCTTAATTCTATCTGAATACAAATACATGTATGTCATGTGCACCAGAATAGGTTTTTAGATATTTCCCTTGAAAACAGATTTCTTTATTTTATTCAAAGAAAGATTTATCATATGATATATATTAATATACTTGAATATAGTTGAAAGGTAAATATTTTTGGAATATTGTATTCATAGTCTACCCTTACAAAAAAATTTTGTTCTACTATGAAATGATGTCTAAAATTCCAAAATTCAAAAGAATAAATTATTTCTTTTATCATGATCAAAATTTACTATTAAAACCAATTTTATTGTAAATTAATCTTTCGTCTACGTTTACAATTCTTTCCGACACATCATTGAAATGGAGAAATCCTTGACGAATCATTGTACTCCTCGAATAAAGCTAGCAAGAATATAAGCTGAATCGAATGATACGACAGAATACTGTAATTCAATTTTAATGCAAATATTTGTATGCTATATGCACTACAATAAGATTTGAGAGATTTCATTTAAAAAAAAGACTTATCATATGACATATATTAATGTACGTGAATATAGTTGAAAGCCCAAATATTTTTGGAATATTTTGTTTATAACTTACTCTTACATAAAAATAGCTGTTTTACTATGTAATTATGCCTAAAAATACAAAATTCAAAAGAATAAATTATTTCTTTTATCATGACCAAAATTTTCTATTACAACCAATAGCATTGTAAATTAATCTTTCGTCTACATATACAATTCTTTCCGACTCATCATCGAAATGGAGAAATCCTTGACGAATCATTGTATTCCTCGAACAAAGCTTGCACGAATATAAGATGTATTGAAATACACGACAAACTTCCGTAATTCTACCTTAATGCAAATATTTGTATTCTATATGCACTACTATAAGATTTGAGAGATTTCATTACAAAATTGAAGCCTTTGTTTAATTCAAAAAGAGGCTTATCATATGATGTATATTAATGTATGCGAATATAGATGAAAGTTAAATATTTTTAAGAAAATTGTGTTCATAATATACTCATACAAAAAAGAAATATTGTTTTACTAAGTAATGGTGTCTTAAAATTCAGTATTCAAAGAATAAATTAACTTATTATATCAACAACATAATTTTGTTAATTATAATAAATTATTCTTTCGATATGCATTCACCATTATTTCGTTATCATCATTGAAATTGAGAAATCCTCGACAGATCATTGTATTCCTCGAACAAAGCTAGCACAAATATAAGATGAATCAAATTGCACGATAGAATTCCTTAATTTTGCTTAATGCAAATATTTGTATGCTCTAAGCACTACAGTAGATTTTTAGATAGTTCCTTTCAAAATAATCTTTTTTATTTCATTCAAAGAAAGATTTATCATATGACGTTAATTTAGTTATATTAACGTCATAGCAACTATATTATACATAGCAACTATATTAATGTACGTTAATATAGTTGAAAGCTAAATATTTTTGGAATACTTTGTTTATAACCTACTCTTACCGAAAAAAATTATTTTACTATGTAATTATGTCTAAAAATCAAAAATTCAAAAGAATAAATAATTTATTTTATCATGATAAAAATTTACTATTAAAACAAATTTTATTGTAAATTAATCTTTCGTCTGCATTTACAATTCTTTCCAACTCATCATTGAAATGGAGAAATCCTTGACGAATCATTGTATTAATCTAACAAAGCTAGCAAGAATATAAGCTGAATAGAATTATACGACAGAATATCGTAATTCTATTTTAAAGCAAATTTTTGTATGCTATATATACTACAATAAGATTTGAGAGATTTCATTTCAAAATAGTTTTCTTTACTTCATTCAAAAAGAAAAAGACTTATCGTATGACATATATTAATGTATATGAATATAGTTAAAAGGTAAATATCTTAGTAATCTCACAGATTAAAAAAATTTTAACACTACAATAGGATTTGAGCGATTCCTTTGTTTAATTAAAATTGATTTTTGTTATATGACATATTTTAATGTATGTGAATAAAGTTGAAGAGTAAATGTTTTTTGAACAATGTGTTCATAGAATAATCTAACACTAAAAATTATTGGTTTAATATTTTAATTGTCAAATAATCCAAAATTTATAAAACAATTACTTTCGCATGAAAAAAATTTTATTACTTGTTATAACTTTATTGTAAATTAATCTTTCGTCTGCATTTATAATTATTTCCTACTTAGCAGTGAAATGATGAAATTTTGACAATTCATTGTATTGAATATATTCATTTGAGCGCTCTGTTGGATATATTCAATTCGTGTGATAAATTTACTAATTAGTTGGATTGCGTTAAAATAATAGTAAATCATTGTATTCCTCGAACAAAGCTAGCACGAATATTAGCCGAGTCGAATTATACGACAGAATTCTTTAATTCTATATCAAGGCAAATATTTGCATGCTAAATGCACTGCATTAAAATCTGGAATTTTTTTTTTTTTTTTTTTTTTTTTTTTTTTTTTTTTTTTTTTTTTTTTTTTTGAAAATAGAAATCTTTTTTTAACTCAAAGAGAGGCTTATCATATGACATTTATAAATGTAAATGAATAAAGTTAAAAGGTAAATATTTTTCGAAATTTACTCATTGTCTATTCTTACATTAAAAGATATATTGTTTTAGTATGTAATGATGTCAAAAAATCCAAAATTCGCAGAATAAATTACTTATTTTATCAACATCAGATTCTTCTTATTAAAATTATCTTTATTGTACTGTATTCTTTGAATCTGCATTTACGTTTGCTTTCTTCTAAACATTGAAATGCAGAAATCTTTGACAAATCGTTATAGTCCTGCAAGAAAGTTTACACGAATATAAGCAGACTTGAATTATACGGCAGAATTCCTTAATTCTATTTTAATGTAAATATTTGTATGCTATATACACTGCTGTAGAATTTGAAAGATTACCTTCCAAAATAAATTTACCTGTTTATTTAAAAACGACGCTTATCATATGATATACATTAAAGTATGTGAATATAATTGAAAAGTAAATATTTTGGAATATTGTGTTCAGAGAGTACTCCTAGGAGAAAAATAATATTGTTTAACTACGTAATAATGTCTAAAAATCCAAAAAATAAAAAAAAAACATTTTCTTATGAACAAAACTTTATTACTGGTACTAACTTTATTGTAAATTAATCTTTCGTCTGCATTTACAATTATTTCCTACTCATCATCGAAATAGAGAAACCATTGAAATAACATTGTATTCCTTGAACAAAGCTATCCCGAATGTAAGCTGAATCGAATTATACGAGAGAATTCCTTAAATCTATTTTAATGCAAATATTCGTATGCTATATAAACGCAAATAGAATTTGATAGATTACATTTGAAAATAGAAGCCTTTGTTTTATTCAAAGAGAGGCTTAACATATGACATACATTAATGTATGTGTATATAGTTGAAATGTAAATATTTTTGGAATACTGTGTTCTTAGTTTTATTTTTATTGTTATTGTTTTATTATATAGGCGTCTAAAAATCCAAAATGAAAAAGAATAAATTACGTATTTTATCATTATCAGATTCTTATTATTAAAATTACCTTTATTGTACTATATTCTTTGGTTCTGAGTTTACGATTCTTTCCTTCAAATCATTGAAATGAAGAAATCGTTCACAAATCATTGTATTCCTCGAACAAAGCTAACACGAATATAATCTGAATCGAATTATACGACAGAATTTCTTTCATTCTATTTCAATGCAAATATTTATATGCCATATGCACTACAGCAGGTTTTGAGAGATTTCTTTTGAAAATAGAAGCCTATGCTTAATTCAAAGAGATACTTATCATATGACATGTATTAATGTATGCGAATAAACTTGAAAGATAATTATTTTTGGAATACCATGTTTATAATCCACTCTTTCAGAAAAAGTGTTCTTTTACTATATAATGCACATACTATGCATATATAATAGTATAAAATTCAAAATTCAAAGAATAAGTTACTTTTTTTTCAACAACAAAATTTTATTAGTAAAATTAACCTTATTGTATATTACTATTTCGTTCTACATATACGATTCTTTCATTCTCATCATTGAAATAGAGAAATTCTTTCATTTCTTGAACAAAGCTAGAACGAAAATAAGCTGTATGAAATTATACGACAGAATTTCCGAATTATTATTTTAATGTACATATTTGTGTACTAAATGCATAACAATAGGATTTGGGAGATTTCTTTTGAAAAAAGAAGCCTTTGTTTAATTCAAATGGAAGCTTACCTTATGACATACATTAATGTATGTGAATAAAGTTAAAAGGTAAATATTTTTGGAATACTGCGTTTAATGTTTGCTCTTACAGATACAAATATTTTTATGTTATGTTATGATGTCTAAAAATTCAAAACTCAAAGAATAAAATATATATTTTATCCACAACATAATTTTAATTTTTAAAATAATTTTATTGTATATTATTCTTTTGTTCTGCATTTACTATTCTTTCCTTTTCATAATTAAAATGGAGAAATCCTTGACAAATCACTCTTTTCCTCAAACAAAGTTAGTACAAATATGAACAGAGTACAATTATACGTCAGAATTTCTTAATTCTATTTTAATGCAAATATGTATGCTATATGAACTACAGACGCATTTGAGAAATTTCCTTTGAAAATAGATTCCTTTGTTTTACTCAAAGAGAGGCTTATCTTGTGACATATAGTAATGTATGCGAATATTGTTCAAAAGTAAATAATTCTGGAATACTGTATTCTTACTTTACTTAGTACTACTATGACAGAAAAAAATATACCTTTACTATAATGTTGTATAAAAATCCAAATTAAAAAAAAATGAATTAATTTATTTTATCACGAAGAAAATTTATCATCAAAATTAACTTTATTGTAAATTAATATTCCGTTCTGCATTTACGATGTTTTCTTATTCATCATAGACATGGATACATTATTAACAAATCATTATATTCCTCGAATAAAGCTAGGATGGATAAAAGCTGCATTGAATTATACGTTAGAATTCCTTAATTCTATTTTAATGCAAATATTTGCATGGCATATACACTGCTTTAGAATTTGAGAGATTACATTTTAAAACACATCTCTTTGTTTAATTCAAAGAGATGCTTACTATATAACATACATATAATGTATGTGAATATAGTTGAAAAGTAAATACTTTTGGTATCCTGTGGTATTTGGTATCCTTTGGTATCCCAATCCACAAAATATGGACATGAGGATGAAAATTTACATTTTTAAAAATATGATTGGAATTTTGCATATTAACTGTTAAGAGTGTATTATTTAATATTTTATCAAAAAAGAATTAAATTTTTGTCCTTAACATACTTATTTTAATTAATAAAGTGACACTATGACTTTGAAAAATAGACTGCGGCAAAAATCTTTACATTTCATGGTCTCGTATACAGCTGAACAAACATTCTGAAAATCTCCAAACTTGGATATATATGATCAGAGAGCTATTATTGAGAGTTTTTGTCTGCAGAGAAGTGTTCACTAACCTTCATTACAAGAGGTAAGCATATTTAATTACTCTTAATTATTGTGTCACACCCGCAACAAAAAGTTACATTTATATCTCTACAGAAAAATATATTTTATTTCAAGTTATGAAACTTTATATTCAAAAGTAGTTTATTAAGATATTTTGAATTACAGACACAAAAAATTAATTAATATTTTAATTATAATTATTGAGCGTTGCGGGCGTGACATGTCCCTGTTGCGGGTGTGATATTTAATTAAAGTCACACCCGCAACATCTTTTAAAATTGATTACAAATGCATATTTGAACAAATTATATGTAAATTTATATAAGAATAATATGCTGGAAAACATGTACTTGGCAGCTTTAACTATATGCTTTGATTCAATAGAGTGAATTCCAGTTAATAAATAAAAATTTGCATCATCTGAGCATGTGACACTGCGTGCAGTTGATTTATTCAATTTGGATTGATAAAATTGTTGCTTTACTACAAAAAAAATAATTTTATTGGTGATATATGATTAAGAAATTAATTTAAAAGGTAAGATTTTTGTAGAAATTAAAAAAAAGAAAATTACGAAACAATATTTTAGCAATTTTCTTTAAATTTGTTAATTTTGTTTTGTTTTTTATATATTTTTTATTTTATTACTTGATAGTATTTATCTAATATATATATTTTTAGTTTTTTAAAATACTTAAGCAATATTAGGAGAAGATTTTTTTCTCTTTTAATTCAAATGAAATAAAAAGTAGAAGTAAGAAAAATAGAAACTGTTAAAATGTTTATTAAGTTAGCATAAAATGTATATAGTCAGTTTGAAATTGACCAAAATTTAACATAATTAACTTTGTGTAAGATTAGAAATTTCAAGGGATAAATATTAAGAATTTGTTAAGCATATATTTTTGGACTTGAAGTGCTATATTTATTCAGTTTACATCTTAATTTCTTCTCTTTTGCAGAGAATGAAGAGTACAGAAAGATCACGATATCATCGAAAAAAGATAACCTTTTAAATATGAATAACCCTATTAAATATGAAGCATATCTACAACAAGAGAAGGAAAGAGACAAAGCAAGGAGGGAAAAGAAGAGACTATTAAAAAAAATCATGGTAAAGGATGGCAATCCTTTTGCATTTCATCTCATGGTAAAGAAGTTGTCGACGGGGGTTGGTGCAGCTGTCAAGAAAAGGGTAACGCTAACAACGCTGTGCTACTATAAATTCAGCTTCAGATTTTGCCATGTGTCTAGAAAAAGTCCTAAAAAATATAAAAAGAACTTTGCTGAATGTGAAATTTCAGAAGATATTGTGAAAATGCTTCACGCATGCTGGCATCAAGTACAATCAGAGCGCAACATTCAATCGATACATCATGTTATTTCTATTGACGTAGGAACAATTAATGCAGAAATAACTTCAGAAAGTGATCACAGGAGAGTTTGTTACCATATTTTTTCAAAAATATAATATCCAACGATAAGAGTGCAGTTGGAGATTTTGTAGAAGTTGTTTTATTCTCCACAGTTAAAAAAGTGAAAACTTTGATGGACAAATAAGACAAATGAATGGGGATGATATAGAATAAGAGTATCTGAAAAAAATTAAGAAAACTTGTATATTTGGTCCAGTCAGTCAGATGTATCCTATGGAAAAAAAGAGCATTTTTGTAAAAAATGCTACCATCACCAGAAATTATTAATTCAAAATTGGAAATGAAATTTGTTTGCTATTTTCCTGCCTAGATATTATAGTTGTAACATTGATTAATTCTTTAATTAAAAAAATCTGCATTTAAAATGTTTGTGTATGTCATTATTTTGTTGGCTATACAAGTCACACTCGCAACAGGGCGTCACACCCACAACGTCTTCTTTTTACTTACCCATCATACGTAGTATAGGGTAAGTCTTGCAATCGTTTTGAAAATCTAAAAAAAAATTTTGACGGATTTACACGTTTTAGATAGTGGAGATTCCGAAAAACATATTTTTAGAAAAAAAAATTGCCGTCCGTCTGTCTGTCTGTCTGTCTGTCTGTAAGCGCTCTATATCCCGAACAAATTGAGATAGAGACTTGAAATTTTGTATGTAGTTAGTATGTAAGAATGGGACGAAGCTTATTTAATATCAGCAACCTCGATTATTCGAAACTATTTTTTTCGGACTCTCGAAAAATTCGTTCTGATGAAAGGTACATAAAAATTTTCGAATTTTTTTGTTCTAAGGAATGGACGTAAAAGGCAATAAAATAACACACATTTTGCATATAAAACGAAATCGATCGGATTATTAGTTGCCGAGATATTTGTAATCCTGTTTTTCACATTTTTCGATTTTTCATGACCCTGTATTTCATTAAAATTTCAATTAAAAGGTATATTTTAATTGGAAATGAGACGCTTAATCCGATGCAGTTAATTGTTAATTAATAGAATTATTATTTTTGGAGTTATAAGAACGTTTCTTTTACGCAGTTTGGTACTACTTGAGTAGTTTGGCGTTTTATATAATTTGTTGAAATTTGTACATCAGCAGTTCTTTAATATAGCATTACTATGTATATTAACAATATTTAAATTTTGTTTATGAATTGCAATGCATTGTATAAATAGTTTTCACATGTTTTATTTTCATATACATATCCATGATGGATAAGTATTACGGTGGCCCCCAACGACTAGTTTTACAATTGAAATGGGAATATTTAAAAATAATTCAAATTATTATTTTTATTTATTTTCATCATTATTTGAATGTTTCACGTTAATTTATTAAGTATCATTATTAAGTACCATTATTAATATCAGACAAAGTCCTATGAACTTTTCTCTGGTAGTCAGAAATGTGTTAAATGTTTTGAAATAACGCCAAGAAACATTTGCTTATTTATGCATTATACATCGCTTCTGTATGCCACAGAATTTGGATTATACATCATATATATTTTTTAAAGTTTTGAATAAAAATGTGAAGAAATTTCAATGAATCAAAAACTATATCAGAATTTAATGACATTTTAGATTTGTAAAATAATTTTTAAACAGGGTTTTAAAAAAATTGATGTCAAGAATGAACATTTGTTTGCTATAACGGTAGAAAATATTAGAGAAAGAATTACTACAGTTAGAAATTCCTTTTTCAAAACAAATACAAAAATTAAAATAAATAATTTAACTATTATTTCAGAAATTCGTGTTTTAGATTGAGATTATACAAGAATCTTTAAACATACAAAATCCAAATCATAATTTTGTATTGCTAAAAAGGAGGCTGAATAAATACAGGTTTTAAAATGCAAACAAAACATCACATATGTTAAAATGATGTTGCAAAGGCAACATCTAAGCACTTTCAAGTGATTTCCACAGTCATCATTAGGGGAAATGACACCTTAAATGAAAATTTCCCCTGCTGATGACTTGTGTGAATTCGTTGAAAATGCAAAGGTGATAACATTGTAATATCATTTTAACATCTAAAATGTTTTTTATGTTTTAAAAGACAAAGACAATTGGTCATGTTAAAATGATGCTACAAAATCAACAATCAAGCACTTTCGATGGATTCACACAGTCATCATTAGAAGAATAATTCTTTTAAATAAATTTTCTGTTTGATGTTGACTTGCGAGAATTAGTTGAAGTCATTAAAGTATCGAACAGGTAACAGGATTTTAACATCTACTGTAATTTAATTATAAAAAAGTAAGAAGTTTAATTTTGTATGTTTAATTGTTCCCATTCCAAAAAAGGATTTGATTAAAACTACAAAACATTTTTTTCAGTACATTTCGTTGTTTTAAGCGAATTTTTTAGTTAAAGTAAAACATTGTTTTATTGCTCAGACGAAAAAAATATTATTAACATTCTTATAAAATTTTAACAAGATTTCATCTATTTTATTTAAGTTTTACTGAAGTCTTATATTTTCAATTTGTAATTCCAACAAAATTTTGTTGTTTTTACAAAATATCAATTGGTGTACAGCAGCCATAACTTTCTCACATAGTTTTGTTTGATTAACTCATATAGCTATAAAGGATTAGCAAAATTTTTTTGATAATAAAAACTATGGATTAATGACGTTATTATCAAATTATTATGCTTTTCGGATGAAAATTGTGACGGAAAATTACAAAAAAAAAAATAAATAAATAAAATGAAATGAAATAAAATAAAATAAACAATTTATTTATTTATTTATTTATTTATTTGTTTATTCAAACATAATTTTTGCATTGACCCATATTGGGGTAATTCAGATTAGTATTCAGATTCCCATGTAATTAATATACGCTGTTGATATTCACTATGAACTGTTAAGTATTGAAAATGAAATGTGCATCAATCATAGTTCCTTTACAGGGACATAAAAAAGAATATCGTTATATTTCGACCTATGGTAAAAAATCGTTTTCAGCGTATTTTATTCTGTTTCAACATTTGAAACACAGTGACATTTATATATATCTTTAAAAGGCAATTTAAGATACTTATTATAAAATATGGTATGCAAAGCAATCATCGTTCATATACAGGAACACTGAAAGTAATTCAGTGACATTATTCTCTTTGAACAACATTTGCTGGTAATGTGTTTTACTGTGCGGTACGCGTTTTTTTGCATATTATTTATTGTGTATAAATTCTATAGATCATATACAGGACTACAGAAAGCATCCGAATTGTATTTTTGTTTATTGTCGGAAATTGCTGAAGGTGAATTTTCAAATGTGCAGTGGATTTATAAATTGAACTAAATTTTGAATAGTATGTGTTATATCAATGCTCAAGCAGCAAAATTTCTAGCGAGAAACTACAATCAACCAGTTTTTAAAATGTGCTAATTGACAAAAAATATAAAAATCAATTAACTCAGCTTATAGGAACAGATGAATCATTAAGCATGCCTGATATACACTCTTCACGTTTTCGACAGACGTTTCTTGCACACTTTCATATCATGCCTTGATATAATCCCTTACTTATTTGGTACTCTATTTTATCATAAAATAAAACTGTCTCTGATGTTATACTGCAAGAATGTAAACATGATCGGAAAATATGTGCAATTGTTTTATTTAGTGATGCTAAATGACCAGAAAAGATAAGATTCAACAGGCAAACTCATTCAACAAAGATTTTGAAATGTAATTCTGTACTGCGAACGTTGCTGTACATCGTAAATATGTTGTTTACGCACAGTAAATATTTAAGACAATGAAATTATTGCTCAAACATCTCTCACAATACCGCAAGTAATTTTTTTAATGAACAATTACGTTCATCTGTCGCAAATATATTGGGGAACCTATTCTGAAGAGCATCCATTTGTAAGGTTACATTTTTCTTTCAATATTTGGTAAAACAGGAAAAAAAGAAATTTGCTGAGAAATTATATTCATCTGGAACTTCAATCTCGTAGCATCGTGTGCTAGAACTCCCGGCAGACATATGTGTAGTTGCAAATTTTAAGTTCCAAAAAGAAAAGGTAGTATGGCCGTGAAAACTATGACAAGGGATTATCCTGAATACGATATAGTGTAACTTAAATCACAATTTAAGGAGATCCTCAAAGAATTAATAGATATTTATTTCACATTATAACATTTGAATGTTTTAAAAACGCAAGAATTACTTCACAAACTCTGACTTATGACACGATTGCCTGCAAAAATCAAAAAACGAAATGATCCCACTCTTTCAAAAATATTTGTTTTAGTGCCACCAGTAGTCTTACATTCAAAAGAACCTACTGTTTCAAATTCCATTGAAACAACGCACAAATTCATGTTGTCCGCAAAAGCTTCAAATATGAAGAAACAACGGGCTGCCTGGTTGAATCATGTCTTGATTCAAATCTGTTAGGAATTGATAAATTAATATATCAGTTTATTCACAGAAAATCGTTTGCAAATTTTCTACTGTGATATTTATTTTTTTTATAAGACGCGACTCGTTGCTAAGGTAGCGTAGCTGTTTTTTCGTCTGCTTTACTTTTAAATTTTTTATCTTACGAGATGAGGTAAAAGTTTAGATAAAAAAAGTTGGCATCAGTTTTTCATGGAATGAAAAATAATTTTTTAGAGAGAGTGTTTATATTTTTTGTTTGTCGTGCGTGTCTTAAGTTTTATTGAAGAATTATGTTATTTTTATGAAAAGGCGCGCAGAAATGGACATAGGATCATCTTTCCAGTTTAAGCACGATGATCATAAATTATCAAGATAAAAGGAATTTATGTTTTGTACCTATGTAAATAATTTGAATTCAATATTACTTCATACTATTGTTCTATGTATATAATAAAAAATTTTAAAAGGAAAATTCAAGAATAATTAGAGTATTTTTGAACCCAAATAATAAAGTTTTGATTGTTTACAAAACAACTGGCGCCCGAACGGGGACATTTGAATATATTATTTTTATAGCGTATAGTATTTTCATAGGCTGCGCATTACTACTTATTTTTTCTAAGATGAATAAGCTAAAGAAAAAACGTACACCGCTACGTTCGTCATTTAAAAGAACTTTAAATGTTTTGAATGAAGAAATTAACAGCGAGTTATTAAATAAGGGTAAAATTTCAGACGATTTTAGTAAATTATAAAATTTGATTCATGAAATTGAATCTATCGATGAAGCTATAATTGAACTCATGTTAGATGATGATAAATGTAACGAAGAGGTTATTGGTAACGAAGTAGTGGAAAATGAAATTTATTCAGATCAATTTGTTACCATTAAGCGTAAATTTAGTGAAGCATTGCGTACAAATAAACGTAACCAAGATGATAGGGAAAAAAGGCACAGATTACGGTTATTCCAAATCAAAGCATTATCAAGACCTAAACTAAATATTAAGCCATTCGATTCGCAGTTAATAAATTATCTTTCGTTTTGGTCCCAGTTTCAGAAAATTTGTGAAGACATAGATTTGGATAATAGTGACAAATTTCAGTATATTATCCAATCGGTAGAACCTGAAACCAGTGCCAGGCGTTTGTTAGAGAGCTATCCAATGACCGCAGTTTCCCCCCCAAAAAAAAGTTGTCGAGGCATTTCAAGAGTGTTTTGGGAATAAAGATTTACTAATAGAAGTGTACGTTAGAGAATCCCTAAAATTGGTTGTAGCTAATGTACAGACGCACGGCAAAGATAAACTTCCGTTATCAGATTTATTCACGAAAGTCGAGGCATATTTAAGATCTTTAGAATCAATGGGTTTAAGTTTAGAAAGCAATTCGGCGTGGCTCTATCCCATGATAGAATCTAGCTTATCGGAAGATGTATTAAAAGCATGGCAGCGATATAATATTTCAACCACATCAAGCGCTGTTAGTAATAATAATGCATTGTCAACAAAATAAAATATAGTAAGTTTGATGGAATTCCTGAAACAAGAAGTTGCAAACGAGGAAAGATTCAAATTAGCAAAATCTAGTTTTGTAGAGCTGGGCTCTAGAGACAAACCTAAAAAAAAGCTAAGAAAAGCATAAAGTAAAATACCTACTGCAGCAGGGCTATTTAGCGCAAAAGAACGCCTTTGTTTATTCTGCAGTAAATATCATGAAATCTGTGTTAGAGCTAGATCTCTTTCCTTTAATGAACGGAAGACCAAAATTAAGAATAAAAATATCTGTTTAAAATGTCTTCGTTTTGGTCACCACGCTAAAGTTTGCAAAGTTTTTATTCGTTGTCACGTTTGCTCTACACCCCATATCGAGTTATTATGCCCCGAAATTTCAATATGTAAAGAACCGGAAAATACAGCTAAGACCCCAGAAGTAATTTAAAGCACCATAGAAAATAAGCATTGTTCTGCTGAAGTAGCTCTTATGACTTTGGAAATAGTTATTAAAGGTCAAATAACAAAGAACGTACGAGCGTTACTTGATTGTGGGTCGAAAAGAGCTATATTTTGAAAGGTACAGCTGAAGAGTTAGGTTTACATCCCATGTCTTCCGAAGCTATTGTACACACTTTGTTTGGTGGTACGCAAACAGAAGCTAAATCTCACAACAAATTCCAAATTGAGTTAAGTTCTTCTGATAGACAGAAGCAAACGAAAGAAGTCTTAGAACTTTTGTATCAAGATATAATTTGTAATAATATTCCTCAGATACCGAAAGAATCAGTTATTAAAGAGCTTGAACAAAATAAATCATGGATTACAGATTTAGGAGCAGGAAGTCCAAAAACTGAAATTTGGATTGGAAGCAAATACTGCGGACAACTTCTTACAGGTCGAGTAAAACAGTTAAAGAGCGGTCTTACAGCAATAGAGACGAAGTTTGGATGGACACTTTGTGGTCGTTTAGAGAGTACGTCACAGTCTTGTCTAAATTATGGAAATATGTTTATTACGAACCTAGCGTTAAAACATATGAAGGTTCCAGAATTATGGAAGTTAGAGACAATCAGTATAACAGATCCCTGTCAAACTTCGTCTAAAGCAGAAGAAGAAAAACTTGCTCGTGATAATTTTATAAAAGAAGTTGATAGAAATAACCAAGGTCGCTATATTGTAGGTGTTCCTTGGATAAATGACAACCGTGAGATTCCTTCAAATAGGCACATAGCTGAACGAAGATTGATAAATTCAACAAAGAAATTAAAGAAGAAGACTCCAGGATATTTTTTACCTTCATGTCTTGATTCAAATCTGTTAGGAATTGATAAATTAATATATCAGTTTATTCACAGAAAATCGTTTGCAAATTTTCTACTGTGATATTTATTTTTTTTATAAGACGCGACTCGTTGCTAAGGTAGCGTAGCTGTTTTTTCGTCTGCTTTACTTTTAAATTTTTTATCTTACGAGATGAAGTAAAAGTTTAGATAAAAAAAGTTGGCATCAGTTTTTCATGGAATGAAAAATAATTTTTTAGAGAGAGTGTTTATATTTTTTGTTTGTCGTGCGTGTCTTAAGTTTTATTGAAGAATTATGTTATTTTTATGAAAAGGCGCGCAGAAATGGATATAGGATCATCTTTCCAGTTTAAGTACGACGATCATAAATTATCAAGGTAAAAGGAATTTATATTTTGTACATATGTAAACAATTTGTATTCAATATTTCTTCATACTATTGTTCTATGTATATAATAAAATTTTTTAAAAGGAATATTCAAGCATAATTAGAGTATTTTTGAACCTAAATAATAAAGTTTTGATTGGTTACAAAACAAAATCTTTGTGATGTCATTAATATTATGAAGCTTTATTTTCGCTTAAACACTTTCCATGCAAGTAATCAAACAGCTTCAACTGATATCATTCCAATAATATTAACAATTTTACCACAATTTTAGGAAAGTTCTGTGACATTCAACGGATTAAATTCCCATTATGGCTTTAGACCAACATTTATTCAAAATAGAGAAATTGATAACGAATTATCCAGAAATATATGGAGCGATCAAATTCTTGGTCGAGCTTCATGCAATTCGTATTAATCAAGCTTGTCATCGAATGTTAGGTAAATGGAAGTCCGGAAGCATATTTCAGATGTGTATATTGCTGGGACGATTACTGTTTCTAAACCAATAGGAGAGCGTCATTATCACGGTCAAGTACACGCCCACACAGTTTGATTGACAGGAACTCGTGGACAATTGACGGTGCTAATTATAACGATAATCCGTTGCGGATGAAAGTGAGCTGAGTGGCAGCTGAATGGTTAGAGCGTCGAGCTTGAAACCGGAGGATATGGGTTCGAGTCCATCGCGGGCCGAGAGTCCGTTGGTGATTTTTTTTTTAATTATTGGTGGCTGTCTTTTATTAATAAATAAGACATTTAAAAAAAATATTTCAAACCCTTTTAATATTCTAAATATCGTTCCAAAATGATTTATATATATATTAAACAAATGGGAAAAAAAGTATTCTTCGAAAATATCCGTATAAGCAAAATTCTTACTTTAATTTTTATTTATTTATTTATTTATTTATTTCAGGATCAGAGGAAGTATAATTTCTAATTGAAGTAAATAAAATTCTGTCATTTTGAAAAAAAAAAAATCTTTCGTACCTTTAATTTTTAATTACCGAGTACAAATTCAAACAATCCGAGTACAAATAAATAATAAACACACACGATCAATTGTCCACGAGTTCCTGTCAATCAAACTGTGTGGGCGTGTACTTGACCGTGATAATGATGGTCTCCTATTGGTTTAGAAACAGTAATCGTCCCAGCAATACACACATCTGAAATATGCAGTCGGAAAGCGGGTGCGACGGTGAAATTTCTCATGCCAATATAGAATCTTCTAGAACTGTTGAAATTTTTTTTAAAGTAACCCATTTAATCTATACCTATATTATAAAGAGTTAAAGTTTTTGTAGTGGCTTATTTCCAGAACTACCGAACCGATTTTAAAAGTAATGGTACTAAAATGATAGTTCTCGCCCGTAATCAGATGTAGGTCTATATCTTAGGTCTATGCCAAAATTTGGGAATTACAGGACCGATTTCAAAAGTAATGGTACCAAAATGATGGTGTTCGCCCGGAATCAAGTATAGACTATATCTTATGTCGTCTATATGTATATTATAAAGAGGAAAAGTCTGTTTGTTTGTAGGGGCTGATCTCCGGAACTACTGAAACGATTTCCAAAATGATGGCGTTTTCCCAGAATTAAACATAGTCTGTATCTTATGTCGTCTATACCTATATTATAAAGAAGAAAAGTTTGTTTGTTTCTTTGTATGTTCGCAGGGGCTAATCTGCGGAACTACCAATTAGGGTTGGGATGAATTGTGATTTAGCCGAATAGCCGAATACCGAATATTCGGCCAAATTTTAGGCCGAATACCAAATATTCGGCGATCGAATACCAGCTTTGTTTTTCCAATAAAAAAAATAAATTTTGATTATATGTAATTTAAAAAAATATGAGCTCATTAATAATTATTACTCTTAAATTGCTTTTAAATGCATTTTTAAATTTGAAAAACTTATTTTAATAAGTTATTAAATTGCATTATATTATTTTATCCTAATATACATCAAATTGATTTTCATTAAGTCAGGATGGGAAGATATTTCCATTAAAATATGAAGAATGTACTTCAATTTTACTATCAAATGATACTTTTAACCTTTCTTGCATCCAAGATCAATAATGTTCTTAATTTCTCTCTCTCGGAACTCACGAGAAGATATTTTCTGAAATAACCTTTAATAAAGTAAATTTGATCATTTAGAGTTTGTGTCCCTACCCAACAAACACATAACTGATAGGCCACTGTAGGCGTCGTTAGCGGTGGCCCAAAGTGTTTGATAACGGCCCGCCATCTTTGGCCGTAACGGTTCCGTCAAAAAACTGTCACGCCGGCCAGAATTCGAACTTAAGATCATTGGACAGAAATGCAAGAAGTTGTCCACTAATGCGCCATTAACGTTTTATGAAAAATATCAGACAGCCACAAACTGGACACAATTATTCTTTTAAAGGCCATTAAAAATAAAGACTGGCCAGGAGATCACCCTTACCCAGCCATTTGTGTTTGTAAGAATTAAATTTAGCCAAAAGCTGCCCATAAAAAAGGTCTTTTTTGGTGTATTTTCAATTTTAACTAGCCAAAAGCCTGTCGGCATAAATTCAAACTTTGGGCTATAAAAAATATTTCTTGAAAAATTGTTTAAATGATAAGTGTTTTTGAGTGAAAACAATATATTAATAATTATTTAGGTAATTTTTTCAAAAGAAATATATATATATTTACTTTTTTGAAAAATTTCCAAACTTATTATTTGGCAAAGTGAATTTATTAATTTTATCTTTTTTTCCAATTATATATTTTAAAAGTTCACGTGTAATGCCATTTCTAAATAATTGCATTTCATATAGATTTTAAAAGTATTAATTGAAAAAAAAAAACTAATTAATAATTTCACTATGCCAAGCAGTAGGTTTTGAAAATTTTTGAAAGTTTAAAAATAGTAAATTCACAATTCTTTTGAAAATTGTACCTAAATAATAATTAATATATTGTTTTTCATGTAAAAACATTTATCATTTAAAAAATCTAACAGAAAATGTTTTTATAGATCATACTTTAAATCTATATTTAAATAATTTTAAAATTATATAAATTGTTGTACATTTTTAAAGTCTTAATTGAAAAGAATAAATTATTTATTTAATTCATTATACCAAGTATTGTGTTTCAAAAAAGTTTGAGATAAAAAAATTTATGTATGTATATTTTGAAATATGTACTGAATAATTATTAACATTTTTTTTCCAGGGAAAACAGTTTATTATTTAAATAATTTTGTAACAAGAATTTTTCATAGAACAAATTTTGAATTTACCCTTAAACAATTTATATAACCTTAATATGATCTGTTATGTGTGCTACATTTAAATTTCACGTATTTGTAAATATATAAATATATATATATATTCATTTTATGTGATTTCTACATTTATTAGTAAGCCTGTTACCAGTATATGCATATTTATTAAAACTTTGTTAAATTATAATCTGAGAAACAATCATTATATTTGCATCAGAAATTTTACTCACACGAAAACACACACTTGTTAATGCTAATCATAAGGGGTGTCTATTTGTGTGTGTGTGTATAGGGGGGGGGGGTAAATATCTCCTTCGAATTTTAATATTTTTTCTTGCATTGGATAGCTGAGGTAGATCTCTACATTTTTTCATTACAGTTTTATTTTTTAGAATGCTTTGTTTTTGAAAATTATAATATTTTAGTTAAATAAAAAATAAATAAATGAAAAGCTGAACAAAATAACAAAACTATATGAGTTCTTTGCTGAGAGTGACCTCAGCAATATAATACATGTATGAATACCGTAATTTTCGGCGTATAATTCCCTAATCAAACAATCATTTTTCAACCCAGAAATATTTTAAATAAACTGTAATTTATCGAATAACGGTAAATATTTGGCTTCATTTACTAAATAAAATTTCTGGGTCAAAACAGAATTGTTTGATCCGCGTATTACATGCCGAAAATTATGATACATAATATATATATATATATATATATATACATATATATTGAAATACGAAAGAGATATTTAATTTTTTTGCTTCCATAGGTTATACCTTAGGCATATGTTTTCGGTAGAGTAAAGTAACAACAATAGTCAAACATTACTTTAATTACCTCAAAAACACACTTTAATCTTTGCAATAATTTTAAATGCCATCATTATTTTAACGATGTTACATAATTTTATTGATTTAAATTTTATTCTATTTTTTAATCCTATTTTTAATTAATATATTAATCCTATTTTTAATTAATTAATACTAGTCGAAATTTTAGGAGCATTAAATTATACGAATATTTTTTTTATTTATTTTTTATTTATTTTTTTAACAATAAAAATAAATTTAAATTACTAAGCTTTATCGGAAAATAACATTCCTTATTTTAAAAAAAGATAAAATTTTAAACTTTGAGAAAAAAAAATTAAAAAATACGCTTGATATTTCGTAATTTACACAAAATGTTAATATGATAAAAGCAATCTATATTAAATATTATATAATATTATTCATGCACGGTTCTAAAATATCAATCATTATTCGAAAAGAAACACAATAAGAATAAACTTTATACAAATTAAGATTATCAAACTTTTGTGGTATTTTTTAAACACATGCTCTGTATTGTAAATTTAAATTAACGTATGAAAAGAAAGCATATTTTATTTGTTAAAATAAAGATAATTTTTACGTATATTAAACTATTCAAGGAGTCGCAATATGTTTATCACATACGTGTACATCTTCGTAAAATGAAAACAATTACTTCGAAAAAAGATGCGACAGTAAGAATAACCTTTAACTAAATTAAAATTATCACATTTTTGTGATATTTCTTAATCGCATGCTTTGCGCCAGATATATCTCAAGTAAATATTCCCCATTTAATAAAAAATTCTCATAGATTTATTTTGCATTACTTTAGAACGAATTTATGTTAAAAAACAATGATGCAAAAGAAAGCTCAGGATATAATTTAATAAAGTTTTAATGAATAAACATAAACATATACTAGGTAAGACTTACCATTACTAATCTGGATCTAATCCATTTCGAGAATTGCTACAGTTGTTAAAAAAGTCAACTACATACTATACTATAGTGCAGAGAAGAATGATAAGGGTATGTCCAGTTTCTCTATAGCATAGCAATGCGACCCCTGGCAGAAATCCTAGAAATTCCCTCACCCCTCGTCTCGTTCCCTTCGATATTTTGCCTCAGGCAATAGTGACCTTGAGCGCAAGCAATAATCTCCCCTATTGCTTCCACTATTCATATAATGTTTTTTAGCAGGTGTAATGGAAAAAGAGAAAGGTTTTTAGGGGGATATTTTTTTACGTGTTGTTATTTATCAAAATCTATAATTATAAATTAAATAATTAAAAGAAAATTTTTGTCTTCAATCATGTCTTTTTCAAACTTTTTTTTTTGTTACAAGAATTTATTTCCTCTGTTTTTTAAAGATAAAGAAAGCTTTTATAAAATTTCATCATCTGCTCAGAAATGAAAAGGGGGGGGGGAGGCGAAAATGTCTTTTAACAATCACAATTAAATAAAACAGATATTTTGTTTAAGTTCACAATTACCTTCAAGAGAAATTAATTTTTTAACAAAATAAATATAACTATACAAATACAGTATACTCTCTATAAGACGGACTCTATATAAGACGGAAATTAGTTTAACTCTGAAAGGTTTCAAGTTCTTGTGAATCCATAGACATAAAGTACAATTTTTCTGAGGTGAAATATTGTCTGCTATGGGTAATTTTCTCTGTCGCAATAGATTCCGTCTTAGACAGAGTTTACTGTAAATATGAATTATATCTTATAAAATATTGATAATAAATATATAAATATATAATCTATATTTGTACAAATACATTTATATAATATTCTGTTTTCACAAAAGATTTCATCATCTATAAGGCGACTGCCAAATTCCCTGTTCAAGAACGCTAAATATTTATGCAATTTCAGACTCATTTTTAAAGGAAAGGGCACTAAACTGGCTAGCCTGATAACTAAAGCGATTTAAAATTGAATAAGTTTTCCATTTTCTTATAAATAAATAAATTATGGGGATATAAGCGGTTGTGGTCACGTAATAACCTCCCCCCCTGTCTCGCAGTATCATCTTCAGAACATAGATTCAAAATGCCCAATTTAACAGTATTTGCTGGTTTTTTTTTTTTTTTTTTTTTTTTTTTTTTTTTTTTTTTTTTTTTTTTTTTTTTACATTAACTAAAAAATATAGACCACCTTTCTATTACATAATTTCTGAGAAACAGATGCTGCAATTTCATTCATTTCCGAACAAATATGAACTTAAATAGACATTTTTATTAGATGCTTCTTCAAATTGGAATTCGTTCAACGTTTAAGAGTTTATTTATTATTTTTTTTTTCAAAAGAAATTTTTTTGTTATTGTATATTGAATATGACAAATTTTCCTTTTGTATATTAAGGAAAATATTTTCATGTCAGTTTCATTCCAGCGTGTTTATAAAAACATACATATATACATTTTAATACATAATTTACAGAGAAGATAATTTTATTCGTATTTTTTAAGAATGTGTGAAAGAGAAGAAGTCGTTTAATGTACATTTTAAAGCATAAAAAATAAATTCCGCGTTTTATTAAATACTTTCACCGAAACAAACATTTTGAATAAGGAAAATTATGATATTTCCTTAAAAAGAGAGAGAGAGAAATTAATTGTATTTTTAAGCCAATTTTAGACATACTACAGTCGTCAATTTTAGAAATATTTACGCATTTATGGCTAAAAATGATGTTGTGTATGTAATGCGAAAGTTTGGAATTACTAAGAGTGGTGGGAGATAGAAATTGCTTTAAGTACAATCTAAATGAGGTTTTTTTTTAAAATCTATTTTAAATACTTATTCACTTTCTTTTTTCTTCCTTTCTTTCTTTTTTGTGAGTAATGAATGTAATAGAGCACCGCTGAAAAAAAAATACTTGGAATATTGTATGCATTTTTAAAACCATTTCTATTTTTTTTCAAATTAAATAAAAATACGCCATCTATTTTACTGTTTTAAATATATATCTTGCATATTTTTTATATGCTTATTTAAACTAATTAAATTTACGCTGAAAGAAATGGAGACAAAAAACATTTCCTCTCTTTAAATAAAAATTCTGGTTAAACGACATTAGCCCTCTGCTTTTTACAAGATGGTGGGCCGTTACATGCTAGCCAGAAACCTACCCTTAAGAGTTGGCCGGCAAAGTAAACGCAACAATTCTTTCATCACCGATCCGTTAGCGGCTTCACGATCGCTGCCGCAATTAGCGGCGAGCCATTTATGGCACTCTATTGTTTAGTCACAAATGGCCGTAACTCTTTCTGACCGCAACGAAACCAGCTAATGGCCATAAGTCGAGTGTTTGTGGGGTAATAATAAGCAAACTGGTAAGAACGAGACTGTTCTGAAATCAGCTTCCAAGCTTTAAATTATAAACTATATTAAAGCAAAAGGTTATGCTTAAAGTAGAATGCATATGTTAACAAAATTTTTGACATTTGAATTGCCGCATACAAGATTCAACTTCAATATTCCACTTATTCAACAAGCATTAAAAGAATAAACAGAAATTTATAAAATGAAAGAAGATGTAAATTAAAAATATACACATAATAATGTTATTTAATTCAGTAATTATGCAAATAATTATTTAAAAGTGAAAACTATAGAGTAAAAAATTATTTTGTTCAGCATTTAGAATTTATGCTTAAATATTTATAAAACTATCTTCATAAAGCAAGTTGTGTCATCTAATGCGTAGCTAGTTTGAGACCAGTTCTGTTTTCAGATGTACCGTTGTATTTGGATTAGTGATATTTGATATTTAATTTTGAAAATGAATCTTCGTTAATACATCTAGTGAATGAATTTTTTTTTCATTTCTTACTTTACAGAAAATATGCTAAGAACTTCATAAGAGCCCTTTTTAATATGTGCATGGCATTTGCTGACAATAATAAATATTCAAGTGTTTTAGAATAATGCAATGTTTTTTTTTTTTTTTTTTTTTTTTTTTTTTTTTTTTTTTTTTTTGTTCGATATGTGTTTTTATATCTTGAATTGTAATATATCATTCTCTAACGAAGACATTTCCCGTACAATCAAATCTCTAACTTGGGCAGCAATTTCTAAATTATCACTAATTTTTAAAGGAAATACAGAAAGGCTGTATATTTTTTAGTATCTGAATAACCGTATATTTCGTATAAGTAAGAATGAGAAAACTCCATGAATGAAGTAGCAAATGTGGATTAGAGAAAAAAAACTGTAAAAAATGAAATTCTTTAAATCCTAAATTTATTTGGCAAGATATCTTTCACTATTCGGCAATATTTCAACAATATTCGGCAAGATATCTCTAAATATTCGGCTACAGGTATTCGGCCGACGTATTCGGTCAACAAGCCTTCAATATTCGGCCAACCGAGTTTTCGGAAAAAGGGCCGAATAGGCCGAATACCGAAGAGTGGCCGAATATTCGTTTAATCCCTACTACCAATCTGATCTCAAAAGTAATGATACCAAAATGATGGTGTTTCGCCTGAATCAAACATAGGCTATATCTTATGTCATCTATACCTTTATTATGAGGAAGAAAAGTTTGTTTGTTAGTAAGGGCTAATCTCCGGAACTACCGAACTGATTTCAAAAGTAATTTTACCAAATAGATGGTGTTCACCCGGAAACAAATATAGGCTATATCTTATGTCGTGTATACCTATATTAAGAAGAGGAAAAGATTGTTTGTAGGGGCTAATCTTCGGAACTACCGAATCGATTCAAAATTGATGACACACAAATGATGGTATTCGGCCGGAATCAAACACAGTCAGTATCTTCACTCGTCTATACCTATATTATAGCTAAGAAAAGTTTGTTTGTTTGATTTATTGTAGGGGCTAATTTCCTGAACTATCGAACCAATTTTAAAAGAAATGGTATCAAAATGCTGATGTTCACCCGGAACAAAACATAGACTATATCTTATGTCATCTATACCTATATTATAAAGCAGAAAAATTGTTTGTTTATTTGTACGGGCTAATCTGCGGAACTACCGAACCGATTTCAAAAGAAATTTCACCAAATGGATGGTGTTCGCCCGGAATCAAACATAGGTTATATCTTATGTCGTCCATACCTACATTATAAAGAGGAAAAGTTTATTTGTTTCTAGAGGCTAATCTCCGGAACTACTGAACCGATTTTAAAAGTAATGATGCCAAAATGCTGGTGTTCCTCCGGAATCAAACATGGGCTATATCTTATGTTATCTATACCTATATTATAAAGAGGAAAAGTTTCTTTGTTTGTAAGGACTAATTTCCGGAACTACCGAACCGATTTCAAAAGATATTTTACTAAATGGATTGTTTTCACCCGGAATCAAACTTAGGCTATATCTTATGTTGTGTGTACCAATATTATAAAGAGGAAAATTTTGTTTGTTTGTAAGTACGGACAAATCTCCGAAATTTTTGAACCGATTTCAAAAGTAATTTTACCGAATAGATAGTTTTAGCCCGGAATCAAACATAGGTTATATCTTATGTTGTCTATACCTATATCATAAAGAGAAAAGTTTATTTGTTTGTAGAGGCTAATCTCTGGTTTAACCGAACCGAGTTTAAAAGTAATTGCTCCAAAATGATGGTATTCACTCGGAATCAAACATCGGTTATATTTTATGCTGTCTTTAGCTATATTATAAACAGGAAAAAATTGTTTGTAAGGGCTAATCTCCGGAATTACCGAACCGTTTTCAAAAGTAACGGTATTATAATGATAGTGTTCGACCGAAATCACACATATCCTATATCTTACGTCGTCTACACCTATATTATAAAGAAGAAAAGGTTGTTTGTTTGTAAGGGCTAAACTCCGTAACTACCGAACCAATTTCAAAAGTCTGAAATTAAAAGATGTGAAACGAAGAGGCTGTGTGAAAATAATTCTAAAATTTTTTTAATTACGATTTCTGTGCAAGCTTAGGAAGTAGTAAACCGATTATAAAACTGATGCTTTCGAATCAATAGTGACACTCTTTGCATCCTACATAGATCCTTCTCTTTGTCCTACATTCACATGATTCTCTATGTTCTATGCCAATACCACTAACAGATGATGATTGATTTAAAAATGTAAATACATACGAAATTGTTTCTAAAAAAAGAATAAATACTTCAGATGAATGCTGAAAGGGTTGTAGGAATTAAACAGAAAAGTTTCAAAATATTTTCTAAATTATCGTTCATTTACAATTATCTTTAGTTCTTCGCATTATTTTATGTCTCATTTCTGAATAATGCATGTAAAAATGAAATTGAGTCAAACTGTCGCTTAAATGTAAGTTTTTTAATTATTCCTTAATACATTATTACCTCTAACGAAAATCTGATCTATAAGTACGACGATTTGGCATATTTCAACTATTACGCGAGCAAAGCCTCGGGTTTTGCTAGTATTACTAAAAAACGAATTTTTTTAAAACTCTTTCAGTATATTAAACAATAACAAAAAATTATGCTTTAAGTATGCATTATGAAACACTTTCCAACATTTCCAGAATGCTGCAACAAAATATCACATGTTAATAAGTTCAAATAGAGAAGAATATCCGGGAAAATAATTTTAAGCACTCATGACACATTTAAAAAAATTTTTAGCAAATGCATTTAAAAGTCGAAAAAAAAAACGTGAAACTGTTTTGAGTGTTCTGTATATGAACTACCGATTTATCATATAAGATTACAGTATGTTAAAATTTAATTTGATTCGAAAATACATTGCACAGTTAAAAATTTAACTTCAGAAATTTCCATCAGTAAACAAAAATTTATTTTAGATGTTTTATGCAACCTTGTATTGAACCTTGATCCATTGAATTTATACACAGTAAGTAATATGCAAAAAAAAATTAATTTAAAAACGCGTACTACAACATAAAAAATACTACGAGCAATTATTGTTCACATGGAAAAATATAACTCAAATATTTACGTGTCCCTGTGTATAAACTATAAATGTAATGCACGATACTTAAGAATATATCATATTCTTAAGCATCTAGGAAAGCACTTCATAGAGATAAATTGGAATAGCATAACAAGAATAACATACGCCAGTTTTTCCACACCCGTAATCTAACAAATGTTTACAGTGTCCCTGTAAATAAATGTTAATGTTATCCATACATATTCTAAATAAAGTACCTTGGACTGTACCCCACATATATATACATATATAAATTTCAATTATATTTTATCAAACTGTGATAGAAGTTCTAAAACGTTTAAAATAAACAGAAAACGATTTTATTCCGTAGGACGTTATGTAACGGAGTTCTTTTAAATGTCTCTGTAAAGGAAATATATCTGATACATACTCCATTTTCAATACCGAACATTTGATAGAGACTATTAATAGCATGAATCAATTTTATATAATTCCGAATATATTTGCTCGAGTTAGATTGCTGACAGATGGGCTGACAAAGACAGTTAAACCAATGAATTGAATTCATGAACAATCTTCAGTTATATTGAAAGATCTTAAAAACAAAATTTATGATCTAAAAAAAATCGAAATATACATCAAATAAACTTTTATAATACGGATATTAAGAAAATTCAAGAAATGACGTCATTTTTTATATCAACCGCCATCTTGAATTCTTACGACTTTACTCACCCATCTGACATTCCATTTACTAATATAAATTAGATACTAATTGGTATATTCTTTTCACGCTTTGAAGTTTTCACTTTACTTTTGCATTTTAGCACTCGGACCCCAATTTATTTTTTATTTATTTTTTATTTTATTCTAATCGTCTCTCTTCACGCATTTTTCTGCTGAGCAACATATTGCAAAATCGGTGCGCTCTAGGTATTAATACCCCGATTCTCAGAATGGACACTTAGTAGCGCCGAGCTCCGATTTGTCATAATATTTATATATGCGGTTCTATCGGTAACTTTACCTATAGAGTCCCTTGAGATTGGTTTGCACGAGGTTCGGAGTTCACTTTTCGCTGTGTTTTTTATTATTAAATAAATTTAGACTGCTTGTTGTAAATTCAGCGTACTGAATCAAGTGGATTCCCTCTAACTCGATTTTATTAGCACCATTGTAATGTTTTCAGGAGATGTGCATTCTGGGAAAGAGTACCGACCAACGGATTGGCTCCGAAGAAAGCCGAGAATTCTGGGATAGGTGTGACCCTGAAACTGCCGCCAACCCGGCTAGTATTGGCGACTGGCGATAACTTGGCATGTTTTTTACCGGTTTTATCTCTCGCTGTAGTTGCACCCGTCACGATAAAGCGCGCCAAACTATTACCATGCTCACGGACTTCTGGGATATGGGTGAACCTCACAGAAATCCTGTGGCATCGACTCTCCCTGCTTCTAATGTGAATCAGACTTCGTCTTACTTCCCTATCTTTCATAGTTCCATGCATTTTGGAAGGTAGTTTCGTTGTATGAAATATAAAGAATAAACATTCTTCTATTCTAAAATGAGTGCATTTTTCTTGGGAAAAATCTTTTGTGGATTCTAGTTCCTTATATCGCCAAACGCTGCACGTCAATATTCGATGACATCAATTACTATCATCGTAAACATAATCGTAAATAGTGACAACCATTTAAAAACCGGTCAGATCCATTAAAGGTGTGAAAATCACCAACTCTATATATCAAAAATATACTTTAGCGTAATTGTATATTAGTTTAATAGCATATGTTCAAAACATAATTAGTAAATATTAATTATATATTAAAAATGTAATTTATAAGCAGAATTAAAATACTATTTAAAAATAATTACAGTTTCAATTATAAACTTTTCATTCTGTTATTATATTTTAATACATTTGGGTATATGAGAGAATCAATTGTTTATTATTATATAAATTAATTAACGAAAAACGAGATATAATATTTATTATTTAAATTTTCAAGAATTTTTACAAGTGTACTTTAATAATAAAATTCTATTGAAATTTTATTTTTATCTTTTACATACTCATTACATAAAAATTTATTATCAGTTATGCCAAGATAATTAACTAAATGCAATATCTTATAAAGAAACATGCTGATGTTCCCTTGGGCAAGCACTATATGGATATGTATTCAATTAATTTTTAATTAAGGTTAGTATTTTAAAGCTCACTTGACAAATTTTTTTCCTAAATGAATGTATAATAAAAATATGCTATGAGAAATTTTGTACAAATTATTATCAATAATTTTTTAGGTCGATTTTAAGACATTAAGACAAATCGACCCCCCCCCCCCACAAAAAAAAATATATATCGTTAAACTTATTTTTAATTAATTTCCGTTTTTATGCGAAAGTAATAAAAATAATAAACTAAAATATACATTAAAAATTAATATTTATGAAGCTTTATTTTTTTTAAATTCATAATTAACTTGTGGTAAAAACTTAAAAGAAATGTAATTTTAAAAATCTTCTTGGAATTTGCATCATAAATAAGTAAAATACATATTTTTAAATCTTTCACTGCATCTTTTTTTTTCTATTTTTATGAAATAAGTTATTTTTAATTGATACATTGGTCTAATAATAAGAAAAATAGTAAAACAAAATAAATTTCAAATTTTAAGCTAAAATTTGACATTTTATGACGAGTACCATATACAGTGTCTCACATAAGTGATGGGACACTTGTGCTTTACAAAAGGAAACTAATCAAATAAATTTAAAAAAACATGCACACATTTTTTTGTGGGTGTGTTTCATACTTAAATTTAGTAAAGATTATTACATAGCATACATTTTGTCAAAATTTTAAAATATTAATTTAATAAAAATACAAATGTTTAGAACGGAGCAAAAAATAGCTCACATAAGTGATGGGACACCATTATATATGCAACAAAAATCGTCTGAAATAAGCAATAAAAATATTTTTTGGGGTTTTATTTTTACTTAAAAGCAATTGGCAATAATTTATAAAATTGTCTGCAGTATTTCTCTCCAGTTTGTTTTGGAATTTTTGTGTTTTTAGCTCTGTGTAGCCATGAATGCTAAACGAAAAGAAACTTTGCCTGAAATTCAAAAATTAGTTATTAATATGCATATTGAACGTGGAAAATCTATTAGAAAAACTGCTGAAACAGTTAACTTGAGTCGTTCAACAGTTTTCAATATCATTAAACGATATAAAAAGAATCATATGATTCAGGATAAAAGAAGACCTGGCCGACCATCAAAACTATCCAATGGAATAAAGCGAATTATCGTTCGAAATATTAAAAAAAAAATCCAAGAAATAGTGCTTCAAAAATTGCTGCTGATTTACAAGCATTATATGGAATAATTGTTAATCCTGAGACTATTAGAAGGGTAATTCGATCTGCTGGATATCACGGTAGAGTAGCCAGGAAAAAAATTCTTCGTAAGTGAAAAGAATAGAAAACTCAGACTAGCTTTCGCAAAATCCAACATAAATAAGAATTCTCATTACTGGAATAAAGTTATATTTGCTGATGAGAGTAAATTTAATATATTTGGTTCTGACGGTAGAATCTTGGTGTGGAGAAAACCCAGGGAAGAATTTCGCAAACAGAACTTGGTACTAACAGTAAAACATGGTGGAGGAGGAGTTATGGTATGGGGGTGTATGTCGACCGCTGGAGTTGGTAATCTTGTTTTTATTGACAGTATAATGGATTAGTACAAGTATATTGATATTTTAAAGCAAAATTTGAAATCTTCAGCACGAAAATCGAACCTTCATAACGATTTTAAATTCTACGAGGACAATGACCCCAAGCACACTGCTCTGAACGTTAGACTCTGGCTGCTATATAACTGTCCTGAAATAATAAAAACACCACCACAATCTCCAGATTTAATCCCATAGCAAATATTTGGCAAGAATTGGGATCAAGAATTCGCAAACACACCATTTCTTCAAAACAACAACTAAAATCGGTGCTTCAAGAAGAATGGGGTAAAATCACTCCAGAAATCACAAAAAATTAGTCGAATCCATCCCAAAAAGATTAAATTATGTTTTAAAAGTAAAAGGAAATCCAACAAAATATTAAAACCTTTTAAAAAGCAAAATTTTTGGATAAATATTTGATTGAAAAGTAAGTGTCCCATCACTTATGTGAGCCATTTTTTGCTCCGTTCTGAACAATTGCATTTTTACTAAATTAATATTTTAATAGTTTGGCAAAATGTATGTTATGTAATAATTGTTAATAACTTTAAATATGAAACACACCCAAAAAATTTTTGCACATGTTTGTTTATTTATTATATTGCAGTTTCTTTTTATAAAGCACAAGTGTCCCATCACTTTTGTGAGACACTGTATTCACAATTAATGTTTTTAAATATTCTATTACTCAACTTTGCAATTAAATCGTCTTAAATTAATTAATTTTATACGCTTAACACTCAGCAACTTTTTTATGTTAATATTTTCAAGGTAATAAAGATATAAAGTATTTTCAAGATATAAAGTATTCAGTAAAATTAATTAAAGTAAAATTTCCCTTAATATCTTGATAGATTTTTTTTTTCGGTCCGAAGAACTAATTCTAATTTTTTGTTAAATCGAGCCATAGGGCTATGAATACACACGGTTATCATTTTAGGGAGGACGGGGGTTCTGGCATATGATATTGTTAGACATCTCTTGGGGGAGGGGGAATTCTCTTTTGATATCGAGACCTAATTTTTCCATCTAACCATTTTTTTTTCTTTTTATTTGTAACATGGTCTTTACATCAAAATAATATCTTATCTTTTTTAGTCTGTTTTCTATTTTTATGAAAATACAAAATCATTATTAAAATCACTAAATAACCATAAAATTAATAAATTCAAAAATATGGAATATTTCAATATTTAACATTCCTATTCTTCTTCATGTGTGTATGCATATATACGCTGTTCAGAAATCTATGTGAAGTATATATAAAATTTGTGTTTAATAATAAATGAAAGCAAAAGAGAAGGTTGTCCACCTGTTTTGTGGATAAAAAATTTTATATGCAGACTCTTTGCCTTCCGAGCACGGCAAGTGCAAAAAGACATTACTATTTCTGAGTGCATTATGTAACAAAAAGTTATCATGAAATACT
Source organism: Maratus speculifer (assembly GCA_964019185.1). Taxonomy (NCBI): domain Eukaryota; kingdom Metazoa; phylum Arthropoda; class Arachnida; order Araneae; family Salticidae; genus Maratus; species Maratus speculifer. The sequence continues at coordinate 44,477,762 of OZ025292.1, read as the reverse complement.
TTCAGAATAGTTCTATTTCTTTTAAGTGATATATTTCATATAAAACTAGTTTACATATAAGGCAATATTTCATTGATTTCTCCTCAATAAAATATGCGAAAAATAAGTGTTACCATTTTTGTATATCAGTCCAAAGAAAAGAATATAGAAAAAAATCTGGTATTAATAACGATATTATTGCGGGGGTTTTGTTAGGTGAAATTAATGATATTTTTATGAAAAATAACATTTTGAAACAAAATAGAAAATAATATAATTCAAATTGAAAAAAAAATTGCAAACGCATTTATAATAGTAGTAAAAAAAAATCGGAATTTTTTTATTTAATAATATACATTTTGATAAAATCTTAAGGTATAAAATCATAAATCTGATGTTCATTTAACCCGTGACTGCACTGTGTGCCACATCTAAAACATGCCTAAAAAACGCTGTATTTTTTATTATATGCCATGAATTTGGCAAATATGCTTACAGTAATTAATCAAGATCAGTTCAAAGAATGAAGTAACATCTATTTTTGTTCATGTTAGATGACTGTCTTTGACAAAAAAAAAAAAAAAAAAAAAAATAGAAATTGTTTTTTGAAAAAAAATGGATCAAGTTATCAGGGCAAATATTACTTTTATTAATTTTAATGAATACTGCCAAAATTATATATCTTATACTATAATGCGAGCAAAAATTGTGTGTGTGTGTGTGTAAGTTTTATCTCAAAAACGGCTCTAACGATTTTCGCATAAATTGATTTCGCATAAATGAATCGATCTAGATTTTTCCGTTTTACATTGCATTACTAATACTGAAAAGGATCATTTTGCAAACGTAAAGACATGTAATCAGGGTTAATAGTTTGGCCACTTTTTACTTTCCTCTATTTTTAATAGAAGAAAGCATTGTAATCGAATTTTTTGACTTCCGGTTTTCGACGGATTTACACATTTTAGGAGTAAGAGATTCCAAAAAACATGTTTTTACAAATTTTTTGGCTGTCCGTGTATATGTCCGTATGTCCGTGTGTCTACCATCGAACCATGTACGAAATTATGCGTCAAATTCAACCACATTTTTTGTTTATGCTACTGGATGTGGCAAGTAGGTCCTCCTTCAGTTTTGAAATATTCGCCGGAAGGAGGCGCTGTAATAGCGCTTTTTGTGCAGTTTTTAATATTGTACCGTCTAAAAGTGTATGAAATTATGCACACAATTGAACTAATGTTTTTGTGTATGTATTACGCTATGGCTAGTAAATCCCAGGTGAATTTGAAAAACATCCACAATAATAGCGATTTTTGTGCCATTTTCAAAATTGTGCCATCGACAAATGTAGTATAAAGTTATGCATAGAACTGAACCAAATTTTTGTGTAAGTGTATAGGTCCTCTCGGAATTAAAAAAATATCTGCCTGAAGGGGGCACCATAACAGAAATGTCTGTGACATTTAAATTATTATCCCATCGAAAAGTGTGTGAAGTAATGCATAAAACCGAACCAAATTTTTGTGTAAGTTGTTACCCATTGCCTTCAGATCTTCGTTGAATATGAAAATATTTCGAGGGAGGGAGCAATGTGATAGAGAAGTTTGCATTATTTTCTTGATTTTTCGTAGTTCTATCGGTTCATGCAGAGACGGGAGCTCACGCTCTGCTAAACCGGCTACTTGCAAACAGCTGATGACAATAAGGAAAAACTACTGATTTTATTAAATATCATGATTTACATCAACTTTTTTTTTTACTTCGATTCATTGACTGAAGCAGAAATATAAGATGAAAATCAAAGTTGATATAGTATTGAACTAATAGCATTGATGTTTTAACATGTGTAGCCACTTTTTGAAACATAAAGATTTAAGTATGAGGTACAGGAAAGCTGTTTTGGAATTGCACTTCCAATTAGTTATTATTCTGATTCATATCGACAATTCTAGATGATAATTTTTTGCCGTATATAATAACAAAATATTTGGCACTAAGTAGGACAAAAGGAATTAAAGAAATGTGTTTGGCCAATGCTGGCTATCACACGGTGCAAAAGAATCCTACTTAATACACAGTAAAGACGCCGAAACAAAAATAATTTCGTCACATCATTCGACTTCAAGCATAAGACTTCACAGGTGAACCTCGAGTATATGAGGTATAATGAGTATTACAATAAATTACTCCATCACGAGCGAAAATCGTGGATCTCATATGAAAGGCTACGCATTTAAGAGAAATTACGTTGCAGACACTAAACAAGGAAAATACAAGTATTAATGAATAAAAGGATATTATAAAATATATATACCGTATTTACTCGTGTATAAGGCGCACTTATTTTTTCAAAAAATTAGGGCAAAACTCCTAGGTGCGCCACGGATTATTTTTTTACTGTTGGATGCAGTCGAACTATATACATATGAAACAAGAAATTACTCACAGAAAATATTAAAACTCGGAAAATGTTACTTAATTGAAGTATTACTGCATATTTATTTCACTCCTTGCAGTTTTTATACAACAGAGCTAGTGACATTATCTAAACGCTAATTAGCAATTCTCTTTACCGTCACTCATTCCTATTTCTCGTCATTCTCTTACAAGCCGAAGTCTAAAAATGCATTTTCGTCTTGTTTTCTGGTCTGGTGTAATGTTTGTTTCGACTTTTTTTTTTTTTTTTTTTTTTTTTTTTTTTTACTGAAATTCATTTGGTCATTCTTCATGCGTATCAAATTTATAATGCGCGTTATACACGAGATTTTAAAAAATCGCTATTTTTACTTGTAAAGTAGGGGGGCACCTTATACACTCGTGTGAATTATAATTGAGTAAATACGGTATATATATTGGAAATTTAGTCCTCTCCCATCGTGCTTACCGGGGTCAACTTCATCCCAAAGTGTCAAGGCTACGAAAGTAGGAAATATAAGTAAAAAGACGGTACGGCTGACACTTTGGTAGCTGTCTATATCCCATAGTATATCTGTTGATAGAGCATCCATCTCCGTTTGTCTACACAAGGGGATGGACCTTATGAGTCGCCACATCTTGATTCCTATAGAAATACAAGTGGTCGTCTACACGATGATGCTTCGGCAACAGACTATCGCTCGGAAATTTAAGAGCTCACACTACTGACAGAAAGAGACCCGGATGATAATGTAAAGTCCATGAGAGCGTTCTTTGCGAATATCTCGCTCAAATTTTAAAGTTTTGGCGTGATTTTTTTGCATAGGATAGCTGAGGATTATCCATAACCGGGCTAGTTTTTTTACTTTTCGATTTTGGTTACATTCTGTTTATATTAAGATAGTTTCAGTTTCATAACCGGTTCAAACTGGTTCTGAAAGTCAAAGTACTTTCTTTTTATCAGAAACAAAAATTGAAAAAGTAAAATTAGCCCGGTTGTGGATAATTCTCATCTATGCTATGCAAAAAAAAATCAAGTCAAAATATTAAAATTTGAGCGAGATATTTGAAAAGAACGTCCGTGGCGTCTTAAGCTTCAGATGGATTGTCATTCTTTTTATTTTCTTCTATCGTATCAACAAAAGAAAGTATTGTAATTAATTTCTTTAATTCCGGTTTTCGACGGATTTACACGTTTTAGAGGTTAGAGTTTCTAAAAAAAACATGTTTTTACAAAATGTCTGTCTGTCAGTGTGTCTGCACGTGTTTCCGTATGTCGCCATTCTACCATCAAAAAGTGTATGAAGATAAGCATAGAATTTACCCAAATTTTATGTGTAAGTGTACGGCTATGGCTAGTTGGTCCTCCCTGAATTGGAAAAAAAATCCGCCGGAACTGAACACTACACTAGCGACTTTTGTGCCATTTTCAATATTTTATCACAGAAAAGTGTATGAAGTTATGCTTAGAATTGAATGAAATTTTCTGTATAAGTGTTTGGTTATGGTCAGAAGACCTTCCCTGAATTTGAAAAAAAATTGAAGAAAGGAGGCGCTATAATTGCCAGGTCTGTGTCATTTTTAATAATTTATCATTAAAAAGTTGTTGAAGTTATGCATAGAACTGAACAAAAATTTTTGGGCATGGCGATCCTTCTTGAATTTGAAAAATATCTGCCTATCGTTCTACTGTTCATCGACTCGTGCAGATACAGAAATTCGTTTTTACTCCGATCAATTGACAGAAGCAGAAATTTAAGTCGAAAATATAGTGGGTATTGTATTGAATTGATAATATTAACGTATTAACATATGTAACTAAATTTTGGAATATTAAAACGTACATATGTTTTGGGATTGGCACATCCAACTAGTTTTATGGCTCCCACAGTCTTTTCATTTACTGCCAGCCGGTGCCTTTTTTCTGGTTATGCGGTATTTTTTATGTTTTATTACTTTGCAAGTAAACTGTTGGATCTTCCTTCGAAAAGCCCAATTCTTCTCTAACGTTGACATTTCATTGCAAAGTTTTTTAAAAAACAAAATGAAAATATTTCTGAAATTTTTTTATGGATTTCTTTCAAGCCTAGTCTGGATGGATTTTCTTTTAAAAGTACGTTTTCCAATAATTATATTGATGTTGGACACCACAAATTTTAATGATTAATTATTTATGCCAGCAATTAATTAAATAAATATTTTTATTTAAATATAGCGGTGCTAAAATCTACATTTAACAATAATCAATATTTAATTGATTCGCTTCTGCATCACTACGTATCGTAGAGTTAATATGTGCACAAATCTAAGCATATTTATTTCATTGATACATATGTTTGACAAAATATATTTAAAAAAATAATTTTATAAAAAACTTGAAAATTAGTTTAACATATTACAATTTATCAGATATAAAATTAATTTTATTTCTGATTTCTGGATTAATTTAAAACTCTTTTTTGAAAGGTTTTTGTTTTGTAATTCTCATTTTTTACATTAAAGTGTTTCTGTAAGTTATTTACTAGATATTTTTATAGCATAATGTTAGAATAAGTTTGCAGATTAAAATTAAATCTCTCTTATCCTTGAATAGAAAGTTTTGTGTACCAGTGAAAACATTTCCTTAACTATAACTGGAATTCGTTTTATTAAAAAATATCTCTGAGAGCAAACGTATTATCGAGTTAATAATATTATGTCTGCACTTATTTTTCTACCGATGTAAATATTCAGAAACTTTTTTACAACTTTTTCCTACATCATCAGTGGTGCTCTGCATATAATTTTTTGTAGTAGCTAATGTCAAAATTATGCGTATGCTTCCGAAAAGAACATAATATAAGAAGAGAAATTTTCCATCTCATTTAATTAACATTTTTCTTGTTATTAATGTTAGGATTACTATCTAAATAAGAAAAGTTATAAAAAGTTATAATACCTAACCAAAAGAGTTGGAGATGTTTGCAGTATTAGAATAATACTCTTAAAATTACTTTACTTTAAATTAGTTTAAGTGTAATATTTTAAAAATATATTTAAAAAAAGTAAACTGTTAAACTAATGTTTATTTTAATTTTCATTATAAATTTTTAAACAGTTCTTATTAAATAAAATTTATGGCACTATGATTTTTTTTTTACTTTTTATACGATTTCAAATTTTATAGGCATATATATTTATCTTTATTCTTCAGTACAGCTCAATTATTAACAGATATAAGTTTATTTTTCATTTTAAAAATTAGTCTAGAAATTTTAATTTTCTTCTATCTTTACAAGAAGAAAGTATTTGATTCGGAAAAATTTTCGAAATCCGGTTTTCGTGAGATTTATACATTTTAGGAGTCAGAGAACCCGAAAACAAGTTTTTACAAAATTTCTGCCTGTATGTCTGTGTGTATGTCACAAAAATTTTGTGAGCGATCTATCTTAAGAACTAATGCACGGAAAACCACAAAACTTTAGAGTATGTTAGACCTTGATATAAACCAGATCTGATTAATTTTTGGTGTATGTCACTCTACAGGTGGCGCTGCTATGCTGTTTTATTTAAAAGTTTCATAATAGCCATATCTCAAGAACTTGTGCATATATTCTCATAAAACTTGAAATTTTATTAATACTTGAAATAACATTGTATTTATTACGTTTTGTTGAAAATTGCACAACAAATGGCACTACCATGGTGCATTATCCGTAATTATCGTAATAGCTCTATCTCAAGAACTAATAAACGGAATTTTTAAAAACCTTCAGAATCAATTATTTCCTGATATAGATTTGTATTGTTTAGTTTTTGGCGTAAATTGTCCTACAGATGGAGCTGCTATGCTGCATTTTTCACATTTCACAATAAATGTATCTCAAGAACTAATGCATGGATTTTCATCAAAGTTCAAATTTAGTTAATACCTGATAAGAAAATGATTCTGATAAGTTTTTGGTGTACATCACTCAACAGGTGACGTTGTTTTGCAATAGCTTTAGCTCGAAACTAATACAGGAATTTTCATCAAACTTCAGATTCAGTTATATGTTGACATGTGTTTTTGCTGACTACATTTTGGTTTAAACCACCTAAGCAAGGGCGCTGCTATGCTATAATTTTCAGGAAGTATTAACATGTACAACATAGAAGAAAATTTTGGGATTGCCACATCTGACTAGCTAGTCTTGTTTTCTAAAACATTATTTCTATAAAAGCATTCTGAAAGACATTTTGAATTCTATTCTGAAATAATTTAATATTAAATAACATTTATTTGGTAACTGCTGTTATGTTATTAATGAAAATTTCAATTGTCAGATGAAATATTTTTTTAAATCATAGCATCAATTAAAATTAAGCATTTCGAAATTTTTAATATTATTGTTATTTTTTTATTGTTACTATTATCAAAGACATCGTGGCATTTTTCATAAAACTAAAGTAAGTTTTAGTGTATAAATTGTAATCTAAGATAAATAAACGGTCTACAAACTTCCAATTTTTAACCCTTCCGTTTGCATAAATTTTACTCGGTCTGGCAACCTTTTTTAAAAAAGAAGTTATTTTTAACTGCACAATACCAAAAACATCTAATTAAATAAAGCATATTTTATTTTAATTTATCGTCCTCAGTCCTAATGTCTTCTGGAGGAGTAAATAAAGGACATCTTTTAAATTAATTTTTTTTTCTTAGAATGATTAAAATTACTTCTTGATCGTTTTAATAAATGCGAGCATATAATATGCATCAATATACTTGTATACACTAATACATCTCTGAAGATATTTTATAATAATTTAAATCAGGTTTATGAGGTCTTTCGTAATACTTGTCTCAGGACAGAAGAGGTAAACTATAACTACCTGTGCAAAAAAGAAAATTTGCAAAGAAAGTTGATGGCCATACAGGCTGGGCATAAAAGTGAAAAGGATTTAGCACAATGTAAAATACAGTTAATCCGGCCGCTCAAACGTGACAAAAATTCTTAAATTAATCTGATGGGGCGCTTCTCGGGATTGTTCCACGATCATTTAACAAAATTTGCATATTTTGCGAGATATCTGCAGGATTTTTCTCGATATTTGAAGAAATTCGCAGGGTTTTACCGCGATATTCTCCGAATTTGCGGAGTTTTTTCACGATACTTGATAAAATTTGCGTTTTTTCGCGATTCTTCAACGAAAATGAATTTTTTCTCGCAATTTTTTGATTGTGTTTTTTTGCGCAATTTTTTATGGGGGTGTGCGTTTCTTTCACGATTCTTTGACAGAATATGAGGTTTTTCGAGATTTTTTAATGGAATTCGCGCTTTTTACATATTTAACCAACCATTATCTTCTACCAATGTATTACATTTGAAGCTCCATTATTTAAACCATATTAAAAATCAAAAGCAATACATAAAAAATTAACACACGTAACTATAAAAACAAAAGTTATTTTTTTCTTTTTTTAGATAAATATCTTAGGATAGAATTGTATATAAGAGTACTTTTTTAGTAGTAAAGAAAAATATGATGGTTACTTCAATAAATATTACATCGAGTTCAAAAATCAGGATAATAGAACGTTTAAGTAAACATAGTTTTCTACTGCATATTCACATAAAGTTATAGAGTATATTATTGATTTCCAGAATTTATAAAATACAGATAAATAATTAAGATTCTACGGTTTAATTTAATATAGAGAAATTTTCAGCATCCTCATATAGGGTTAAAATCATTTCTTTGCAAATTCATAATGTTTTTGTTAGTTTAAGATATAATTACTTTTAATTGCAACACAATCATCTTAAAAACACATTAAATGACTTTTAGTGGATAAACTGATTTGAAGTCAATTGTGAGTCTTGTACAGTATAAAATTTTATTATCCAAGATCTAGGTGATGTTTAATCAATGTCAAAATTTAGGCTAGGCAGACACAAAATCTACCGATTTCAAGAATCAGCCAATGGCTAAACTGCGTCAAGATTTAGCTAATGGCTAAGATATGCCGAATAGTCAAAGGCGATTAAGCTGAAATATTTGCCGCTTTTACGAATAGAACTTCGTTAAATCATTAACAAAATTTAAAACTTTTTTTTTCTTCAACACATCTAATTAAGCAAATACTAAATACTAAAATGAAATACAATTAATTACAGTTTATTATAGGAAATTTTATAGATGTCATTAATTCGATATGCGCAGTTAATAATAGAAAAATGAATATTCAATAACTACATAAATCAGTAACATACAATAATCTACGTCACACGCAACACGAAAAAACAAACAGACAAAATATATTCCATAATGAATCATGCACCGAAATTCGATGCGTCACTTTTTATAGAATGTTTCGGCTTGAACTAACATGATTATCTTTATCAGTAAACACTTCGACAATAATGATTAACTTTCAGCTTAACGGAAACGGGGCTGATCAACAAACAGTCACAGAACTTTTCTTTCGACGTTAGATTCAACAGATTAGTTCGTAGTTGAATTTGAGTGAGTCATAAAAAAAAAAATCTCTATCAAAAATATTGAAATATCCTTTTTGGTAGATTCTACTCTTCTAAAAACGTCATGTAATATAATAAATGTTCAAATCAAATGTTAAAGTCCCTAAAATCCTCCCGAAACTTGAAATGAAAGTTGATTCAATTTATAAATTCTATGTACTATTCCTGTCATAGGTGAAGTATTTTTGTCTTTCATTAGATGCAATTTGAGACATTGTTATTATTTCTCTCTCTTCTCTGTCAAAATATGTACCTTTGTATGTAAATATGTTTTGGTTTTCTACGAAATTTTTCAATGCAAAAAAAAGGAAGTATTATGCCATAAACTGAGAAGAAAAATTAACAAATATTTCAAACAGGGATGTAAGCATTGCAACATAAATAGCTGACTTTCACCATTAAATTCTATTCCCACATTCGCCTTGTTAAATTCTCTCACTAATTAAGGTGGGAAATGCGATAAAAATTTAGTGGTAACGATCAGAAACTCGTGGCGTAGCGCTCTTATCCCTATTTTAATCGTATTAGAAGAAATTGTTTTGAGTAAAATATAAAATTTACCAATATTTTATAAAAGAAGATTTATGTCGAATTTTCAGTAATGGTTCATAAGCAGGGACTGACAAAAGTTGAAATTTCATAGGTGCCAGGAAAAATTCTTAAGTGCCACCTTGATGAATCATTTCTCTGATATTATCTATTACACTGCAGAGAGAAAAACTAGCTACTGATGATCGTACTCGGTTATTTTTAAGTGATATATGTCATTTTGCAATGAACAAATTAACTTCGAAAATGGAATAGAAAGAAACTGAGAAAATAAAAATTAAAACAATAGACAAATTAGTATTCTTACCTATCCCCAACAAGAAATTATAGACATAAAAAAACAGCATCTTTGGGATTTTGGTTTGAAACACCATTATCGTATTTTAATAGTCTGTAGATTTAATAATATGTTACATTACTTAAAATTATACAACAAATTAGAAATTCACTGATTTCCTTTTCTATTATCAAGATTTAACAGTGTTTACCTTTTCCATTGTTGACATCTGAATTGTATGCTTTAGTTAAAACTTGTTACATTTTGCAAATAAAAATTCACATTTTCTCTTTCAATTCTTTAAAACTATGAACACTTTGTATTAACAATGTAAATATAATGTAGTTCAATATGTAAAATACATTTTATTTTGAATGACTAGTAAAGGTTAAATCTGTTTTAGAAAAAATAGTGTATGGTAAATGATTAAATAAACTAGATTAAATATTTGCTAATTTAATAACGATTAATTTTAAAATTTTACTACCATTAAACAAATGTTACATTAAGAAAGTTAAGAAATTAAATACTATTATAATTCATGCATATAATGGTAATGGGAAAACTAATAAAAAGGCTTTATTCAAATTTGCATTTCTTGAAATACATTTCCTTTTCCATCACAGATTTTTATAAGAAGTAAAATAATATTATTTGAAATCATAAAGGTAAATTGGAGATTACTAGAATTTCATCTTTTCTTAACGACACAATTATTTATATAAGATAAAAATTGAAATGGGATATTATGAATAAGATATTAACATAAAAGTTTATGTACTTCTTTTATGATAATGAAGCATCAGAATTGAATGAAAATTGTTTTGTTTAAGTAATTTGAGACCATGAATTTAATCTATTTATAATTTAATTCAAAAGACTTAAGTTTTGTTCAGTTGTCTATAAACTTTAAAATGACTTTGTGAACACATACAAAATTATAGGTTATTGTAAATATAAACCACATAGGCTGCATCCCGTAGGTATTTTAAAAGGATGAAATATTTAGAAAGAAATATTATCGTTATGACGTTCCAAATGGCAATAAAATAAGTGCGTTTGTTTATGTGTTATATTTTGTACACGAATTTATGAAAATAAATAGTTATTGATCATGAGTGCACTGTAAAAAGAAATCTGTAAAGTTACTAAAAGTTTTCTAATAAATTTGTGTTCCAAGAACTTTTTATGTAACGATAACAGCAAAATTTCATGTAACCAGTCTTGGAATACAAGTGTACTAGAAAAATCGTCGTAAATTTAATTTTTTTTACAGTATGTACAATAAGATGGAACTTAAGTATAGGGTACAAAAATTAATATGAAATAGTGAAAACTTTTTTTTTTCCTTTTTGAATGCATAAAATTTAGGCTGATGAGTGTTTTAAATATTAAATGATTGTTCAATTTCGCAAAGACGTCAAAGTTTTACAATTTCAATATAAAGTAACTTGAAGTAATCAAAATAGCTTTTAGCTCTATCTGCTAGTATTAAGTAAATTCTATCCAGAAGTCGCTACGGGGAGATTGCTACGGTTTCTCCCCACTTCTCTCTCTCTCTCTGTTATATTAGTTATTCAACATTCAGACACGTAATCCTTCACAGTATCAAACTTTGACATTACATTTCGGTACTTCAACTTTCCCAAGATTCACCTCTTAGCCAGAAACAATTAACACTGCTTTCGTGGAATTTTAATACATCTTTCCACTGTTTGAGTATGACAGGAAAAACCTAAAAATCAGGTGTTTTCGTTGCTTGTAGTAGATGCAAAATTAGTAAGAATCAGGGTTAGTACGGCTCCAAAAATTTTGTAAAATTCTTCGGCACACGGTTTGAGCCCCAGAGGATTTCGAAAAATAAGTGTTGAAAAATCCCAAGCAGCGCGATTACTCTTATTTTATTATATGCAGAAAAGGCCAGAGCAGCGTGATAACTCTTCTATTTTATGCGTAAGCGTCCTATGCAGAGCAATTGCATTTCTTTTATTTTATGCCGTAAAGACAGAAACGGTACGATAGCGCATTTTTAGGTGTGTTTGCAATAATATAAATACATAGCACCTATAGTGGTCGTTTAATCCGTCCGTCTGACCGCATATAACGGAGCAAAAATTACCCAACCGAATCGTTTGAAATTTAAAGTACATAATTGTTACATACATTTGTCGTGTCATCTCAAATTTTATGAAAATCGGATCTATAGTTTAATTACAGGGACAATCAAAAGCATTCCGTTAAATTACGGTCATTGGGAAAAAATAGTTTCAATTGCATTTTAATGATGTTATACACTTTCGAATATAATATAATTGATATGCATCAATGATGTATGTACTAAAAAATAAATTCTGCACTATCTGTGGTGCAAAGAATATTTATTATTAAATTACAGGGCCACATAAATATATTTAAATACATGATGATATAGGAAGAAATACTCTTTGGAGCTCCTTGGAGCTCCTTTTAATACCGTTAAACTATTTCATATTTTATAAAATTGATATGCGTTGCTGAGGTTTACTACATGTTACTTCCTACATAATAGAAAGCAGATAGTATTTACAGGGACACACAAAAGACTTCGGCCCCTATACTGTATCTGATGTACTGTATACTATAATACCATGATTTGAATATTTTTAAAACTTTATTATAGCACGAACGCATCACATTTGTTACGTCTGACGTGCAATTTCCAACTTGTTCTATTTTAAAGTTGTTAAGATTACAACGATTATTTAAAATAAATCAATTATTTGTGCACGAATTATTGAATTATAGATTTCAGTGTAGAAGTCTCAAGTTTCAGGTCACAAGTTCAGTGTCAAGTTTCAAGTCGCAATCAGCTTATCTTCAGTGGTCCACAATGCTCGAAAATGTGCTGAGTTTTCTCGACATAAAAAACTGATCAGCGTGGTCACACTGATTGGGACTCAAACGACTGAAACATGCCGGAATTTTGGGATTTTTATTTTCATTTCTTTTTCTATAAAAGATTTTGGTAACTGGCCTGAAAATTTCTTTGATTCGCATAAACTCTGTATAGTAGTAAAAAATAGTAGAATTAATTCTATGAAAAAATATTAAAACATTGGATAATATAAATGAAGAGACACTTGAATACATTTTTAAAAATAAATACAATTTTTATATACAAAAAATAAAACTTTAAAAAGCATATAAAAATACCAAAGCCAGGTTGTAGCAGTTATCACGGCAGAATTCTCCTCGAAGGTTGGTTCACTTTGTTTATGATCGCCAACTCTGAATGAGGCTCGTGCTATTCCGAATGAATATTATACTTTTCTAAAAAATAAGAACTAACTGTAACTATCTCGATTTGTTCCAATGTTTAATATGCAATGAATTATTATTTGTACTGACGAGGCCTTGCGTGTAGCTTTCCGAAATATTTACTTTTGTATTTTTAATTTTTTTTTTTTTTGTATTTTTTGTGCATAAATATTTTGTTTATTATTAAAAATACATTCAAGTCTGTCTTAATTTACATTATTCAATCTTTTAATAGTTTTTTCTTTAATTCAGACTTTAAATTTTATGTGCATTGCTATTTTTGTATTTTCTGTATGCAATGAGACCATCAAGACAAGAGGTTCCATTCGCTTACATTGATTCCAAGTAATTAAATTTATATATTGAGAAGCATCAAAATTAAGAAATCAAAATCATTTTTCCCTGTCTTTGGTCTTTGAGAAAATGAAATTCTTGTTCTGACAAAACACATGTGTTTTGTCAGATACATGACATTTTGTCTTGTACATGACAAAAATTTGTACATTTGCACAAAAAAATGGTTATTTTCATGTTTGTCTAAACTTTTACCCACTGAAAAAAAATGACAGGAAAAAAAACTGTCAATTTTGGCACCAATTTAAAACTGTTTAATTTACAGAAAGTAGCTGTAATTTTTTATTAAAACAGATTTTATCTGTAAAAAATACAGTTTTTGTTGCTAAAAATTACGAAATTCAGTTTTTTTTACAGAAAAATGCTATTTTTTAAACAGTTTTTTTCTGTAAAAAGTACAATTCTTCTCTGTAAAAATTACAGATTTTGTTTACAGTGCAGTTTTATTTTGGATTAGGGATTATTCTTTCTATTATTAATTTTTTTTCAAAGTTGGCATTTCTCATGGTTGTCTATTTTTTATGATTCATGCATTAGAAGCGTTTGGAATTAAGGCTCTCAATTATACACTTAATAATCGCATCAACAACAGCCTTAGATATTTATGAAACAATGTGTTCCGGAATCCATCTGTCATATTTTATGTTAAATTGGACCCATAAGAAATGTATTATAACATCTTCTTATGTTGACAAAAAAAAATCACCAAACTCAAGACACTTTAATGCATTTCTAGCTTTAGTCATGTCAGCAGATATTTTCACATTTGACACTGACCATTTAAAAAAAATTAACGAGATTGTTAACACATAAACACCACTCCTCGCTAACATAAACTAACTTTTTACTACTCGCAGTAAGTAAATCAGGGACAATGAAATCCAACTTCCACTCAGCAGAGTGTTTGATACAATATCTGTAAGAAAATGACCATATAAGCTTACTTTAAAACATAGCTTGAAAGCACAAATACGTGTAATCGAATGATGAACTTCATTTTTCTGTGCATCTATTCCACGGCAAAGTAATTGTGGGTGGAGAAATTGTTTGGGAGGGATTTTAAGAAATATTCAAATATGTCGAGATATTCAAAAACATTTATTTTTTACAAACCGGAAATCAAAAATCTTCTCGGATCCATTTTTTTTTCGTCTGATTATGGACAAATTAATACGATAAATTTTAAATTCTAACAATTTTCTTTATCTCGGTTCCATTTATTATGTCACATTATATTTTATTTTTGAAGTTAAAATTTGCAAATTAAAAATAAAAATGATCCCAAACATTACCTAATACAAAAAGAGTACTTTGCGAATATATTCCATAATCTCACAGAAAAAAAAATAAAAAACCTTGAATAAGATAATAAACTACTTAAAAAAGAAAAGTAATATTTAACATTTGAGAAATAAAATATCTTCATAATTTTTTGTTGTTTCTGTTAATGTTATCCATTTTCCATTAAATGAAACATAAATAGAAAAACGGAATGAAATCTCAAGCAGTCAAATTTATGTTAACTTAAGAAGAATATTTGTTTTCTTTTATTATATTATTTACAATACTTTGCCCTATCTTTTAATAATTTTTTCGATTTTAATGTGGATGAAGCAGCTTTAAAGCACTTTTTGTTTTCGAAATGTTTTCGCATTTTTAAAATTGAATGAAACAGCTGTCAAGCAATGTGTTCCCCTTTCGAAGCATTCTTTTTAAAACAAAAGTAAATGAAGTGAAAAAGTAATTCTGATTTGTAAATGTTAAAAAAATGTGTTTTTATCTTATTATTTAGAGATAGATATATATATATTTTCTTTTAATAGAAGGAACACTGTGTTCTTTCTCAATTTATACATTTATTTATTTTTGAGATGTAACAAACGCATTGTAATAAAAGATTTTAAAATAGGCATTTGGGATTTTCTTGTACTCCATTCTGACAGTGCTCTAGATTACGAAGATAAGATGATAAAAAAAGTAATTTTTATTTTGTTAAAAACAAAATTTGAGATTTTGAATTTTTATTGATTTTTAAAATTATGTACTTTAATTTTTAATTGTTTCTCAGTACCTTTAAATATTCAAATAGAATTTACTTTTTGCTTGAATATGTACAAATTTTGTCTGCAGTGTCAGAAAGAAAGCAAATTCTATATATTCTTAATTCTGTAGATAATGATGTTATATGCATTCAAAAAAAAAAAAAATTAAAATTAAATAGTTTTTTTTCTTAATCTTGGTGTTAGTCGTCAAAAATCAAGTTTTGAGAAAACGCGACTTAAAGTTGAAATTGTATGGGTGCGACTATGAAAATGTCGATACATAAATGCTTATAACTCCGATAAAAATGCAAATATTTTTATGCGGTTTTTTGCATTGAGTTAAGAATTAATTGGATAATCAAACTAGATCATAAAAATGGATTTTTTGAAAAGTTTTCAACCTCTGAGCCCCTTTAAGAAATAAATTTGCTACTGTTTTCATGTAGTAATTTTAGTATATGTCTATGCATTTATTATATGACTTCATTTAAGTTTAGGCATTTAGTAATAAGAATAATTATTATTATTTGCTATAGTCTCTTTGCACAGGTTGCATTTCTTGTATTTTAAACGCATGTTTCACTATTTAAATATAAAATAAAAGTTACCTTCCTAAAAGAATCATGTGTAATAAAGATAAAAAAGTATTTGAACGTTGTAATATAAGTTAAATCTTATTGTAACATAATATTTTGTAAATATTTCCAAAAATTCTTCCTTAGCCTATTGTCACATTAATATTAATTGCATAGTGCACAAAACAACAACATTCGCTTTATTTCGGACTGTGAAGTGTTAGTTAAACATTAATTAATGTACTTGGATATTTATTGTTAATGTTGTTGACATGAAAATATTTTTTTTCTAAAAACTGAAAAAAATTTCAGATCCGAAAGGGTTAAGTTCTATTAACTCGGGAACTCTCCGACCAATTTTAATAAATATTGGAATCAATATTCATTGGATTCACAGCTCAAACCTCCTGACAGACATTTTTTTCTTCTACAACTAAACCTTTTTTTTAAAAGATTAATGACAATTTTCGACTGACGATTGCAAATCTGCATCTAAATTCCAAAAGTATTAATCCTGTGCTTAATTAACGCACATATTATGTAGTATTAGTTGGTGGTTGGTTCCTATGCTATGTCGTAATATTCAAAAGACTGTGATTGGATAGTTTGGCGAGAGTCCTGATATTCGGTCACAACACACAATCTAAAACCAATTAATCTACATTTTTTACAAGTCCTATAAATTAATATGACAATAGTAAATAAATGTTAACTCTTTCCGGCCCGATTTTTTTTTTCAATTTTTAGAAAATATTACTTTTACGTTAATAACATTAACACTAGCTATCCAAATAGATTAATTAGTGTTTAACAAATATTTTATAACCTGAAAGATAGCGAATGCTGTTGTTCAGTTCTATTCAATTAATATTCATATTACACTAGGCTAAGGAAGGATTTTTTTGGATGTTTAGAAAATATTGTTTTACAATATGATTTAATTTACTTTACAACTTTATAAAAGATTTTAACCTTTATTAAACAAGATTCTTTCAGAAAAGTAACTTTCATTTTAAATTTACAGGATGAAAAATATGTTTAGAATAAAAAAGTCACAAACGGTGCAAAGATAATTAAGGAAATAATAATTATTATTGTTAACTAATATTACTACATGTAAATTGAAACAAAAGTATTTCTCAAAACGGAATAATATTCCATTAAAAGACATGTACTATTAATAGCACACCAGACACCGAAAGGGTTAAACTACTAAATTGTTATAAAAAATTAAAATAAAAAATCAAAATTATGATTTTTCATTATAAAAATATGATAAAAATATAATGCAATCAAACTTTGTTAACACGAACACGCTTAATGGGAATTACTTCCAGCACGAACTGTTTCCGATTGTCCCGTCCAATTGTATGTAATATACTTAAGTTCGGATAACACGAACCAAAAAAATTTCCCCTAAAATTATTTGAGTTAACGAGGTTCGACTGTATAGAGTTTAAGATGTTAAATAATTTATTTCTTTGATAATGACTGCGAGACTCAGTTGAATGCGTTAGGTTGTCCAGTTTGTTACATTATTTTAATATCCGCGATATTTTCATTTTATATTTTAAAACTTTTATATTCGTATATACATAAATATATATGTTTATTTAAAACCTATGTAATAATAAAAAGACATAATTTTCATTTTATTTGGTTAAATGTCGTAATATAATCTCATAGTGAACACGGCGTTCCAAAATTATAGTCAAACTATTTTTTTAATTAATAAATACTTACTAAAAAATATTGATAGATGTATCAGAAATGTCGTTTTTTTTTACTGAAAACGTTATAAATGTGTAAGGTAGCGATTACTAAAGCATTATTCTGTTTAATATATCATTTGCTTTAAAAAATCAAACACATTTGTTTTATTTACTTTAGTTTTTATCTTTTGAAAACTCGTTTATCTGATGGATTTTCCTAAACTCATACCATTAATATAGATTTCTTTCTCAGAATATCGTTTAAGATCATTTATTCTTCAAATGGAATTGAAAAATATTACACGAAATCTAAATGCTTCAGCTATTTGCTGTACATTTAGTGTAGATTACGAATACGTGAGTATATTGGATTATGCAATTATTCTTAAAATTAACCATTAATCATTATATTTGGTTATTCTTCATAAAGATCTATGATACTTTACTAAGATTTTTTTTTTCATTTCGAAATATGTACAGAGTTATAAAATGTTAAATAAAAAAATGTCTATTTAAAAAATAAGAAGCTGGAAATTGTACTCCAAACGTACCAAATGAAATCGCACTATAACGCAGATTTTAAAATATGCTGTACTTCGGATACAGTACAGTATTCGAAATCTTTTGTGTGTCCCTGTGCATACTATAAGCATTCTATAAGAATTGCTTTCTAGTTGCAGCTAATAAATAAATTTCCAGCTCAACAACGTACATCAATTTCATAAAATGTGGAATAGTTTAATATAATTAAAACGCATACACATACAATCTTTAAATCTTATACCATTATGTAATATAATTTGTCAGTATGGCGTTGTAAATAATTAAAAATTGTTTATTGCACTGTAGATTGTACAGAATATGTTATTTTAGTATATTTCATAGACCCATATGAATTTTATTATGTTCGAAAGAGTGTAACATCATTAAAATAAACCTGAAGAATCGTCTGACTGACTTGAAGAATCGTCAAACCGTCTGAACTTTTAGCTGTAAACAAACCATGTTTAGAAATTTCATTGGCAGAAAAATCTTGTAAATGATTATATATTTTAAAAATATTAATTTCAATTTTTAAATACAAACTTACAAATCGCCACACATAAAATAAATGGTGCAGGAAAATTCCAAGAAAATTATATTGTAACTCGATTACCACCAAAATTCACTACCCTAACATAGACATTGGAGTTAAAGTGTAAACTTTCCAATATTATCTTGGTTTTGTCAATTGCAGGTAAATATGAAATAATAGAAACGGATCGTATAAAATGTACACATAAATTATGTGGTGCTGGGAAGATCCAAGGAAGTTATTTTATTATAACACAGCTACCACCAAAATGAACTACCCTAACATAGACATTAGATGCAAAGGGTAAACGTACCATTATAATCTTATTTTTGCCTATTGGAGGTTAGCAAGAAGTAATAAAAGCGGATCATATGCAATGCACCACACATAAAATAAATGGTGCTGGGAAGGTCCAAGAAAGTTATATTATTATAACTCGGCTATCACCAAATTAATCTCCTAACGTAAACATTGGATGAAAGAGTAAACCACCATTATTATCTTAGTTCTATCTATTGTAGGTAAGCATGATATAATTACAAAAAATAAAAGATCACGAGTCAAGTATTGATTATTAAACCCTTTCCAACACATTCAGAATAATGTAACATACTGCACCACTTAATAAATTGAAACTTTATATCTGATTCAACAAAATAGAAACTCATACTCTATATATAGGAAGTAACTTGTAATGAATTTAAGAAACGTACATCAATTTTCTTACTATATGTGAAATAGTTTAACTTAATTAAAATATGCCACAAATAATGATTCTTCACCCCTGTACTATGTAACGGAATTCCTTTGTGGTGCTCTTTAAATGAATAATAAATATTCTTTGTGGGGCATATTCTGCAAGATGTATATTTTACTGCTCTTCATAAATACATATCAATTCCATTTTGCTTTGACGGGTGTAACTTCATTTAAAAAAAAAAAAAAAAAAAAAAAAAAAAAAAAAAAAAAAAACTTAAAACTATTTCATGCCATCGACCGTAATGTAACGGAATACTTTTGACAATCTCTGTATTTGAACTATATATCCAATTTTTCTAAAGTATGAAATAACACAATCAAATTCTGAAACAAATGTATATTTTAAATTTAAAACGATTCGGTTGGACAATTTTTGTGCTGTTACGTGCAAGATATAGGCGGCCGATCGACAAACAGACGGCGGTCAAATCAGAAGACGATTGCAGGCACTATGTATTTATATAATTACAAATGTACTTAAAAAACTATTACATTTTATCGCGCATGACGAAATTGAAAATATATTTCCAGCAATTATTATTCACAGACAGTATTGTAACCGATTTATTTTGTGTGTTCCTCTGAATGGATTAAAAATGCTATAAATGTTTTGTTTTAACGTAGTGAAATTCCGTGATTCATATCAGTTTCAATACACATAAAATAGCATAATGTCATTAAAATAATCTCCAAACGATTTCCCCCCTTTATTTTAATGTAATCGAATTCTTTTGAGTTGACCTGTAAATGAACCATTAATCGTACATACTTTATATGCAATACCAAACATGCCTTGGTTATCATAAATGAGTTTTATCAATCGCATGCAAATCCGGTTATATTCAATGGAGTGAGAGCGTAGGCAGAATGACAGACAAACCAAATGCATGAACACTTTTCAATTTTGTTCGAAAGTGTTAGAAACGGGTCGTTCAAAATGCACTAGACATAAAATGTATGGTTCTGGGATTATCCAATGAAGTTATTATAACTTGTCTATCGCCAAAATGAACTACCCTAACTTAGACATTGGAAAGGGTAAACCTATCATTATTATCTTGCTTTAGTCTATAGCAGATTCTATATATATTTTACGTTAATGTTTGTGGCACAGAAATCGCGATTATTTGTGAATCGTTTAATTGCAACGCTATTGGTTATTGTGTAAAAGATCTTTGGTAGGTTTTAGGTCTATGTAAATTAGTTTTGTTTACGTTTTATTCATTCTTTGCACTTATGGAGCATCTAAATATTATTTTTTATTTTTTCTGTTCTTTTTATTTAAAAAATACAAAAAAGTCACAAATTTTAAACATTTCAGTTTCAAATTGAAGTTATCGATTATAAATGAAATGAGTAAAAGGATTGCATTTTTATTAGCACTGGGTTAGCGCATTTTTTCTTCTGATGTCAATTGGCGAAAACTTCGTTTTCAAATGCCGGTTTCATATATATATATAACGATATCCTATCATTTTAAAAAGTAAATAACAATAAATTTTTAAAAATTAAGTGAATAATTAGTATTGAAAAAAAACTATTTAAATCATTTTAAAAAAGAAAATAAAAGTAAAAAAATAGTTCATTAATAAACAACAACAGACGGGTTAGTATGTGAGGAATTTAATTGCCATTTTGTTACAATCGTGCCAATGTGCTGCGTATATGAATTCTATTTTTATTTCTTTAGTAGAATTTTCTAATTTGGAAAAAAATGAGCAATTAAAATAAATTATGAATAAAATAAATTTGATTTATTGCGTAGTATACATTTAAGGGAGACCAAACTGGTCGCCAAAGGCGGCTAGTAATTATAAGTATAAAATAATAAATCTGATTATATAAAATTCCTAAATAAGAATGGAAATTAAAAGTAATTAATTAATTGCATTGCATAAAACAGAATTAAGCATTGCAATTACTTGCTTTAAGGAATAAATTACTAACATTGCGTAACACTGAGTAATTTTACGTTTTCTGTCACCTTTTTTGGAATAAGAATGGACTTGAATTAAGAATTTGTAAATATCACGAGAATTCAAATTTAAAATCATTCTAGTACCAGAAAAGAGACTAGGGACATAATAATATTAATAAACCTGTAAATTTCGTTCCAAAAATAACTAAATAAATTACATTCACATTATAATATAAATAATATAATTAAAATTAAAAAAAAAGTTTATTTATATATTTTCATTAAATAAGATGAAAATAATACATACATATACTTTTTCTAAAATTATGTAAAAGTGCATTATTATTTATATTTATTATTGAGCATGGTATATACAGCAATTAAACAAAATTATTATTTATCAAAGTGGTTTATCCTCGACTGTCGACAAAGCCTTATAATTAATTACAGTATATACAATGCACATGCATGGTCAACAAACTTAAGCTCTTTAAACGATTTAACTTAAACTTTTTAAACTCTACTTAAATTTAGCTATTTTGGGTCTGGTGAACTATTAATAGGACATGTCTTTTCATTGAGTATTATTTTTTCTTAACCAAAACTTATTTACATACGACTTGTAGAAATGATAATGTGCGGCTATGCCTTTTTTATTATAAATTCATTTTTGTTTCGACATTTGGAAATAATAATAATAATAATATCAAAACTTTATTCTCTAAGTCTTTTTTACTCCCTAAATCTTTTTGCACAGTTGGTTATTCCTTTATTTTATACATATATTTGGCGCTTTAAATTTAAAATATAAGTTACTTTTCTGAACCAATCACGTGTCACAAAATGCAATAGATAAATAAATAAATAAATAAATAAATAAAATAAAAAGCTCAAATTAAAAGTACCCGAAAGTGTTAACAAAATATTGTATTCCACTTTACTTTCATTGTTATTAAAATAAAATTTGAAACACTGCTGTGAAATAAGTAACGGTTTCTTAATTTAAATTAGTCAATTAATGTTTATGTTCCAACTTTCAGCTCAATTTGCTCCAAATGTAATTTTATCACATGTATCCCTTGGTTTCTTGGATCTTCTTATTTTTAATAAAGAAAATTTCATTCTAGCTATTTTATTCCTTAATTATGAAAAAATTAAGAACTCTTGGACAAAAATACAATAGATCTATTACTTTTTTGAATATAAAGGTCAGATTTTAAAATTTTAAAAATTGTTTCACATTATTGATAAAAGTCTACATTTGAAGTACAAAAACATTACTCCGTGTCAGTATATTTTTTGCAAATCAACATTAAGATATTCTTGAGTAAGTAAATTTTAAAGTAGAGTAGAATTGAAAAATAATATTATTGTAATCGTAACTCGAAAAGATACTGAAAAATGCACAAATTTTGAAGCGCAATGACATAGAACGTAACAAATGTTACCTTTTTAAAACTAATTTTATTGTATTAGAATCAAAAGGCAAACTTGATTTTTTTAGGCATATCATCAGCTTATTGATCTTTATGCCTGTGTATGTACAGGTATGTCACTTCTTTCTGTTGATTTTTAATCCTAGAAAAGAGGAAATGCGTGTTGATTACAGAGAAAATCTCAATTCATAGTTAAGTATCTCATCAGCCAAGGAAAAAAAAAATTCAAAGTTCTTTATGTGACGTTATACTTACGGATGATTATACATAAAAAATTAAAGTGATGCATAAATATTTACTTAAAACTTACATAAAAATATTATGCAATGAAAAAATCACTTTTTTAGGATTATTTCATGAGTTTGATTTAAAAATTGCTATGCATATATTAAAATTGCAAAATATACATATATATTTTTTACAAAAAGTGTAAAATTATGCACCAGGGAAAGAATTATACAATTAAAAAATTAAAAATGTCCAAAGTAAGCTGAAAATTTAAAAAAAAAATTACAGCTTCAAAGATATTTTAAATAAAAAATGACGTTTTGTGAATTTTACTTAAATATGACTTTTTTCTATTTTTCTTTTTAAAAAAACTTTCCAATTATTTTTCTTTTTGTAAAAAACTGAAGTAGTTCTACATTAACTTCAGCTAAACACTTTTTTTATTGTTGTTGTAGTAAATTTAAGACAAACGATTTTTTTCCTTCAAAATTTCTTAGCAAACTTTTTATTCTTAAAAAACTTTTCAGTATCTCGAGACTTATAAAACAACACAAATTTAACAATATAATATTTAGCTGAATAACTTATCATATTTTGCACCATATAAAATGTTTTTATCCAAAAATGTGCCTGAATGTTAAAAAATATAGTCATTTAAAAAAATGTATATTATTGTAAAGGTGGGGAAAATATAGTCTCTCATTAAAAGAAAGAAAAAAAAAGAAAAGAACAGAAAAAGAAAATTCAGACGTTTTAAAAATCCAATTGTCCCAGAAGAAACGAAAGTAATCATTTAGCATGCATTTTTGTCTTTTTTTCAATTTCTATTTAATAAAAAAAAAGTGAAGCTTAGACGCGATATTCTGAAAATTTCTATACGTATACTTAATGTGATATTGTACTCAGATTTGTCAGTAAATTTTTCTTTATATTACTAAACAAGAAAAC
The DNA here is from genome assembly GCA_964019185.1 of Maratus speculifer. Lineage (NCBI taxonomy): Eukaryota > Metazoa > Arthropoda > Arachnida > Araneae > Salticidae > Maratus > Maratus speculifer. The sequence goes on along the minus strand of OZ025292.1, from coordinate 44,453,698 downwards.
ATTTTTTAAAACTTAGATTGCACATCTACAATTTTGAGCCCCTAAATTTTAGATTCTTATTAACCCTTTTGTTTTCACACTTCATTACTCTATTTTATATATATATATATATATATATATATTTTATAAAAAATAGATATTTGAACTATATATAGCGGTCTAATAATTGGAGAGTAGTAAAAAAATAATATCAAATTTTCAGATAAAATTTTATTATCTATACCCTATGTACACAGTTATGGTCTTTAAATATTGCATTGCTATATTCTTCAATTAAATGGGGTTAAATTAATTAATTTTATATGTTTAACACTCTAGAACTTTCTTTATAATATTATTTTTAAATATTCAGTTAAAATAATGAAAGTAACTTTTGCCGTAATAGCTTAATCGATTTTTTTTCGAAATACATATTTTATTTAATTAATTAATTATTTATTTTTATATTTTTTCAAAAATCCAGCAACCTGACATGGACAACAAAAGTGTTATTCCATTCCTTGGACTTTTACTTCAGTTACAGTGATCATTTTGACTAAATTCATAGCACGCAATGAGAATTTTAGTGATTTAAGGTATGTGCCATATATGTCACACGGTTCAGTGAAAGGTTTACACTTTCGACTCCGGTGATTCTTACAAAAAATTTATACGGTTGGCGCCACTTTTTACAAAAGAATTTACTTTCAATTATACAATATCGAAAATGACCTAATATATATATATATATATATATATATATATATATATATATAGAGAGAGAGAGAGAGAGAGAGAGAGAGAGAGAGAGAGAGAGAGAGAGAGAGAGAGAGAGAAATTATTTTCGTTTATTATTAGTTCAGAAACAAATTTTGAAAAGAAAGTTGCTGCCCAGTCAAACTAAATATATGAATATAAAGGGTTAAAATTACTTCGTAATGCAGAATAGGTCAATGAGTAAATTTTAATTATCTTTATTTTTCAGTTTTGCCTGGATTTTATTGAATTATACAATGCTTTTCAAACTTTTATGGAGGGAATAATTAATCCACATTAGATCCCTTAGGATAGGTAAATATATTTAGTTACTAATTAGGTGTATTATGGTTACTGATGTATTGGTTCATGTTTAGCATTTTTAAACACGATTTTGCGTTTAAGATTTTTTATATGTCTAGACTATACTTATTCATATAAATTTACCTACTTGGCAATTTTCGATTTGCTTTTTCTAAAATTTCGGTTAATTTGATCCAGTTAAAGATGCTTAGAATCAGAATTTTATGAAATAAATTCTCTTTATGCAGGTCTGGAATACAAAAATCCTCGAATTTAAGGGGGGAAATCACTGTATTAAACATTTCTTTGTTTTTTCTTCTGCTTAAAATGACGTTTAAATTATGTTTCTATCTTATTTAGAACAGGAAATATTAATTTGAATGTTTTAGTTCATTTTCAAAATCTAGCTTTCTTAAAGTGTTTTATTTTATTATTTCTCGCAAAAAATTTAGGTGTAGATTAAAAATCGCCAAATCTGTAACTGCGGTGGCGTTAATACGTAAGTACCGATTAATAGAATTGGCTAATTTATCGCAGTGGGAAAAGTCTTACACCAAGTAGTCATTATATCTGCGGTTTAGCCTTAAAAATTGCCAGGAATTCAGTTTGAATGCCTAGTTCTGCAGATTTACTAAATTCATTACATACCAAGGATGATATATTATTATTTTTTACTATTATTCTTTAATACTCTTATTTTTGAAGACTTTTATTTACCTTAATTTATTTTTATTTTCTTCGAATATATAAGGCGGAGAAATTTTTAAAATGTGGTTTAAGTACAAAATCCCGGCACAAATATTTAGGCACTGGCTTTGGCGCGATTTTTATCTGATGCCAATGTGTCAGAAACCTCATTTTCAAATACCGTTTATATATATATCTTTAAGTTATTTTCTATTATTTTGAAGAAACAATAAATAGGAAAATGCTCAATTTGCTTATTTTCTATATTTCTTCAGATAAAAATCGTCTTGATCTATTAATCAATATTTCAAAATGTCTCTTTATTATAAAAATCATGCTTCATATTTATTATTTTCTGTAAATAATTCTTTTTCTTGGTACCAAATGTTTCAAAATCTAAGTTTCACTTCCAATATGAAGTCAAATATGCCATGTTTAATTTTTACAAGAAAAAAAATCAATTTTATTTTTCTTTATAAATCACGTAGAAATGATTAAATGCTACAGAAAATATGTCCATTGATCTCTAGATTTTTTTTTTTTTTTTTTTTTTTTGATTGGAGGATATTTATTTATTTATTTTTTAATTGGATGATTTTTTTTTTTTTTTTTTTTTTTTTTTTTTTTACTTAATTAGGTGCTCTGAAGAAAATTTGTGGCAGCGGGTACAAAATGTGGGAAAATGTCTAGTAAATAACTCGTTCAATGTTAAATCCTGTATTAAATTAACATTAAGGAGTCGCACTGGAAATAAATATAGCATAGCATAGCATAGCACGGTGCTATGCTATGCTATATTTATTTCGATTATTCGATTTTTATAATTTTATTATAATATTTGTTTACTAAAACATCCAGTTATTAATTCACATATATTTATTATACAAAACGCTTTTTGTGTTAGTAATACTCGCATTTTACCGGTTATTTTTAAGATGAAATGATTTATTTTTTATTTGGTCTTCGATTTTTTTCTTATTTGAAATTATAAATGTTTCTTATCTCGTTTTTTCAGAAAGGGGGAAATTACAAGGATTTTCCGTGTTATTAAATTCAAGATTTAAATATTTTAATTTGAAAATGATTAAAATATTCTTATAATAAAAAAAATATAAAGTCTAATGTTAAATTTAAATTTTTCATAAAGATCAAATATCGAAAATCTTAAAAAGTAATAAAATATTTTTTTTTATTATTATTATCATTAAAGTGTACCAAGATCAATCAATGAACAATCAATATATTTAAAACAAACTGAAATGTATTTTTCTTTTAATATCGTTGACGTATACGCCGATAAATTTATATGCATCACTAAGTTTTGTAAACAGTAGCAATATAGAAAAAATATTTCCATCGCAATAGTATTTTCAACTTATTTCCGAAGAACACGGTAAAAATTAGTACTTAATGCAAAATTGCTGAATGTTTACATAAGCTTTCTCCAAAGAGAAGTGCGTTGTATAGTTTCTATAAAACTTAGATAAGCTACTTCAAGCTGTTTATTTTGAAATTTTAAAAAGGTTTCGTATGACATAATATTTACAATACTTTTAAAGGATTTAAACTGCGTTTTTAAACATACATTTACATTGAAGTGTTTGAAGAACATGAAATTTTTAGCGATTAAATCTTACAGTTTGAAACATATGCAACTAACTTCCCGCTCTGTCTCTTTGTTTTATAACGGTATAAAAGCTCTTTTATATAGTAATACGAAGCTTTGTTTGCAAAATAAGGAAAGAACCTTAACTCAATATCTATATCAGCAGATATTTTGCAGAAAACAATAAATAATACTGCACTGAAAGTCCGTTTCAAGCATTACTTTTAAAACGTGGAAGAAGGTTTTTATTTATTCACTAAACATATACATAGAAATTTAGAGGAGTAATGTGGCATTAAATATTCAATGTATTGTTTTGTTTTTATATTTTGCAATGAATACAGAAATCAGATCATAAAAACGCGTAGATGAAATGTTAAAAGATTAATTTTAAATGCAGATGACGGTTTTTCTAAATTTTAATAAATCAGTAATAATAATAATAATAATAGTTACCTAAAAATTACAGAATAACATGTTTCTACTATATTCCTATGCTATATGCCAATTCAATTAATAATTTTATAAATGTATTTCCTTAAATAACTTCCTTAAATATCTAGTAAAACAGAGGCCTCAAGAGCAGTTCTTACTGTCGAAATGTAAATGCATATGTAAAAGTATATACAGTAGCATATACATTTTACATGTACTTAAAAAACTCGTTCATGTCTCCTTTTCAGACTAACTTAAAATAGAGGGTGAAACCAAATTACGCATACAGCGTAGGAAATTTAACCTGAAATATTATTTAAAGTTGGTAAACGTAGATAAAATATGCAAAAGAGTTTTTATGACATCCCTACACTGTTAAAACTAAAGGTTGCATATGGCACTCCTAGTGGTGAAACGCTTGTCCCGTGAGCGACCATCTTAAAGGAGCCGAGAATTTCATCCCTAGAGGTGCCTTAGGGCAACCAATGACATATCATAAGTTGCCATGAAAGTGCCTTGGGATGCAATGTGGTTCCATGGGATTCCTTAGGGCATCCCAAGTGGTGCAATTCTGGATTCCTTAGGGGAGTTGCTGACGGGAGAAGCGTTTCACCCCTAGGAGTGAGATATGCAATTTTTAGTTTTAACAGTGTGTAGTTAATTTTAAGAAAATAAATAAAGATGCTTATGAATATTTTAAATTCAATTAGATATAATTCTCAATAAATAATATATGCTTTATGTTACGCGGGTAAAGGGAAATTTTGACTTTAAAAAATGATAGATTATGTCATTTTAACTGCTAAATTTGAGTTCAAATCACGCCATAAAAGAGACTTTTTTGAATAGCAATGGAATTTTTCGAACGACAAAAATTGTCATTATTATGTTCTTGAAATGATAAATCCAGCATGCTTTCATTGACCACAAAATTGGCATATTTTTTTTTTTTACGTTAAACCAATCTGAATCATAAGTATTACAATCTTGGGGCTGATTTATTCTTAAAGTAATACAAACTTCTTTATAAAAGATTGTGCGAAGTTAAATTATTGAAAGTGTTTCAACAATAACGATTTTGGCAATGACACGTATTAACCAAACTGCTTTGACAAAAATCGGAGCTTAGATACTATGAACGAGCAGTGAGTCCGCTTAGTCTAAATATAAATAATTAACTCAAAAATACTATTTTTGCACTAAAGATTAAGTACATGATTATTATACTTAAATTTCATCTATTTAAAAGCCTCTAGTGTTAGTATTAGGGGGTCTAAAAGAAACAAAATTTAACACTATGATTAACACTTCACTGCACCACGTGCCATCTGGTACATATCTAAAAACATTTCAATTTTAATTATGTGCCATGGATTTGGCCAATAATATCTGTCTATGATTATGATCAATTCTAAAAATTGTATAACATTTATTTTGTCTATGCCAAATTGCTGCACATAATGGAAAATCAGAAATTTCCCTTCGAAAACGAAAGAAATTTCTATGAAGCTATTAACCTCTTCAGACCTGAGCTTAAAATAACTCTACAAATATATATTTATTGCTTTTGCATAATCGAAATGACATCATAGATGACAGAAAGAGTCATTTTTATAAAACAATTACTTTACGGGACTGGTAATTTGGGTTTACAAACATGGATATAAAAGTACTAATCCTCTTAAAACAACAGTTTATCTATTAGTAATATAAATTTACGCAATGAAAAAATTAAGGTCTTTAAACAAATAAATGATCAACAAATCGTCAAAACATTTTATTGAAAATCATTTAAGTTAAATAATCGTGAATATTTCTCACTTTCTTGGCCACAAAGTCTGGTAGGGATTTTCGAAACCGGATGAAAATATTATTTATTTTATGAAGTAATATTCATCAGTACTGACATTTATTAGTTTTGTTTAAAAAAGCAAAAAACATTCAGCTGTATAGAAGTAAAGTAAAAATGCAAAAAATTCGAACAATTTAGTTTTTATGAGGAAAAGAATGGAGGTGCACATTTGAGTACGAAAATATTAACAAAAAAAGTTACAGAGTGTTAAACAGTTAAATTAAATAATTTAAGCTTATTGAGTGGCAAATTGTAGCAACATAATACTTTATCTCTCTATTTTTAAACATATGGATCGTATCAAAAAATATTAAATTGTAACTAATAATTTATATTTTTTACTATTTTCCAATTATTAAATCGATACATAAATTTCAAATATTTTTTTTTCATAAAAAGAAGAAAAAACGTGCCGTAAAGTATTGAACTGAAAATAACAAGTTGAACTGTGAAAAATAAAAAAAAGCAGTAATCTGCAAGCCCGCATTGAGCCGTTAAGGTTTAAATAGACTGTCTGTAACTTTTGACAAAATACAGGAATTCAAATGGTTCTTCCCTAATTAATTAAAATAGCAACACTGCTCCTAAGAACATGCAGAACTATTCATCTAAAAATAATTCTACATTAAAATATCATATATTAGAGAATTGGATAAATAATACAATTGAGCATAATAATCATAGAACTAAGGACAAACATCAAAGGATATAATTAACATAAATTGCTTGTGTTTTGTGTAAAATTCAAATGTGCAAACAGTAGAATCGTGAAATATTCACACATACTCTTTACATTTGTTTTAAAGCTTTTAAAATATAAAAAATGTTGATATCAATAAAAATTTAAAAATTTGATAAGATGATCTTTGGTAATGACATTACATGTGTGCAATTAGTATAGTTACTGACATAGCTTCTGTTTTTATAATTAGACTGGTGCACAATGTAGGACTAGAACAGAAATGTTCATAAAGAAATGTAAAAAAAATATTGTTGATTTGATTATTTCACATTTTATAGAGAAGGATATCAGTTTTCCCTTTACGTGAGTACTACTAGTACATGCCTTTCATATAGGATTTCACATAACTAATTTATCACAGTGTGCCAAAAATTTCTTATGAGATATAATGTGCTGTTAAGATGAATTAGATTATTAAAAAAAATAATTGTTTTCTTTTTTTAGAAGAAATGTCGCTCAAAATTTATTAAAAATAACAATAAATTTAATCTCTAAATATTTCACTCGATGAAACTAAGAGTAAATTATTACTAGTAAATCTGCAGATCAGGAGCCTGGACGTCAGCTCTTCTAATGACTGCTTTTTAACACACTTTTCGTATAATTTAACTTCATACAAACAGCAATCGAATGTTTTCTAATTACATAAATTTATAAATGAATAAACAAGTCAAAAATTGCGCATCAAACCTATCAAATGAGGTTCATTATAACTATAACGAAGTCTGAAATATATTCAGATCTAGGTGTAAGATTTGCTGCACTCCTGTGAAAAAAATGTATGGATACAAAATTTATAACGATTTTATATATTAAATTCAGTTATACAGATGTGATATCAGTCATAAGGATAATATTAATACTTTTTAACCAGAGCATAATCACCATAGTAACCTGGAATCAATGTCTATGATGGGATATGTTTGAATTATTTAAAAATGATAGGATTTGATATATTAGAGAAATCTTTTATTAAGTTGTGACTGGATTTTCATAAAATTTTAAATGATGTAACAAAATTTTGTAACGATTTCATATATTTAATTTCAAATCATTCAGCTTGGTAGTTTTTGCGGTAATATATGTGAACAGACCCGCAAACAGATGGATGGACTAGTTAAAGACAATAAGCGCTTCAAAGTTGAAAAATTATGATATTTTCCCATGAACGATAATGTAATAAAATTGAGTTAAGTGTCTCAGCAAATACACTACAAGCTTTACACATTTTATTTTCAATAACGAACAGGTCATAGTAAATCTCAAAAAAATGCATCAATTACATATCAATCCAACGATATTAAAGAAAGTTCGGAAAGATGGACAGACAACCATAATTCACAAACTAATTTTAACTTCTTGTAATGCTTTAAAAAAGCATGACAGATTTAAATTTCATTTTCAAGAAATTATAAATGGAATCATACTTGAATATTTATACATCCCTGTATTTTACCCACTTTTTATTGACACGATACTAATTGGCTGTTATTTAATTATAATCTGTAATATTAATTTAGACTTATACACACTTAAATCTACTGAGATCATTGTTTTAGAGATTATCATCCATAGAAGGCTTTTTATCCAATTCTTTGCGTGGCCTTGTAAATTATTTTATCTACATTGTACAAAGATATCTTAGTGTACTAAATGTAGTTCAACACGAAAATGCATAATTAAAAGAAAAAAACTTTTAAGCTATTTTCGTTTATACTCAATATCTTTTAGAAATCCTTTTGTATAACCCTGTATATGAATTATAACATTTTTACACAAAATGTGACAGGCAAAATTTTAGTTAAAAGCTCATATCAAAACAAAAATGAATCATCAGCAGTCATCGATTATATACACCACTTAATCGCAGTATCGCATCTGAAATCTTTTGAGTGTCCCTGTAAATACTATGTATTTCCTGTTATGTAGAAAGTAACTTGTAGTTGCCCTCATCAACGTATAGCAATTTAATAAAATGTTAAATAATTCAATACAATTAAAATACTCCCCAACCAATGTTTCCTCGTATACCACTATGCAATGAAATACTTTTTGGTGGCCCTATAATTTTAGTGCAAATATCCTTTGCACCGCACATTGTACAGAATATTTATTTTAATATACTTCATAGATCCATATCAATTTCAAAATGTACGAAAAGTGTAACATGTTTAAAATACATTTGAAGGTATTCTTCCCATTGACGTTATGTAACGGAATATTTTTGACTGTCCTTATAATTAAACTCTATATCCGATGCTTATAAAATTTGCAATGACACGACAAAATTACGCAATAATTATATATTTTAAATTTTAAACTATTTGGTTGGGTACTATTTTCATAATTAAGTGCGGACAGACAGATAGGCGGGTAGACAGTCATACCATTATACCAGACACGACTATAAGTGCTACGTATTTATATAGTTACGAACGCATTAAAGATACGTAGAAGTTTTCAGAAATTTGATGCATTAAATTGATACCGTTTTTATGCCACGATATTCTAAAATTTTATGAACTGCATATTATCATATTTTTTAGAGAATAAAGTACATTTCTTCCCCCTGTTGACTCATTAAATTTACATTTGTAATTTTCTATTGAATGTGCGGCAGTATTGATTTTTTTTTTTTTTTTTATCTACTAACCACAAAAAACTGTATTTGATATATAAGTAATTTATAGAAAAGGAGGTATAAAAGTTTATGTAAAAGAGTTATCTAATTTAGAATTCTAATGTTTTTACAATTTTTGTTTCTCAAAAATTTCACTTTTATTACGTTTCTATAATATTTAGATCAAAGATTTTATCCAAATCTTTTTGATAACTTTACTTCGCTAAAATCACCCAATAAAGACGCTTATTTTCGGCTAATCTTGACGTCATTTTGACATCGATATCTATGCGATGTAAATTAATGGCATTTATATCTATGTGTGACATATTATTAAAATTTACTATCCTACCACTTGCTTAACAACAAGTTTATTATTATTTTAAATATTTTTAAAAAATCTTATCTTAATGCCCATCTTACAAATTTTTAAATTTTCATTACAAATTTCTGTAAATAAATAAGGATTAATATCATAATCCAAGACCATTTAATTTAAGCGCCGAAGTGTATTAGTTTTATTTTCGGTATATGATGTCAAAATCGTTTGCTTTCGTGCCCTAAAATCAATCTTCCTTTATCTGTTATTATTAAAAGATACTTGAAATTTTCCATTTTCTTTCGAAATTGAAGTTATATTATTTTTTTTTATTCGTACATATTTTTTTCATTTACCTTTATTTACTTGAAAATTCAAACATTACACTGACGCATTATACATGCTTTTAATATTATGCTGATAAAGGATTGCTGATAAAGGATTTTGAAAAACATTACTTTAAATATTACATCTGCCTTAATGTTATAATAGGCTCTCAAACTATTTTGAACTAACTTCCACCTAAAGTGAGTTTTTAGATTTTTGTAACGTTAATTAAAAAAAAGAATCAAATTTTAAATAAAGAAAAAAAAACTTTAAAAGATATTCAACTTTATTTGTATCTTTTTTTAAAATCCTACATATCCTACTTTTTTTCAAGCCTCATCTTTCTTCTAAATTTTTACAAACTGTATATTAAGCTGTTCTAATACAATTTTAAAAAGCTTTTTCAATTCAAATATTTCTAAATTTCGAGACACGGTTTCCCATAACATAATGTTTACAATGCTTCCAAGGAATTTACATTCCTTTATTCCACATAGGTATTGGGCGAAATGTTTAATGTTTATTGTATATTTAGCTATAAAATGTAACATTTTAAAAGTAAGTATCCAACTTTTCGTTACCTCTGCCGCTTTAAGAAGAAATTAATGCTCTGCATACGGTAATATATCTCTTTTATTTGAAACTACATAAAAATCTATTTTGCCTAATTATTCTGAAACGAAAAGATTAGCATGAATTATCGTGAAATGTATTTCCAAACATTAGATTGTAAGGCATAATATGGGTTTTTAGGATTAAATAAATACATGGAAATTTAAAGTAAGAAAGTTACATTGAAGTTTTGTAGTACTTAAATAAACTTCAATGTGTTTATGTAGCGTAACAGCGAAATGGGATTTTTTTAAATAGATAAAAATTGTACAGAAACATTAAAAGAAACCTTTTAAATCAGCAAGACATTTTCAAAGAGATCGTTAAAAAGTTTTATGTAGGAGACGTGTTTAAAATTTATTTTCATTAAGTCGTTGAAGTACTTGCGTCTAGTATACCATTATGTTAATTAGCTTCTGGTTATGGAGCATGATAACTATACAATCTTCTCCCTAACGCTATTTTCAGACATTAGTAAATTCTGTATGACATTAGGTAAGACAATGTTAAGTTTTTTGTTTCATTTACTTACGAATGACTGCAAAGATATGTTGCAGAAACAGTGTAATTTAAAAATAGTGGTGAAAAAATTGTAGTAATCGGGAATATTGTGTATTTTAATGGATCTAATTTTTACGATTTATTTATTTATTTATTTATGCCTAAGTGAACAAGATCACCAGATCACTAAGGTCCGGTGTCGACCCTATTTGTCCCACCCGGTAAGTTCCCCAACATGCGGAGATTCATTACAATAACATCCAGTCCTCAAAAGAAAATAAACATAATATACAGGTCGCTAAGAGTACAAAGCTCTTTCGCGACAGACAGCGGCGAGCTGAAGGTGGAAACTTGACTGTTGATTGAAGACAGTTGATTTATTTAAAATTATTATTTATTTATATTTTAACTGTTGATTTATTTAAAATTATTCTTTCTTTAATACTTATCAATATAATTGAAAAATGTTTATGAATTATCTGTACCTGGCTGCAGAATGTGCGTAATCTAACTCGTCTAAATATAGCCAATAAGAAAATTGATAGATGTTATTTGGGTTTACTGTTTGTTAGTGAAAATATATAGAATTGGCGATTAATTTACAGGGATACTCAAAAGAATTCCATTGCATTACGGACTATAAAGGAACAGCGTCATAGATTATTTTAATGACATTATATTATTATAACTGTACTGAAATTTATATATATATCAAGGACATATCAATTACGACAAGACGCTGAGTGCAAAATTTATCATTCATTTACAGGAACACACCAACTAATTTGGCTACAGAAAAATTTACGGATAATTTAACTGTTTTTTTTTTTTCATAAGCAATAATTGCTGGAACAACGATTTAATATCTGTTGGATGTTTTTAAACTGAAATATGTAAAAAATATATATATATATATGTGACACACGTGTCTGTACAGAAATCTCAAGTGCATTTCATTTATCTACATAAACTGATTAATGCGAATTTTCACCTGTGCTATTAGTTTAACTGAAGTGACTTTGCACATGCGTAACAGTATCATACAAAGCTACAGATCATGTACAGAGATGCACACGCAAAAAAAAGGTAATAAAAATTTCTTATATATTCGAGTTTTATACTTAAAATTCATTTATTCAGAAATCTCTAGTGATAGTACTAGGGGGTCTAAAAAACCAAATTTTAACCCTATGATTAACTATATACAGGATGACGCATAAATACTATGGCGATAAAAAAGATAATTTAATGTACTATTTATTTCGCGTTTATGAGCCAAACTATTGTTTTATTGATGTTTCTCCTATTTTTTGTTCTCTAATTGTTATTTCTGTTGATATTAATCCACAATTTCGCAGAAAAATAGGGTGTACAAAGGTTAATCCTGCTTCTTTTCCATCAACATTAGGGCTGGGCGATATACCGTAATATCGTTATATATCGATATTTCTTTAAGACCGCGGTAACGATATTGAGATTTCAATCCTTCCGATATATCGTTTCAAACGGTATTTCATCCCACTTTCGGAATTACGGAGTTACGGAATTTCGAATCTACCTCTGTCGTTTGTTGTTTACTTTTGCAAATGTTCGCGCTGTAATCGGCACTTGCGTGATACTTTCGATTTTGAGCCGGTGTCGCGCACACACCGGAATATGGGCGAACAGTCTACTTTTTGCGCTGGTGTCGCGCACATACCGGAATATGGGCGAACCGTCTACTTTTTGCGCTGGTGTCGCGCATACACCGGAATATGGGCGAACAGTCTACTATTCTGATGTGCCGCTTTATTTATCGGAGTTCGTTCGAGAATCGAAGTTGAAACACTCGTTCGAGGATCGGGCATTTCCGATACAATCACTTGTTGACTCCATATCGGTGGCTGACTGTTGTTTTCCTGTGAGCTTGTGTACAGTTATTGCTGCCGGAATGCAGAATTGATTGACATATTTTCAAGAATGTGAGCACAATTAATCGATATTTCTTGTATGTTTGCTTTTCATTTATTAATAGCATTAATAATAAATTTATATTAAATCACATATTATTTTACATTTTTTATTAATAACATTAATAATTTACCTGTATGGTAATTCTATTATGTCATTTATTTTAAGCAGAAATTTTACTTAAAGCGGAAGTTTTTTCTTTTTTCATTGTGATTCACCTTAGTTTTAGAGTTTATTGGATACTAGTATTTTTACCCGTTTTGCGTACGGGTTTTTAAAAAAATCCCCCCCCCCCAAAAAAAAAAAAATTAAAAATCTTTCTCAAATTAGGAAGGAAAATACTTTTCATTTTGAAAGATCGCTAAAACTCTATGGATGGAGTCTTTCTGCTTGGCAAAACATATTACCCATCCACAGCAGATGACAATATTATTATTGTATAAACATTCAAGTTTCGATTTCGCTGAGTTCGATAAACAAAAACAAACGATGGATAGTTTCCTACGTTTTCTTTGAGGTTCTTCTGTACTGGACACTTGTAAAAGATGCTCAAATTTTGTAATAACTTATTATATTTTAATAAAAATTAGTCACACAGTCTAATTTACTATTATTGCAAATTGCTGAAAATTTGAAAAAAAATCGGTAAATTAACTTAGGAGTTATGAATTTTTTTCCCTTTTAATGGTAAATAATAAAAGGTTTTGTTTTTCTTCCTCCCCCCCCTTTTCGTTTGTATGTGCCGTGGAATGTGTTTTTCGCGCACTTAAACAACTGAAACTAGTTGATACTTTCACAAAACCCTTTTTATAAGTTAAAAAAATAAAAAAATAAATAAAAAATTGAACAGTTTGTCTCTCATAAAAGAATGAGAATAGTTTTGATTTTGAATATCATGGCTCCTTTTTATTTCAAGAGTTCACTAATGCAAAAATATCCGCTCAATGTCAATCTTATTTTTTTATACCTCGTTTGCATTTCCATATTTTTGTTTATTTATTTATTTTTTGTTTTTGCATTGCACATCTGAGGTTGATCTCTTTCAACAAAATTTTCAACAATTAATATTTGTTTTCAAGTTGTTTTATTTATTTATTTATTTATTTATTTTTTACTGGAATACTTTCATTTTTGAAACTGGTTTCGAAAGTAAAAGCATCCTAGAAAACAAATCTGTAATCAAAAAAATCGAAAAAGTAAAAGATCATTATAGAGATTAATTCAGCATTATTATTAAAAGAAGAAAAAAACGGTAGTTAGCAAAACGTCCTATTTGGGACTTTGTACTCTATTAAAGAAATTTCGTGTTTTCTTAAAATTATTTGATTATTCTAATGCTTTCATTTGCATTCTGACTAATAATAGAATTATTTATTATAAAAACCAAAAGAAGGTGTTCCTTACTGCCCAAAATTGCAGAAATGCAATTTTTTTTTTATTGTAATAAAAAAAATTCTAAGTTTATAGGTAATTAAAGTATTTTCTTTCAATATATCTAATGTCTATTTGTTGTCTTATATACATTTTCTTGTTTCATTTTAATGATTTATAATGTTTAAGTTTCTAAGAGTTTTCAATAACACATATTTTAGATAAGATTTGCAGGTAAAGGGTTTGCATATTTTGAATCAATACATAAAAATTAAAATTTATGTTCCTTGGAATATGTTAAGGTATTGATATTTTTGTTTTTTCTTGATAATTAACATACACACACACACATATATATATATATATATATATATATATATACTAGCGAGCTACGCCCGCTAGCTGGGCCAATTTTTCCAAACGAACCTCGATATTAAGCAATATATAATAAACAAAAAAATTCATTTAATAAGCAAGTCTTGATGTTCGAATCCTCAGCACAAAAAAAGTAAATTAAAGAGCTATGGTTGTTATGCTCCCATTATCCCGTTAAAATATGTGATTTTGCACAGTGGGCGGTACGGACCCATCGTGCGAAGCGGCCCACCGGCACTACGCGCCATGGTCGCCATTGTCCCGTTAAAAATATTTGGTTTTGCACGGTTGGCGCTGCACGTCCATAATACATTTTCTCGAATTTTTTGGATCATCAGAAGCAGACTTTTACGCAGATTCTGAATATGTAATCAGTTTTTTTCTACTTTAAAAACTGTCTGCATGATGGTTTAAGAAAAAACGCGCAAAAAAATTTTGTTTATTAAAAACTGCAAAAGACTGCTATTAAAAAAAAATAAGTAATTTCATTAATATCACAAATAACATAAGTAACAAATAATTTCGGCAGCTCGTTTTCCGTTTGTACTAACAGAAATTAGTATTAATCGCGTAAATCTTAGGTTACACAATATTCGTGTATGCTACCAAAAAGAAAAAGTATGAAAATGAGCTACAACGATTAATACTCACATACAGAATAAATATATGAATAGCCAGTTACATCTGAGATCCTCAAAATATTAATTAGCAACACTATTACATCTTAGTGAACATATCTTGCTGTGCTTAAATAGTTGTACCTATTATATTAATTAATCTGTGTTTAATATTTTTTACCATTTACTTCTTTTTCTCTTATACATTCTTTGACAAATTGACGGGAGAAAAATAGGTTTTCGGCTGCTTCTTCTTTTAGCCAAAGGGGAAAAGTTCCTGTTCTTCACCGCAAGGTAGGGCAGTGTTCTGCCTCAGAGCTCCGTTTGAGCTCTGTTTGGGAAATAAGACGCTTTCCGTTCCGATTCCCGACCGGTTTTTAATTCATAACTTTTTTAATTTTGGTCCCACGGTCTCGAAAATGCCCGAAATGACTTTCCCGGAATTTTTCGAATCGAAAGACACCTCTCGCGACTTCCAACTCGCCCGCGTTGCGAACTGTAATCGGCTTCAAGCAGACAGACAGACAGAGGCGCACGGATTTTATTAGTATAGACTAGCGAGTTACGCCCGCTAGCTGGACCACTTTTTCCAAACGAACCTCGGTATTAAGCAGTATATAATAAGCAAAAAAAAACATTTAATAAGCAAGTCTTGGTGTTCGAATCCTCAAGCACAAAAAAAGTAAATTAAAGAGCCATGGTCCCGTTAAAAATATGTGATTTCTCACTTTGGGCCACGTGCATTTGAAAAAAAAAAGATTGTGGATCGGAGCTATGGTCGCTTCGCGCCCATAGTCCCGTTAAAAAATTTGGTTTTGCACGGTGGGCACTACGCGCCCATAAGACATTTTTTCGTATTTTTTAGTTCATCAGAAGCAGATTTTTACGCAGATTCTGAATATGTAATCAGTTTTTTCTACTTTAAAAACTGTCTGCATGATGGTTTAAGAAAAAACGCGCAAAAAAAAAAAACGCAATTAGCTCCGGTAGAAAAAGCGGTTTTCGGCTGTTTCTTCTTTTAGCCAAAGGGGAAAAGTTCAGGTTCTTCACCGCAAGGAGGCGCAGTGTTCTGCTTCGGAGCACCGTTTGGGAATTGAGATATTTTCCGTTCCGATTCCCAAGGGGCTTTTAATTCATAACTTTTTTAATGTTGGTCCCACGGTCTCGAAAATGCCCGAAATGACTTCCCCGGAATTTTTCCAATCGAAAGACACCTCTCGCGACTTCCAATTCTTCCGCGTTTCGAACTGTAATCGGCTTCAAGCAGACAGACAGACAGAGGCGCACGGATTTTATTAGTATAGAAGAAGATATATATACAATACACACTATTATGTGTTTGTAGTATTTTATACAGAGCACAGTTACATTTATGGCCCTATAATGGAGTGACATATGAATTGAAATATATCGATATATCGAAAATTATCGATATTTTGTCAGCGATATATCACGATATTAAAATTCTGATATCGCCCAGCCCTAATCAACATCTTTCCTCAAGCAAATTTCGCAGTTTCGGGGATCCTGGAGCAAGAGACTTGTGCAATCAAGCATAAGTTTCTGGATTCACTGTAAGTCATGGATCGAAATCACGCCGAAAGTAGTCCGTCGGGGGCATCTTGAAAATTTTTCAATAGCGCCTAGACACTTACATCGTCACGATTGAAAGCCATTATGAATTATCTTAACCCTTCGCACTCCGTTCTCTCCTCTGCGGAGACATTATCTTTCCTTGCAAAATTCGTTTTTGTAATAAGTAATAAAGAAAAATAAAATTTGCCTTATTTAATCAGAGCATTTTTTAAATTGTGTACTTGAAGGAAACTTCTTTTTAAAAAGTGCTGCTGGCCAAATAAAATTTGTGTAAGAGACGCCAGAGTCCGAAGGATTAATTTCCTCTTCTACAGAATTTTCTTGTTTTAAGGATGATGAATTAAACGGTTTGTCTTCTGCCTTCAGTTAAAGGTTATGGTCTTTTATTTGCATCAGATTATTTCTGTATCACCCTGCATAAATAAACACTGCACGTGTCTTCAGGTACATATCTTAAGCCTTACAGTTTTCATTATGTACTATGGATTTGGCTGCTATAATCTTTGTGACTTAACACCCATATGACCACAAAAAATCCTCCGAATCGAATAATACTTATTTTGTCCATGATAGATGACAACACGTGACAGAAAATCAGAATTTGTTCTTCAGAAACGAAAGAAATTTCGATGCACCTATTAAGGCATTATTTACACTCATTATTTTCACTGAATACTTAAAAATATTAATATAAAAAAGTTTCAGGTTGTTAAGCAGATAAAACTAATTAATTTAAGCTGATTTAATTACAAAACATAACAACAATATTTTAAAAATCTAAATCTATACATACGGCTCGCATCATAAAATATCCAATATTAGCGAAAATTTGAAGTTTATATTTTTTTACTATTTTGCCCTTTAATAGACCGATATATAATTTTTGAATAACGTATTTCATAAGAATATTGAAAAAAATTTTGCAGTAAAGAGTTGCATTAAAAATAACAAGTTCAACTGTGAAAAATGTGAGCAACGATGTGTGAGACCGCAGACAGCAGTAAAGGATAAAATTTCGCTGACTGTAATTTTTCACAAAATATATGAATTGAAATAGTTCTTTCACAATCAATAAAAAAAAATGATATCATTGCTCGTAAGGACATGAAGAACATTTACATAGTAAAACATCAACAAGTAGCGGAGTGAATGAAAAATACACTGGAGCATGATGATGACAGTGCTAAGGAGAATCGTCAAAGAATATAATTAATAGAAATTGCTTATGCTTTGTATAAACATCAAATGCATAAACAGTAACGACATGAAATATACACACATACTCTTTACATTTATTCTAATGCTTTAAAAATGCTAAAAATGATATAAATAAGAATTTTAAAATTTGTAAAAGCTTTGGTAATGATATTACTACTTTTCAATTTGTTTACCGATTGACATAACTTTTGTTTTCATGATTAAACTGGCGTTGAATTTAGGACTTGAACGGAAATGTTCTAAAAAAAAAATGCAAAATTTTAATGTGGACTTTAATTTTTCACATTTTATATTTAAGGATAAAAATTTTCTCTTCATATGAATACCATCAGTACATGCCTTTCATGCAGCATATCTGATGATATTATAAAAGGTGCTCAAACTGTTTTGAACTAAATTCCACATAAAATGAGTTTTTAGATTTCTTTTAAAAATACTAAAAAACGAATTTTAAATAAATCAATACAAAAAATTAAAAGATATTCAACGTTATTCTTATTCTCCCTATCTTTAAATTACAACCAGTTAAATTCTGAATACAATTTTTTAAAACCCCGTCATTCTTGTAAATTTTTACACAAAGTATATTAATCCTTTCGCATGAAAAATTTAAAAACTTTTTCACAACAAATTATTTCTAAATTTCGAACTATAGTTTTTACAATACTTTCGAAAAATTTGCACTATATTCTACGTATATTTTGGGTGAAATGTATAATGTTTATAGAACTTTTAGATAAAAAATTTTACATTTTGAAGTGAGTATCCAATTTTTCGTTATCGCTCTCGCTTTAAGACGAAATTAATGGTCGTAATACGGTAATATATCTGTTTTATTTGAAACTACATAAAAATCTCTCATGCCAAATTATTTTGAAACGAAGAGCTTAGCATGAATTACTGTAAAATTTATTTTCAAACATTAGATTGTAAGACATAATATGGGTTTTTAGAATTAAATTAAATAAAAGTATGAAATTTTAAATAAAGAATGTTACATTGAAGTTTTCTTGTATTTAAACATACTTCGCTGCCTTTATGCTCGGTAATAGCGAAACTGGAAGATTTAAAGTAGGCAAAAATTGTAAATAAACCTACAAAACCAGCAAGGCATTTCAAAAGAGATCGTTAAAAAGTTTTATGTAGTAGAATTATTTAAAAATTTATTTCCGTTAAGTCTTTCAAGCACTTGTATCTAGTAAACCGTTACGTTAATTAGTTTCTGTATGTTGAGCATTTGCTAACTGTAATATTTTCTCCACAATTTTATTTTTCAGAGAATACTAAATATTCTATGACATTTGATAAGACAATGATAAGAGTTTTTTGTATTTAACCCTATGGTTAAATAATCCTATAGTAACCCTATAAAATTTAACCCTACGGTTAAATATATATAAATATACACTTTACTTCTTAACGTGTCATCTGGTACATATCTGAAACATTACAATTTTCATTATGTGGCACAGAATTGGCCACTATAATTTCTGTGATATAACACCCTTATAATCAACAACGATCCTAAGAATCGAATAACACTTGTTTTGTTCATCACAGATCGTCACCTCAGAATAATAAAGTTCGATTTATGTTTTTGAAAATATTTACTTATCTATATAGAAAGGCTCTATTTATATCTATGAAGGCATTTTTGAATCATACTGATGTTATATATAATTTATATATACGCTTACAATTATACTATGGCATTATTTTAATTCGAAAATGCCTTCATAGATACGAATAGAACATTTCTATATCGATAAGTTCATTTTTTCAAAAACACAGATAGAACCTTATTATTCTCAGGTGACGAGAGGACTGCTCTTGACAGAAAATTAGAATTTGTTCTTCGGAAGCGAAACAAATTTCGAAAAGCTACTAAGATATGATTTACTTTCATTGTTTTCACTAAATAATCAAACATGCTAATGTAAAAAAAGTTGCATTGCAGCTAGCAGATGAAATTAATTAATTTAAGCTCATGTAATTGCAAAACATAACAATACATTATTTTAAAAGCCTAAATGTATACATATGGCTTACATCATAAAATATAAGTAACTTCTAGATTATCCCGTCGACCAAAGAATTATCGCCAAATTATAAGATTAAATGCCAATAATGGATGATCGTGAATGTCACATTAAATCCGATTCACGTGTTTAAAATGTCATTAAGTGATTTTTATTTCGACTTTTTATAAATATTTTTATTAATATTCTACTAATTATTTGTTTTTTCGTTATTTAAAATGAAAATTATGTCAACATGTATAATTTGGCTATTAGTTTGGTGATTTGTATATTTTGGCGAAATTTGTCGACGGGATAACCTAGAAGTACCAAATATAATATTTTAGCAGAGAAAGTGAAATTTATTTTATTTTATTAATTAATTATTATTATTATTATTATTTTGTTTATCATTAGACCGATATACAAATTTCCAATAAAGTTTTTCATGAAAATAATAAAAAGAATGTTGTAGTAAAGAGTTGAATTGAAAATAACAAGTTCAACTCAATTAATAAATGAGTTCAACAAAATAAAAAAGCAGTAATCTGCGAGGCCGCAATTCGCTGATTTTAATTTTTTTACAAAATACATGAATTGAAGTATTTCTTCATAATTAATAAAAACTTGGCATCACTGCTCGTAATACGATGCAGAACTTTTCATCTAAGAACAATTCCATATCAAAATAACATATAGTAGAAGATTGGATGAAAAATATAGTGGAGCATGATGATGACAGAGCTAAGGATATAATTAAAGAAAATGATATAATTAATAAAAATTGCTTATGTTTTGTGTAAGGTTCAAATGCAAAAACAGTAGAGACGTGAAATATATACATATAATCTTTACATTTGTTCTGAAGTTTTGCAAATATTAAAAATATCAATCCCCCCAAAGAATTTAAAAATTTGCCAAAAGCCTTGGCAATGATATTAAAACTTTACGATTTGTTTAGTTACTGACATAACTTTTGTTTTCACATTTAAACTGGTGCACAATGTCGGTTAGAACAGAAATATTCATAAAAAATGTTAAAACTTTTTGTTGACTTGTTTTCACATTTTACCGTTAAGACTATAAATTTCCCCTTTACGTGAATGCGACCCATACAAGACTTGCATGTAGGATTGCTCATGATTAATTTATCTTAGAGTGGCATAAATTTCTTATGAAGTATAATATGTAGTTAAAATGGCTTACATTGTAAAAAAATAAAATGAGTATTTCTTGAGAAAAAAATAAAAAACACTCAAAATCTAATTTCAAAAATACTTAAGATTAATAATTTTTAAATATTTTATTCGATGATTTAAAGAGTAAATTACTCTGTGCATCTAAAGGTTTATACCTTCTGTTAAAATTTGAGACGGCACAAAGTTCAAAACAATTCATTAAAAAAAAATCCACTTTAAATATTACATTATCACTTGATGTTATAATACGCAAACTGTTCAAACTCTTTCTAACTAACTTCTACTAACAAGAATTTTTAGATTTCTTACATGTTATTAAACAAGGGATCAAATTTTAAGGAAAGCAATAAAAAATGATATTTTAAGTTATTTTTTCCCCTCCCTAACGTTAAATTAGAGCCAGTTAAATTCTACATATTTCTTTTTCAAATATCTTCATTCTTGTAAACTTTTGCTGTATATTAACCTGTTCTAATAAAGTTTTTAATAGCTTTTTCAAATCAAATATTTGTAAATTTCGAGACAAAGTTTCCTATAAAATAATCTTCACAATGCTTTCAAAGCATTTAAATTATTTTGTTCCACATATATTTTGGGAGAAATGCTTATTGTCCATCCAATATATAGTTATAAAATGTTACATTTTAAAAGTATGTATCTATTTTCCGTTATCGCAGTCGCTTTCAGAATAAATTAATGCTCTTAATACGGTAGTATATCTCTTTTATTTGAAACTACATAAAAATCTCTCTTACCAAATTATTCTTAAACGGAAAGCTTAGCATGAACTACTGTGAAATGCATTTCCAAACATTAGATTGTAAGACGTAATATGGGTTTTTAAGATTACATTAAATAAAGGAACGGAATTTTAAAATAAGGCAGTTACATGGAAGTTTGGTAGTATTTAAATATACTTCATTGCTTTATGAAAGGTAACAGCAAAACGGGAAGATTTAAATTAGATAAAAATTGTCAATAAATATTTTAAGAAACCTTCAAAATCAGCAAGGCATTTTCAAATACATCGTTAAAAAAATTTATGTTGTATATTTATTTTAATATTTCATTTCTTTAAATTGTTAAAGCACTTGTGTCTAGTACACCATTATGTTAATTAGTTTATGGTTGTTGAGCTTTTCCTATCTGTACAATTTTCTCCGCAACACTATTTTTCCAAGCTATGACAATTGATAAGACAATGATAAGATTTTGTATCTTCTCCATACAAATGATCGCAGAAATATATTTTTTAATAACAAGGCAAACAGTATTATTTAGAAATAGTGATAAAAAATCGTAGTATTCCGCAGAATTAGGCATTTTAATGTTTCAAAACTTTTAAACAATTTATTTACCTAAAATCATTTTTGTAACACTTTTCATCATAGTTAAAAATTATTTACAATTTCATTTATCTGTCTGCCGTCTATACGTTATCTAAGTCGTTTAAATATAGCCAGGTTGCATAAAATTGATAACATTTTTTTTTTTTTTTTTTTTTTTTTTTTTTTTTTTTTTACTATGGCATGTTTAATAGTGAAAACGAGGTATGGAGAATTTACGATTCATTTACAAAGGGTACTCAATAGAATTCCAATGCATAACGGACTATCGGGGAAAAGCGTTTGCGGTATTTTAAATGATATTATATTAATTTAAACCTACTGAAGTTTATATTAATGTCAAGGAGGTTTGCTAAAAGACACTTACTGCAAAACGTATCATTCATTTACAGGCTCTCACAAAACACTTAGTTTACTGAAAAAATGAAATATAGTTCAACAGTTGTATCCCATGAGTAATATTTGCTGGAAGTGCATTGTCAGATCTGGAGCGTTTTCCTTAAACAGAACTGATTAAAGACTAATTCTTGATTTGTATAAATTTTATAGATTACACAGGTCTGCACAAAATTTCGAAATGCATTTTGTTTATTTGTAGTTAAGCTAGGAAAGATCGCGCACAAAATGATTTGACTGCAAGGAGTAGAATGCACGCGCAGCGACACAAGATTGCTGTTCGGCAGCATTATTACATGTCTGTATATTGCATTACCACTTTATATTATAAAAGTCGCTGAAACGATTCGAACTAACGCCCATTTAAAGTGAATTTTTAAATTTCTTTTTGTGTGTTACTGAAGAATCAAAATTTAAATAAATAATAATTAAAAAACCTTTAAAAGATATTCGACGTTATTCCTATCTTCCCAATTGTTAAGTTAGAAGCAGTTGAATTCTATATACATTTTTTTTTAAACCTCAACATTCTTTTAACTTTTAGAAGTATATTAACGTGTTTTTGAAGCTATTTAAAATAAATATTTTCATATTCCGATACACAGTTTCCTATAACATATTCTTTACAATACTTTCGAAGAATTTACATTAGATTATTCCATGTATATTTTGGGCGAAATGTTTAATGCTTATGGAAAATTTAACTATAAAATGCTACATTTTAAAAATTAAGTATCAATTTTTTCGTTACCGCTGTCACTTTAAGAAGAAATTAATGCTCTAAATACAGCAGTATATCTATTTTATTTGAAACTACATAAAAATCTCTCCTACAGAATTATTCTGAAACGAAAAGCATGAATTGCTGTGAAATATATTTCTAAACATTAGAGTGTAAGACATAATATGGGTTTTTAGGATTAAGTTAAATAAAGGCATGGAATTTTAAAGTAAGACAGTTACATTGACGTTTGGTTGTATTTAAATATACTTCATTGCTTTTACGTAGGGTAATAGCGAAACGAGAAGATTTAAAATAGATAAACATTTTAAATAAACATTTTAAGAAAAGTTCAAAATCAGCAAGGTGTTGTCAAATAGATCGTTAAAAAGTTTTATGTAGTAGATTCATTTTAAAACTCAATTATGTTCAGTTGTTAAAGCACTCGTGCCCAGTACAACTTTATGTTAATAAGTTTCTGGTTTTTTTTTAGCTTTTGCTAGCTGTAAAATTTTCTCCACAACACTAAGTTTTCAGAGATTGCTAAATTTTGTATAATATATGATGCTGCTAGAACCATGATTTTTTGTCACCTGTACATAAAAATAATCAAAATAATATTCTTCTTAATAATACAAAGATTACCATTCAGATTAATCGTGAAAAACAATCACAATACTCCTCAGTATTACGTAATTTAATGTTCCTATTTTTTCAACAATTTATTTGCCTGAAATGATTCGTTTTTTAACACTTTTCAACTTATTTGATAACTTTTTGTGACTTACTTTTTGCTGTCTATGAATGTTCTAACTTGTCTAAATATAGCCAAGTTGCATAAAATTGATATAGGTTATTTGGGTTTACTATGGTATGCTCGGTAGTGATAATG
This sequence comes from Maratus speculifer, assembly GCA_964019185.1. NCBI lineage: Eukaryota > Metazoa > Arthropoda > Arachnida > Araneae > Salticidae > Maratus > Maratus speculifer. Next base: position 44,429,260 of record OZ025292.1, on the reverse strand, counting down.
AGTTGTACAGAATTGTGGTTCATTTACAAGAATACTCAAAAGAATTAAAATGTCAAATATTATTTAAATGATATTACATTATATTAAATACATTGAATTTATATATATGTGAGAGAAGTTTACTACAAGACAGTTAATGTAAAATTTATTGCTCTGATAATTTATCGTTCGGTTACAGTTTCAAACAAAATAATATCCAAAATTGAAATATAATTGAACGATTGAATCACATAATTATAATTGTCGGGAGTAACTGTTCAAATCTGGAGTGCAACTTTATACTGAACTATTTTTTTAAAATAATATTTGTTGTATATAAATTTAATTGATCATGCACCAGGTCTGCTCAAAATTCTCAAGCGCATTTCAATTAATTATTTAAATTGCTTAATGTACTTACATAAATTGCTTTATTGAGCATATACTTCATATAAAAAGCTAAAAAAATTAATAAAGTTGCTTTGGTGTGCACCTGTTTACCAATATTATAAATTTATCTAAAACATATTAAAATATCTTAAAATACCCAAAACTTTTCGACCGTTACTTGGGCACCTTCAAAAATGATCAAAAGATCTTGGGGATTTTAATGTATTTAAAATAGTTTAATATTATGCACTTGAAAGTAATTTTAATGCATTTTTTGTGATTTTACATCCATTATAAATATTTAACTCAAGTTTAATTTTGATTTATAATTTTAACTTTCATTGATTGCTTAATGGAAATTTTCAACTGCTTTATTTATTTAGCCCTTTCAGTAAGAGGTAAATCTTATTTCAAATAAATAATGTTCATCAAAATTCAAAAACGTATTTATTAGAAAATATGAACTTGTCTATTTTCAAGTTTGTTATAATATGGTGTTTAAATATATATATATATATATTGAAATACGTTAAGTTTTTTTTTTTCCTTCTTTAATTTTTTCTTTTCTTTTCTTTATTTTTTTTTCAATCTGTAGATTTAGACATTATCTTTCACACTTAAATAAATTTCGAAGTGTTGTTAGATAATTCCGAATTATTGGAAAGTATTACACATTCAATGGTGGACACATAATTTTACATTCTTGTTTATTTTTTTTTTTAAGTTTTAAATCAATTCTCACATAAAAAAATGAATGAAAGAAATGATATGATTTCCGTTCCCGAAAATACAACTGATATATGTTATTTTCGCAATAATATCTACGAATAAAGCGTGTTATATGTTTTAGAAATTGTAGATTAGGAAAATATGCTTAAAATCCATGATTATGTTTTAAATCTATGTGATAAACACTAATTCTAAATGCTAATCGCATCTGATGTGTTAAAAAGTAAATTATTCAAATAATTTAAAGTTAATGTTTCTTGCGATCTTCAAAAGAAAAAAAAAACAATCATAAATGTCAAATCAAATTAAAGCAGAAACTTTATTAAAAGAAGAAATTACATAATAACCGTGTAAAATCTGAAAACACTAGGATACTTATATTGTTTCAAGTTCCTATGTTATAATCCAGTTGCTTTATCTGTGAAATTTGATTTACATGCAGTTTTATAAACAAACTTATAACCAATAAAATAAATAAATGAATAAAATATAATACATACATAACTCAAATTCATCCATATATGACATAACCTAAAAAACATTACATTTCTGAGTTTTTTCCCTAATTCAGAATTGTTTTTCAAACTCAGAAGTGTTTTCCATTCATACCCAATTTCTCTGCATATTTCAAAACGATTCTCTCATTTAATTCTTATTAAATAATACTAAATATTTCACACCTTGGAATTTCATTTTATGTAAACTTGGAAATGTTTATACAATATTTTACACAAAATGATTAAAGTAAAAAATTTCTATTATACAATGTACAAAACGGTTTTTTGATAGCTTATAGGTTGTGGCACTTAAAAAAATTGTCGTACAATTTAACTTAAGGCAAAATCTTAAATTTCTTTAACTTTACTTTTACTATAAAAATATACATGATAATCAATGATAGTGAATCGAACGAAGCTCAAAATTTCTAATAGTGAGAAAAATATCTTTATTTAGATCAATATAATAGTAATCGCGCAAACGGTGACATTTTTAATACCTATCTTGATAATTAGTCCGTCAATATTTTATTTTTCATCCATAATCCAGGAATCAATAGAGAATTTTTTCACACTGTCAGAATATTTGCAATGGTTCAGTCTTCCTTGAATATCTAAAATTTGGAAAGAAATGCTATGCAGATTTAATAGAAACAATAAGAATTTAATCAGGCCCACAATTATAAATTTTTATTATATTTTATGTCTACATTAATTTTCATTATTAAAGTCTCCTGGTATTAATTACCAACTTCTTGTTTTTAAAATTATTGCGCAAATAATTCTATCAAGAATGATCTTGAAAATGTGACACTTTGTGTCATGAAACGTATGTTGATTTAAATAAAGGTATTTGTATCACTATTAGCATTTTTTAGCGTAATTGGATTCGCTTTTATTGCTTACTTCTTAGTGTTATTATGTAAGTATTGAAATGGGCTCAAATAAACTCAGATTGAGCCTTTAAAAAGGCTTACACAATTTCTTTTTAAACAATATCAGGATATTTATCAATTTCATAAATATTGATCAAAAATTATGTCGCAAAGAGCATTTCAAAGATTTAAAAACGCTGAAAAATTAGCTTTGAGAAACACAGCTTTAAAGTATATAAATACACTAATCTTTATTGTTTATTTCTTAATACCTTCATAAATGATATTTTAATAACAAAAAACTGTTTTGGTACTATTATACCAAGAAATAGACCTTTTTGCGACGGTTTTGCTCAATTAAACGTACACTGACTCCTTAAGGTTTTGATTTGTACGGATAATTGTGCTGGGCGTATTAACAAAAATCACTATTACTCCTTATGTAATTGCTGCATGGATAAAAAAGGTAGTCAAATTATTCACAATAAAACAGATTTGCATTAAAAAAAAGATATGCACGAAAAAAAATGTCCAAGTATCGCACTATACCCATACTTCGGAATCCTTGGTAGTGTCATATTGGGAACTTCACATTGATTGCTAATACTAGTTACTGACAAAAAGGAAATTAATTTCAACTTAGATCAATAATTATCAAATATTTATGTAAGTAAACTGAAATTTGAGGTACGTACAAACATTTCAAAATTTTTTACATTCTTCAAAAAGTAACTCTTGAAAATGTAAACTTAAAAGTATCCAACACTTGGAAACACAAGTGGTGGAGTATCAATACTAAAATCGATGGAATGAATGCGAACGCACTGCATCCTGTTGAGTTAACTTGAAAAACTATTATTTGAGAACTTTCTCACTAGATTAGGATTTCTCCTTTTCAAGATATAAGTGTGTCATATTAGGGGACTGAACCATATTTTGGCTTCCCAAACCAAAATATTGTTTTATAAACCTTCGCTCATCTGGTTCGTATGCATAGAGTATTATTCCCGTAAATCTTACTTTTAAGGAACGTGAATATTTTTGTAATTACTGAAACTTAGATTACTAGATCATAGTAGTATTTCATATCTCATAATTATTATTCTCATAATATAGGAAATTTTTCTTACACTTTTTAAAATGAGCTGGGAAATGTTTCAAAGTCTGTGTCTAATGTGTGTTTTTAGTACTTTATTAACTTTTGCCTCATATTTTGTTTCTTTTTTCTTTTAAAAGTTACACAAACTTCAAAAGAGTAAAGAAAACTGAATTCAATCTGATTGAATAGTGATGATATTGATTTATTCTTTCAGAAGTATAGAGAGAGAAGCCAAATTCAGCAGGTCGTAAAATATTTGCGTTCGACTCAAGGAAGCATGAACATTGATTGATCGGCTGTTCGATCAGAAAATTTTCGCTTCGGAAGGAAGTCGTAAAAAGTAAATGTCAATTTGTTTAAGACAGTTAGACAGTTAAGCATCAAAATTCACAAAGAGATAAAATGGATAATGAAAAGATAAAAATCAAAACTGGTAGAGTAAAATAGATGATATTTATAAATTTTTATATATAATTTAAAATACATCACAAAATTATTAGTTCATTCATCATACCAGCATACATCGTACATTATTATTTCTAATCTGCTACTTTTTAAATTTTAATTAAAATTATACTCTATTGATGTGTATTAAAAGTGCTTATTGTAGAATATTATGAACGTAGTATTTAGCATTTTTTTTCTTTAGGGACAACAAAAATTCCAATTGAAGCAATATCTATGATTAATAGCTTCTACAAAATTGTGGTATGCGCTTTTTAATTTACTTTTTATAACTTTTATAGATCATATATTGAGATGCAAAGACGAATTGTAGTGCGATTTTGAAGGAATTTGTTAAATCTGATATTTCAGTCATATCACGTATGATCCCTAGCTCAACTGAATTTTAGCGTGATAAATTAGAATAACAATTAAGCATACTAATATAGGATAACTAATTTTACATAATTCTTTAATACACTAGTTTAGTATGCATATTATAAATACTAATATCGCATACAAAATTGAATTTTCGATTTTTCAATGTGTTAAGCATTCTCCAAGTTATTTGGTATCACTATTCTCATAATATAGGAATTTTTTGTTATACTGAGATGGAAAATGTTTTAAAGACTGTGTCCAAAGTGTGTTTTTAGTACATTGTTAATTTTTGCCTTACATTTTGTTTATTTTTTTTAATTAAAAGTTACACAAAATTTATAAGAATAATGAAAAAGTAACTCAATCTCGATGAATGATGATGACATCACTTTCTTCTTTCAGAAGTACAGAGAGAGAAGCCAAATTCTGCAAGTCGTGAAATATTTGCGTTTGATTCGAGGAAGCATGAACATTGATTGATCGGCTGTTCGATCAGAAAATTTTCGCTTCGGAAGGAAGTCGTAAAAAGGAAATGCCAATTTGTTTCGCTACATATCACTTGAAGCTTTGACAGTTAAACATCAAAATTCACAGAGAGATAAAATGTATGATAAAATAAAATCAAGCCTGGTACAATAAAATACATGACATTTATAAATTTTTATATATAGTTTAAAATAAATCACTCTATATATTAAAGAAAAAATATTAGTTCATTCATCATAGCAGCATACATCATATATTATTATTCCTACTCTGCTACTTTTTTATTTTATTTAACATTATATTCTATTCATGTGTATTAAAAATGCTTATTGTTGAATATTATGGCATACATATTTGACATATTTGTACATATTTGACAATTTTTTTCTTTAGGGAGACACAACAGTTCTAGTTGAAGCAATATCTATGATTAATAACAGCTACAAAATTGTGCTATGCGCTTTTTAATTTGCTTAAATTTTACAGATTAATTAGTGAGTATAATTTTTATAGATCATATACGGAGATGTAAAGAGGAATTGTATTGCAATTTCGAAGGAATTTGTTAAATCTGATATTTCAGTCATATTACGTATGATCCGAAGCTGAATTAAATTTTAGCATAATAAATTAGAATACCAATTAAGCATACTAATATAGGATAAGTAATTTAACATACTCCTTTAACACACTAGTTTAGCCTACTAATTAAAAATACTAATATTGCATACAAAATTGAATACTGCATTTCCCAATGTGTTAGGTATTTTCCAAATTGTTTATTTGTCATTATTATTCTCATAATTTAGGAAAGTTTTGTTACACTTTTTTAAAATGAGCTGGAAAATATTTCAAAGTCTACGTCTAATGTGTGTTTTTAGTACTTTTGTTAACTTTTGCCTCACATTTTGATTATTTTTTCCTTTTAAAAGTTACACAAAATTCATAAGAATAGTGAAAAAGTAACTCAATTTCGATGAGTGGTGATAATATCAATTTCTTCTTTCAGAAGTACAAAGAGAGAAGCCAAATTCTGCAGGTCGTGAAATATTTGCATTCGACTCGAAGAAGCATGAAGATTGATTGATCGGCAGTTCGATCAGAAAATTTTTGCTTCGGAAGGAAGTCGTAAAAAGGAAATGTCAATTTGCTTCGCTACTTATCATTCTCAGCTTTTACAGTTAAAGTATCAAAATTCACAAAAAGGTAAAATGGATGATGAAAAAATAAAATTCAAACCTGGTACAATAAAATACGTGACATTTATAAATTTGTATATATAGCTTAAAATAAATCACTCTATATATTAAAAAAAAATGTCAGTTCGTTCATCATAGAAGCATACATCATGCATTATTATTCCTACTCTGCTACTTTTTTTCAAATTTTAATTAACATTATACTCTATTGACGTGTATTAAAAATGCTTATTGTAGAATATTATGAACTTTGTATAAAACATATATTTTTCCTTTAGGGACATACTACAATTCCAGTTAAAACAATATCTCTGATTAATAACTGCTACAAAATTGTGATATGTGCTTTTTAATTTACTTAATTTTACAGATTAATTAGTGAGTATAATTTTTATAGATCATATACGGAGATGTAAAGAGGAATTGTAGTGAAATTGCGGAGGAATTTGTTAGATCTGATATTTCAGTCATATTACGTATGATCCGTAGCTGAACTAAATTTTAGCATGATAAATTAGAATACCAATCAACCAGACTAATATAGGATAAGTAATTTAACATACTCCTTTAGCACACTAGTTTAGTATACTTATTAAAAATAATAATATTGCATACAAAATTGAATATTGCATTTTCCAATGTCTTAAGTATTCTCCAAATTGTTTATTTGGTATAATTATTCTTATTATTTAGGAATTTTTTTTTTACCCTTTTTTTAAAATGAGCTGGAAAATATTTAAAAGTTTGTGTGTAATATGTGTTTTTTGTACTTTATTAACTTTTGCCTCACATTTTGTTTTGTTTTTATTTTAAAAGTTACAAAAAATTCAAAAGAGTAAAGAAAAATGAATTCAATCTGATTAAATGGTGATGATATCGATTTCTTCTTTCAGAAGTATATAGAGAGAAACCAAATTCAGCAGGTCGTGAAATATTTGCGTTCGACTCAAGGAAGCATGAACATTGATTGATCGGCTGTTCGATCAGAAAATTTTCGCTTCGGAAGGAAGTGGTAAAAAGGAAATGCCAATTTGCTTCGCCACGTATCACTCTCAGCTTTGACAGTTAAGCATAAAAATTCATAAAGAGATATAATGGATGATAAGAAAAAATCAAACCTGGTACAGTAAAATACATGACATTTATAAAATTTTATATATGGTCAGTTCTTAAAATGTGGGCATTGTTTACACATCATAACTTTAAGCTGCTGATAAATATATTTTATCATTATTGACTTATTATTTTTTCTTCACTGAGTTTTTAATTATGTTCATAGATAGAAATTAATGTACTTTATTGTAAAATTTTTGTATAAATATCTTAAAATTTTATTATTTTTGGATAAAGTGGCCAATTTTGGACATTCATAGCATTAACGGCTCCAATGTACCAAGAAAAAAACGTTTTAACTTGTTCACAGGATATTCAGGTAAACATCGAAGGCTATAGAACATGGATGATTGTTTGATAATTATGTTAACAAATAGCAGTACTGATTTATTGCTTTTTGAAGTTAGGACTTTTCTAGAAAGAATGTTTCTGTATTTTCTTATGTCCAAAAGTAACGATCGAAACAAAGCTCTTATTTTCATACAAAACACAATAAGTAAGTTCTTTAAACTCTTTTATTTATCTTTAAAAACATTTTTGTTTAATTTAAAAGTATCTATACGTGTTTTTGTAAAACTTTTTTTGCAATAAATGCACTTTTCTCAAATAAGAAACTGAAATGTCCAAATTGCGTAACGATCGAAAAGCCGATTTTTTCCGTAAATTTATTTTTAAAGATGATCCGATGTCCTAAAACGTGTAATAAGATATTTACTATAATGTTTTATCATAAATAATGTTGTTTTTTGTGAAAATAAAGCGTATTTAGTACCTGTAATAATATAATTTTATTTAGAAGCACACTCCACTTTCAAGTGCAAGGAACGACACAATCGCGGTCGCTCAATTGCTACGAATTTTCGGACATGATTATTTAAAATTATGTTTAAAAATTACTATTAAAACTTCTTTTTTTATTTCAAAAGTATTTCTTTATTGATCTTATGTTTTTTATGTACTTTGAAAAATTTTCTTTGCAGCAAATGTATTTTTCTCAAATAATAAACTGGATTACCCAAATTGCATAACCATCGAAACGCCGATTTTTTTTAATACAATATTCAAACAACAAACAAATTTGGAACTATTCAAATAAGAAATAGATCTTGTTTTTGCATTCTCTGTAAAAACAATCAAGAATGCATTACCAATGAAGCTGGTAAAAAAAGATTGTTTCTATAATTGATCCTCACATTTAAAAACAGATTATGACATTGGTAACTTGTGCTTTGTAATTTATAATGAAAATATATGGACAGGCGCTATTGAAAAGATCACCATTGTTAATGATGAAAAAATTTAGTCTATAATTTTTTGACATCTCAAAGTGACATTGATTCTAACAGATTTCGTTATCCCTCTAAAAAAACAGCAGAAACTTGAATATGAAGACATTTTAATGAAGTCACCGTATCCACCTCATCCTGTGACTGCAAGAGGAGACTTTTCTTTTGAGAAAGAAATTATATATAAGCGTATAAAAAAAGTTGCTGTATAACTTGTTTTTGTGCAAATAAAAAAATAAATTATGTGTCATATACTTCTGATATTGTCTAAAGGTATGTTTTTTGTATAATGAGTAATTCCTGTAAAAGTAAGATATTAATCCTAAAAAAGTAGCGAGTATCTTAATATCAAATTTTAACATTTGTTTTTTTTATTATTATTAATACTGAATAACAAAATTAACTACATACATGTGACATTTTAAACTTAGGGGGACAGAAATATCATCGCCAGGTTTCCCTTTCTCCGCACAGAAGTCATGGCCAGCGAGAAAAAAACAAAATAAATAAATGTAGAAGATCCAATAAGTCACTCCTTGGCTGCTGCAAGTTCATTTTATTAAACTGTAGCTATAATAGAGAGAAAAGCTCCTTTTGCAGACAATCTGTTATCGAAACATCCAAAAAATATTCCATCATTTACTACATCCAGCCGTACTCATGGAAGAGAGAACCCCAGAATCCTTCTTCTTCTTCTCACTACCTCCCGAGGCTTCCTCTTTTTAAATCTAAAAAGAAAATTCTAGAACATTCTTTAGTCTCAAACCACCATTCTTTTATGTAAACATAACTCATACCAAGAGTCGAGATTAATTTTTGACAGATAACAATTTTATTTAAAAAAAATATTATTTAACCAATTTATAATCGACCCAGAATTTTAAATATCTTAGGAAGACGATTTTTATAGACGATTAATTTTAAGAGAAAAAAAAAGAAAAGAATTTATTGATATGCACAATATCAAATGTTGACTGAGGGAAAATAAATAAATAGGTAAAATAAAATAATGATATATTTTTGAAAGGTATGATTTTGGAATAAATTTAATAAGACTTTCTTTAAAAAGGTTGATAAAAACATAGAAAAATGAGTTTTATTTGGAATATTAAGAAATAAAGTTTAATTAAGAATATTTTTAATTTAGAGCCATCTTTTAAATTTACGCATACTGGAAATAATGTTTTTTAAGGCGAATTAAGAATTTATATCGTTTCCATAAAGATTAACAGATTAGATCTAGAAACAAGATTTTAATTTAATAAGTTGAAGTAAGTACGGAATATTATTATAAGAAAATTAAGATAGTATAATGGTTAGTTTTGGCGAAAAAAAGTTTAAAATTTGTAATATATATATTCGTACATATACAATTATATAACATATTTACTGCATTCTTAATGTTAAGAATTGTTTAAATACTAAGCACAACTTAATTACTGTAAGGTAAAAAATATGTAATTTACATGTCAGCAATGTCCAAAGTCTGTAACCGATACATTGACTAATTAAATGCTTTAATAATTAATTTTACAGAATAGTTGCTGTCTTTTAATGTGTGTATATATAAGTTTACAGACTTATATACTGTATTGTAAAATAGAATTGGCCTTAAATTAAAAAAAAATAATAAAACCGCTAACAGTTAACCTTTAATGATCCCATGTTTTGATAATTTCCCATATAATTTAAAATAAATCACTCTAAATATTTTAAAAAATGCCAGTTTACTCATCATACCAGCATACATCATACATTTTATTCCTACTCTGCTAATTTTTTAAATTTTATTTAACATTATACCCTATTCATATGTATTTAAATGCTTTTTGTAGAAGATTACGAACGTAGTATTTAACATATTTTTTACCCTTTAAAAACAATAAATTTGCATATATAGTTTAAAATAAATCACTTTATATATTTAAAAAAATGTTAGTTAGTTTATAATAGCAGCATACATCATTCATTATTATTCCTACTCTGCTACTTTTTTTTATTTTAATTAACATTATACTTTATTGATGTGTATTAAAAATGCTTATTGTAAAATATTATGAACTTAGTATTTAATATTTTTTCTCTTTAGGGGCACACAAGAATTCCAGTTGAAGCAATATCAATGATTAATAACTTCTACAAAATTGTGGTTTGCGCTTTTTAATTTAATTAAATTTTATAGATTAATTAGTGAGTATAATTTTTATAGATCATATACGGAGATTTAAAGAGGTATTGTATTGCAATTTCGAAGGAATTTGTTAAATCTGATATTTCAGTCATATTACGTATGATCCGAAGCTGAATTAAATTTTAGCTTAATAAATTAGAATACCAATTAAGTATACTAATATAGGATAACTAATTTAACATACTCCTTTAACACACTAGTTTAGCCTACTAATTAAAAATACTAATATTGCATGCAAAATTGAATACTGCATTTCCCAATGTGTTAGGTATTTTCCAAATTGTTTATTTGTCATTATTATTCTCATAATTTAGGGAATTTTTGTTACACTTTTTTAAAATGAGCTGGAAAATATTTCAAAGTCTGTGTCTAATGTGTGTTTTTAGTACTTTGTTAACTTTTGCCTCACATTTTGGTTTATTTTTCTTTAAAAAGTTACACAAAAGCCAAAATCAGCAGATCGTGAAATATTTGCGTTTGACTGTAGGAAGCATGAACATTGATTGATCGAATGTTCGATCAGAAATTTTTCGCTTAGGAAGGAAATCGTAAAAAGTAAATGTCAATTTGCTTCGTTACTTAGCACTCAAAGCTCTGACACTTAAGCATCAAAATTCAGAAAGAGATAAAATGGATGCTAAGAAAAAAAATCAAACCTGGTACAGTAAAATACATGACATTTATAAATTTTTATATATAATTTAAAATACATCACAAAATTATTAGTTCATTCATCATACCAGCATACATCGTACATTATTATTTCTAATCTGCTACTTTTTAAATTTTAATTAAAATTATACTCTATTGATGTGTATTAAAAGTGCTTATTGTTGAATATTATGAACGCAGTACTTAAAATTCTTTTTTTCCTTTAGGGACATCAACAATTCCAGTTGAAGCAATATCTATGATTAATAACTTCTACAAAATTGTGGTATGCGCTTTTTAATTTACTTAAATTTTACAGATTAATTAGTGAGCATAATTTTTATAGATCATATACGGAGATGTAAAGAGGAATTTTATACCAATTTTGAAGGAATTTGTTAAATCTGATATTTCAGTCATATTATGTATGATCCGTTGCTGAGCTAAATTTTAGCATGATAAATTAGGATACCATTTAAGCAAACATACTAATATAGGATAAGTAATTTAACGTATTCCTTTAACACACATGTTTAGCATACTAATTAAAAAAATACTAATACTGCATACGAAATTAAATATTGGATTTTTCGATGTGTTAAGCATTCTCGGAATTGTTAATTTGGTATCATTATTCTCATAATATTGGAAATCTTTGTTATACTTTTTAAAAATGAGCTGGGGAATGTTTCAAAATCTGTGTCTAATATGTGTTTCTAGTACCTTGTTAACTTTTGCCTCACATATTTTTTATTTTTCATATAAAAGTTGCACAAAATTCATAAGACTAATGAGAAAGGAATTCAAACTGGATGAATGGGGATGATATCGATTTCTTCTTTCAGAAATATAAAGAAGGAAGCCAAATTCAGCAGGGCATGAAATATTCGTGAAAGCATGAGCATTGATTGATCGGATGTTCGATCAGAAAATTTTCGCTTCGGAAGGAAGTCGTAAAAAGGAAATGCCAGTTTGCTTCGCTGCTTATTACTCTCAGCATTGACAGTTAAGCATCAAAATTCACAAAGACATGAAATGGATGATAAGAAAAAAATTAAACCTCGTGCAGTTAAAGTACATGCCATTTACAATTTTTTATCTATAGCTTAAAATAAATCACTGTATGTATTTAAAAAAATTCTTAGTTCATTCATCATACCACCATTCATCATACATTATTATTCCTATTCTGCTAATTTTTTTATTTTAATCAACATTCTACTCTATTGATGTGAATTAAAAATGCTTATTGTAAAATATTATGAACGTAGTATTTAACATATTTTTTTTTCTTTAGGGACACACAACAATTCCTGTTGAAACAATATCTATGATTAATAACTGCTACAAAAATGTGGTTTCTAAATGTACTTAAATTTTATAGATTAATTATTGAGTATAATTTTTATAGATCATATACGGAGATGTAAGAGGAATTTTATACCAATTTCGAAGGAATTTGTTAAATCTGATATTTCAGTCATATTACGTATGATCCGTAGCTAAACTAAATTTTAGCATGATAAATTAGAATACCAATTAAGCATACTGATATAGGATACGTAATTTAACATATTCCTTTATCACACTAGTTTACTATAATAATTAAAAATACTTATATTGCATACAAAATTGAATATTGCATTTTCCAATGTGTTACGCATTTTACAAATAGTTTATTTGGTATCACTATTCTCATACTGTAGGAATTTTCTATTACACATTTTTAAAATGAGCTGGAAAATGTATCAAAGTCTGTGTCGTCCATAATTGCATCGAAAGAACAAAACGTTAATAAACCCTATTTACGACGGCCTAGATGCGTTCGTTTTGGGCGTTGCCATTAGACAATTAACAAACAACCGTGATTTTTGTTTCACATACGATAGCATAATATATATAGATAATTCGGTTATTAAAAATAAAGTTATGATTATTACTCTGCAGGCTTATATACTCATAAAAATACATATATCATGTTTGGGAAAAATTTCTTTTTTAGCATTTAAAAATAAACTACATAGAAAACAACATTACAATTTTGCTCATTTGCTCGGAGGTCAGGGTGTTAACATTGCGGAGGAGAATTCGTCTGCTAAGTGATTAGTTCATTACCTTCATCAACCTTCAACTCGCGGTATAACTTACAGTTGTGAAACCTTAGGTTAGCAAATCTAACCGTCGGTTAATATTTGAAATTCATCGCTAAGTTCAGAGCCGAGGTCAATCTCGGATTAGTGAACTTCAGGTTGAAATGTGCATACCTGATTGGCCAAACGAATCACATGGCGTACTTATCACGTTCATGAGTTCTATCCTCAAGTACCAACAGTTTTTAATTGCGAAGCAAAAGCAAGATTTGAAATGCATACTTGTGTTTAACTTTTAGATCAATAAAATTCGAATTACCGTTATGATTTGGTGGTTTTGTTCGTTCACAAAATTAGATTCAAAGATTAGAAATACCGATACAGTTATAAGATTTTTATTTTTACAAGATTTTGCGTTACACTAAAAGTCTTTCATAAAAGTTTTTTGATTAATATAAATATATATATATTTCTTTAATCATTAAATTTAATAAACGATTTTCTAACCAGGCTAGCAATAGTAATTAGAATAAAAGAAAATAACGAGCTAGTTTATTTATTTATTTTTCAACGGAAATTAAAATATTGAAAATACATCTATTTTTTCATATAATTATTCTAAATTTCTCTAATGTAAATCTAGTATTTTTATTAATTTATCTAATGTAATTGATGCACAAATTTTTAAATGCCAAAATTTTGAAAAAAATCTTCAGAATATTGCTTCTTCTAAACAAAAGTAATTATTTAAAGCAAGAAAGAAAATTAATTATTATACTTTATTATAGTTTAACGGCTCATTATTTTGCCGTCACAAAAATCCTGTTTTTGCGATTGCATGCTTGAAACAAGCATAAAAAATCAGAAGCTGAAATGTTAAAAAAAAAACACCTGCTTTTCTTTTTTATTATTATTTAAAAAAAATCTAAATTAATAACCAAAATTTTTCATATCAGAACCTTCTTTCCTTTCACATTTGACAGATGGCGCTACCTGATATCAAAATTACAAGGCAAACTCAAGCCTAAAGGCTCATCACAAATTAATATAAATTTCTTTATAGAGGTAAAATGTTGAAAAAAAACATAAAAAATTTAAAGCAATGCGTTCTTTCATAACAACATCTTTTATAATTAACATTTCGTTTACTTTGTAAATTACAAATAGCTCTCTTTGAAAAAAAAAATCGACTAATGTTCAATTCAAAGCTGCCGTCATCTTTGATTCAACTGCGCATGCTTGGTCGAATAACCTCACTCAGTAAGAAGATTGCGTAACTACACTTTAATTTCGATTTCTTCTCGAAATTTGGCAGGTTGAGTTAACGGTAAATAAGATTTTAGATTCAACCGAGAGTTAAGCACTAAACTCGAAGGTTTTGGTTGATGAAAAATTACCGGGTCCTACTTTATTACCTACCTATTAAATTATCTACCTTTCCGTCCTATTTGTGTTCCTTCCTTTCCTTTATACTTTATTGTCCCTTTTTTCTGTACCATTCCTTCCTTAACCTTTCCTTAAAGGAGTGTTGTTTCAAAATTTTGTACTAAAAATGTTAAATTGTTATTATTACTTATTTAAATACTCTATGAGTTCTACGGAAATTCGTTACAAGTAAAAGAAAATAAAAAGCTAGAGAGTAAAACGTTAAGAGGACGATTAGGGAAACTAAACACATGAGTTTAAGTTAAAACTTAGTTAAATAAAACAAGTTGGAAATTGCACGTCAAACGTAGCAAATGAGATGCATTTGTACAATAATGAAGTTTAAAAAATATATACATGTCTTGGTGTTTACAGTACTTCGAATACTGTATAAGTAGTCAAAATCTTTTTTATGTCCTTGTAAATATTATCTGCTTTCTATTATAAAGTAAGTAACATTTAGCAAATCTCAGAAACCTATATAAATTTCATAAAATGTGAAATGGTTTAATACAATTAAAACGCGCCCTAAACAATGTTTCCTTGTGTACCATTATGTAATAAAATACTTTTGTGTGGTTTTGTAAATCAATAAAAAATATTCTTTGCTCCAGAGATTGTACAAAGTGCATAATTTAGTATATACTTCATAGATGCATACCCATTTTATTATGTTTGAAAGAGTGTTACATCATAAAAATGCACTTCAAACTATTTTTTCCTGTTGGCTGCCATGCCACGGAAAACTTTTGACTTTTCCTGTAATTGAACTAGGTATCCGATTTGCGTAAAAATTGAAATGATTCGACAAAATTATGCAATAATTATATATTTTAAATTTCAAACGATTCGGCTGTGTATTTTTTTATTTGTTATATGTTGACGGGCACACAGATGGACAAATCAACATATAAACAGAAGGATAGACGGACTGTACGATGACTATAGGTTCTGCGTATTTATATAATTACGAATGCACCTAAAAATCGTCACTGTTGACCATTATTTTAGTTTTTTTTTAATCATTAAAGCTTTTGTCTGTAAATAGATTAATTTCATTGGATTTTCATACCTGAAACATAAAATTTGCTTCATAACCTGACATCTGTCATTTTTTCAAAATATTTCTGCGATTAAATACAATGCTATGAATTATGGTAAACCACCAAAACTTTTCATATCTACCAAAAATCTTGTGGTATTAAGCGCTATTAAATTTCGAATTAATAATAGTAGAGAATAAGATAATTTTCCTATCAAAAGATTTAATTGAAATTTATTCGGTACGGTATCGCTGGGGATTTCCGGTGTATTTTTATCCAACAAAAAAGTTATTGCTAAGCACTGCATTCTAACTTTACTCCACTCTTTTCATTTTTATGTTAACAAAAAATAAATAAAGAAAGAAAGAAACTAAAGAAAAATGTCAAATACATACACTATTGGTGAAGTTTCAGTAGGTTGTTTTCGTCATTAATCACAAAAGTAGAGATACTTGTCGAAAGCACGCGTGTATATAAAGAATGTACTTTTTTTTCATATCTTGTATAATGAAGTGTGTTCTTGTTATTTTCTTCATATTTTAATTATAGTGGCAAAAAAGACTCTTTTTTTGTAATATTGCAATAAGTGTTTGAGGTAAATCAACGTATGTACATCCAGAAAAAGGAACGGATTAAAACTGAAAAAAAGTTTTGTTGAGTACATTTTGGTTTGAGCTAATTTTTTAGTTAAAGTAAAAGATTGGTTTTGTTGCTCAGACAAAATAATATTGTTAACACTCATATAAAATTTTAACAAAATTTCAAATTTCATCAATTTTATTTGAGTCTACTAAGGTCTTGTATTTTTAATTTGCAGTTCCAACAAAATTTTGTTTCCCAACAAAATTTAAATAGTAAAATAATTTTTAGGGATAAAAGAAAAAATGCTTTTAAATTCCATTTTACACAAATCGCTCCCTTTAACATCATAGTTTTTTTTTTGTTATATCTTGCTTAAAAATAAAATAATATTTAACTTCTAAAATTTCATAAAATAATGTTTAAACAAAAAATTTTATTTTATTTAAATACAATCGGCTCTTGGGACTCATCGGGACCGCAAAAAATTTCGAATTATCTAGAGTAAGAATTATGGAAAGTATAAAAGCATATTTAAAGGGCACTATTACAAAGAAATTAATATTATAGTATTTTTTAAATATATTTCGACTTTTATCATTGAATATGACTTAATATTAAATAAAAAGATATAAAAACATAAATTAATTAAGGGATTAGGACAAGCACGAACGAAGATGGGGGTGAAGGTGTCATTAGTAGATTGACGGAGCACTAAAAATGTGGGTATCAAACGTATGGGACTATATGTATATTTGTTTAGAAATATTCTGACAAAAATGAAAAAAAGAAAGTTATTTCAAGGATCTGAAGTCCAGGCGAAAGTAAGGAGAAAAAACCAGGAGTTTATAGATATACAACTTTAACTTCTTAAAATGTACATTTTTATTTGATGGAGTTAATCAGACTGACTTCTGACTAACTCATATTACGTACGACATGGATTAAACATTAATATTCCAGGACCCTTAACAAATAAATTTTTAATGAAATTTCAGTTTTACAATTTTCTGAACTATTAAATTTTAAGGAAATTGCATATTTGTTTCTTAGTTGAATAAAAAATAAAAGTAGAATGGTGAAAAATGATAATCATTAAAAAACCGTGCGTTAACAGACTTGACATTTGGTAACGGACTTGACAATATGTTGAAAATGGCCGTTAGAACAAAGAAACAAACTCTTTATCCTATTCTGAGAATACCGTATTTACTCGTGTATAAGGCGGACTTTTTTTTCAAAAAATTAGGGCAAGACTCCTACGTGCGCCTTATACACGGAATAATTTTTTACTGTTGGATGCAGTTGAACGATAAACATATGAAACAAGAAATTATTCAAATAAGATATTAAAACTCGGAAAGCGTTACTTAATTGAAGTATTACTGAATATTTATTTCATTCCTTGCAGATTTTATACTACAGAGCTAGTGACATTATCTAAACGCTAATTAGCAATTCTCTTTACCGTCACTCATTCCTAATACCCCTCATTCTCTTACATCCCGGAGTCTAAAAGTGCATTTTCGTCTTATTTTCTGGTCTGGTGTAATATTTGTTTCGACCTTTTTTTTTACTGAAATTCATTTGGTCACTCTTCATTAGCGTATCAAATTTATGGGGCGTCTTATACACTATATTGTCATTGATTATTGGACACTTGCGATTTTAGACATTTTACTAAATATCTAGAAAAATACATGAGGAATCATCTTAAAACTCTTAGTGTATAAATATAATTGTATACGCCATACATCGCCGTGAAATTTTTTACCGAAACTCCATAGGGGACCGTCAACAAATAAAAAAAATGAATATCTTTTGAATAACCCTGTCAAAACTAATGTAGCAAAAGTGCTCAAACTCTAGATTATGATTGAATGCCTTATTGTAATACACTGTGTTACTTTTTATGCAAATAGCATGCATACTCGTAGAGTAATTAAGGTTTTTATAAAAATTGTCCCAAATTTTTCCAAGTTTTTTCCTTATAATTTTCAGAGTTCTTAATATAAAATAATATTTTTTTCAGAAAATAGGACAAACAACATTACAGACAGTACCCTGTAATCAGAATTAAAAAATATTAAAAATTGTATGAAAAATGAGTGGGTTTACTAAATAATGTTTTACTGCGCATGCGTCAAAGATATCAAAATTTCATTTGCATATTATGTTAGCTAAATGTATAGAACAACTTTTGTAAAAGTCTCAGAATCATAGCTTGAAAATTCTGAAAGTAATCGTCTATAGAAAAAGGACCAAATCCGTTGTTTCCAAAATGAAACAAAAAAATGAGGGATTCTATCCAAATGTAGTAGTACATCCCGTATTGTGTATTCTATATTGACACTAATCAATGAATATATGGATACAGCCCCTCTTGTTTTTGCTTCATTTTGAGAATAACGGATTTTCAACTAATTCAATTGACGATTATTTTCAGAATTTTCAAGTTATGATTTTGTGACTTTCACAAAAGTTGCTCTATAAATTTAACTAACATAATATGCAAATGAAATTTTGATATCGTTGACGCATGCGCAGTAAAAAATTCTTTAGTAAATCTACTCATTTTGCACAAAATTTTCATTATTTTTTAATTCTGATTACAAGGTACTGTGTGCAATGTTGTTTGTCATATTTTCTGAAAAACATATTATTTTATATTAAGAACTCTGAAAATTATAAGGAAAAAACTTAGAAAAATTTGGGACCATTTTTATAAAAATTTTAATTACTCTGCGAGTATGCATGCTATTTGCATAAAAATGAACAAGGCGTATTACAATAAAGCATTCAATCATAATCTAGAGTTTGAGCGCTTTTGCTACATTAGTTTTGACAGGGTTATTCAAAAGATATTCATTATTTTTTAATTTGTTGACGGTCCCCTATGGAGTTTCGGTAAAAAATATTCACGGCGATGTATGGCGTATACTATTATATTTATACACTAAGAGTTTCAAGATGATTCTTCATGTATTTTTCTAGCTATTTAGTAAAATGTCTAAAATCGCAAGTGTCCAATAATCAATGGCAATATAGTGTATACGAGGTCGCCATTTTTACTTGTAAAGTAGGGGTGCGCCCTATACACGAGTAAATACGGTATTTAACGAAGTTAAAATTATTTTCCACAAAAATTGATTTAAATAAAATAAACCTCAAATATTTGTGTTATACATTAAATCACTAATTAATTATCTACTTAATGTTTAAGATCTGATATTTCTAAAATGTATCATATAAACATCACATATCGTTTAATGTTGAAATTAAAATATTTATACTTGAAATAGTGCATTGACATGTATAAAAATTGCATGTTCTTCCAGAATGTTTTATGCTCTCTGTTCTGTAAAACTATTAATAATAAATTGCTTCATAAAATTAATTAGTGATGACTAAGACTTTAATTCCATTGAGAATTGGCTTAATTAGAAATTTTAGTTAGGCGTTACACATGCTTCAGCGAAAAGAAAAAATTATTCAGTCGTCAAACATTTTCATGATGCTCAAGAGAGCATGAAAAGTGATTTTCACAATCATTGCTTTTCCAATATATTAAGATCGATAAGAAGGCATAAAACTTTGTAGGATGTAGATTTTCTTTCTTTATTTATTTTTTCTTTATTTTCTTTATTTTCTTTATTTTTTTAACTTTTAAAAAGTTAAAAAGTTTAAAACTTATTCTTGAAAATTATTTTGAAATAAGGTAATGTCTCGAAAGTGATGTGTAAAATATTTATAATTTGATCAAGTTGATTATTATATCAAAGTAGATCAATAAGTTATCTGATTGATTTAGGTCCCCAAGATTCGTCGGGAATAGCTATGTTGACAGAGCGTTTGAAGTTTCAGCCAAGAGTTGTCCGGTTTCATTCCTGACCTGAGCGTTTTTCGCCAGTTAGAACACCACAACTCATATTAATGCAAGACGCTCTTTGATCAATTTCTTACTTTTGGTGCAGCTTTACATCCAGCGGATATGTAAACGACTTACCGAGACATAAGGCAGACATTTAGAAATTAAATTAAATTGTAGTATAAAAATGAATGAAAAATAGTTAATTTAAAAATAAAAAAATAAATACAGAAAAAAGAAAAGAAATTAAAAGAATAAAAATATTAAAGATAAAATATTAAATTTAAAAGCGGAAAATCCCAAGCAGAATGACAGCGCTTCTTTTATTTTATGCCTAAACACTCAAGGAGCGATATAGCTCTTTTTTTTTAATTTTCTGGCGAAAAGACTCCAACAGTGCGATAACGCTTCTTCTTTTTTATGTCGCTAAGTCCCAATTGGCACACTATTAATGGTTCACAACGCTTGAAATGTGGTGGTTTTCTCGACATAAAAAGTAAAACAAAAAATGTTTCTGGGTTGGAAAATAAAGGTGGTAGCCAACATCAACTGTACTTTCCTCTATCTTTAACCCTCTCGTCATTAAATTATTACAAAAGTAGAAAGAAAAAAATTTCTCACTTTTAATGCTTCTAAAAATCCACTATAAATCATGTACAATTTTTTTTCTTTTTAGTAAAACATTTTTTACCTCGCAAAAAAATTAAGTTACTCGAAAAGTAGCTCAAAAAGTTAGTTCATTTCTCTTCTAAAACAATAAAGCAAGAGTTGTAAAGAAGGCTAGAAATTATCTAGCATTGACATCTAAGGATGATTAATGCAACTATTTAGAAGCCTCCTGTGTTTTCAAACGATTTAATGGCATTACTAAATGAAAAATAAATAAAAAAAGTCGATTTTTCTGTCAAATATTTCAATTTGAAGTAGGAGCCACATATGAATCTCAGGCTGACTAGAGGATAAAACAAGAAAGAATAACTTCTACATCACACATAGATTATAAAACACCTTCCAACACAATCACAATAATGTAACAAAATTTCAAAGTTTATTTAGTTGAAATATATCGTACTTATTTAAAGCATTTAGAAACGCATAACACATTTGAAAATCCGGTTTCCGCTATTTCAATCTACAATCAAAAAGTTATCTATGCTCTTTAAGCAGCCTTGTGTATGTTATACAGATTTTGTATCTATAAACTACATTCATTCAAAAATTTAGCTGAGTTAAGAAATAAATACTCTAGTTGAAAATTACTCTTCGCACTGTTAAAGTATTTTATGTGCAATTATAGAGATTCTACGAGTAGTTTATTATCTTAAATGTTATGTAAAATTACAGACATAAGAAAAACCGAGATTCTTTTAAGCTATATAGAAGTTATTCTGTAAATTTAGAATACACTCTGTAAATTAACATTGTTAAAATACACATTACTCTATAAATTTACTTTTAATGATAACAAATTCATTTAGTTTTTAAAATTAGAGAATTCTTCAATTTTAATTGAGCTTCATGAAAATGAATATTGAAAGTAAATCTGAACCGATGTATTAATTTAATTCGAACCGTATTGGGATTTGAACCCGAAACTTTTCGACATTGGATTAACACTGTGCTGCCTGAAGTATAGGAGTGATTCCTGTAACTGGCAAAGAATGTCGTTTATCATTCAGCGGGGGAAAATCCACATTCAATCTGATGTGATATTATCTCCCTTTCTAAATTATTCTAAATTAAAAAAAATATATTTTTTAATATTTATATTATAAAGGCCAAACGTATCTGTTCATAACGCATACGTCATTTTGTGAATGGCAACACTTTCTGATGAAATTTCGCTTTTGCAGTTTTCGCTACTGTAAATTTTTAAACTTATAGACATCGCACATTTTTAATATTTACACCGTTGTATAGAGACAAAAATGTACTTTTAAATGCAATTTGTTTGAAAACTGTATCTATATTTGTTTTTGAGATATTAATTTTTTTGTAGTTTTTAATTCAATTTTTCTGGAGGTGGCAACTTTAGTACTACATTTCTATGCGAAGTAAAGAGAAAATAGCCATAAAGTAAAAAGAAAGTGTAGACAGGACGTATAGTAGCTGGGAGTGATGCAAAAAATGTAAATATGAAATTTTCTACAAAAAGCCCAAAAGTAACCGCGTGCTTTCCAAAAAAGAGGAAAACTTTTAGTACTACGGTTTTTAATTTATAATTTAAGGTTATTTATAGTTATAGTTTATAATAAAATGTAATGCTACTTTAGAATGCTTTAATATAAACAGATCGTTTTCATTTAGTGAAAAAAAAATGCACAGTTGATACTAAAGAATTCGGTATCTGTTCCATGCGATTGTTTTGTTTGGGCCGAATAACTGCATTTTAATTTAGTGAGAACGCGCATCATATTGCAAACAGTTTTTACGTTATACTGCACCTCCATCTATCTCTTTCCTCCATCGAAAATAGCAGATTATCATACATTTTTTCCAATTTTCTCATTTCAACATAAACATTTTTTAATTAAAATATCTCTGTTTCAAGATTATCGTCTGCTATAAAACCCGGTGTGTTTTGGTTTTATTTCGTTTTTAAACATCAATTAAATGATTTTTAGTTTATTGCAAACAAACTTTATAAAAAAACATAATTTTTTCTTTACAAAAATGTATTTTAATGAATATTTTTGCGGATTATTTGCTCAGCATTTGTTTAATTCACATAAAAAATCTGAAGGAATATAGCTTCATTAATTTCTGTGAAATAACATTTTTCGAATTTTGGAAAAAAAAAAAATAATAATGACATCTGATAACATATGAAACTACTAAAATAAAAAAATGAAGGTATATGAATCATTTTACTATCGATAAGTCTTGCTGAGTTTTTTTAAATGATGAAATCGCTTTTTTGTTGGATTTCTAACGTAAGATGCATATTTTTCTATGTTGTATAAGACTTGACTATAAAAGCCGAATGCTTTAGCGGATGCAAATGACGTCATTATATGTTTATATAAACGTGTGTTTAAAGTCTTAAAACTAAAATATATTTTGTAAAAGTATATAATTTTCAATCCAGTGACTTTAAAATTCTTCACAGGTGGAAATGCCTTATTTTTATAAATAACATAATTGAAATCATACACTAATTAAAAGCAATTTTTTTTAAAAAATTAGCCCATGTTTATAGAAAAGCTGTAACATGCAGTGTGCTTCATCAAATTGGAAGTCTGTCCAAAATACAGCAATTTATATTACAGAACTTAGCGATATTCTCCAGGTTGAATTTTTACTGCCGAATTAACCAAGCAGACAAAGATGATCCTGGCAGTAATTAGAGGCCTTAAAAAAATATCAGTGTCTCTAAATTTTTGTCCAAAAGCTTCTCAACTGCAATAAAAAAATATTTCTACTCTTTAAACATTCTATTGTAATTTTATCAAAGTAACATAATTTGCATAGTGTAATATTTTATAATTTTCAGTTAAAGTTGCTGGAACAGACGATATTTTAGTTCTTTTTTGTTACGTGTCATTTTACCAGAAGGAAAATGCGAAACAGAATTATTTATTTTTTCTTTCTTTTTTGGATTTTTTTATGTAATTTATTTTTTACTTTATTTGTAGAACCATTTTTATTTTTCAAATATGTTTTCAGAAACCAAAAAAAAAAAAAAAAAAAAAAAAAAATTGTAAATTTTTTACATAGAAAATATATCCGAAATGGAAAAAGAAAGATGTAAATGATGAAATGAGAGTTTATAATTCACCATTATCTGAGGTTTTAAATTGCAATTGAATATTTGTTTTGTCATCATAAATAAAAATCAATGTACGCGTGTTGCACGAAAATTATAGCATCCGATTTGCACATTGAATTGACGTCAGGCAGTGTTTGTGTGTTTAATTTACAAAACAGATTTTTAATTTGCCATTGAGTTAACTTTGGAACAAATTTTCTTTTAAAAAGTGCATGTGCTGTTGTTTCTTTACTTTTGCATTTTACTATGCGCGTAAGATTTTTCATATGCGCAACATATCTATCATATATAACTAACAAAAGTGTCCGTGGGTAGCACTGACGTCATTTTGGCAACATTTCACGATGAAATGATTTTTTTGAAATTTTCGTTACTGCAATTTTTTAATCTTTAAATCCTCGCACATTTTCAATTTTTATTCCGCCGTATAGGAAAATAAATCTTCTTTCAAAGGCAATTTGATTAAAAACTGATTAAAAACTCACTTATTATGACTTTATATTTTCCAAGCATTTCATTTTAATCTCTATTCAAAGTTTTTAAAAAAAGCTAAATTCAAAGCTTTATTTGATACCATAATTGTAATATTTTCCGTTAAATCCTTTAAGCAGCCTAGCCGTGTTTTTCCATTGTGCAATGTTTCAATTCAAAAGCTTATTTAACACAATATTGACATTAATGTTAACATTTTTAATTGGATAAGATAAAAGATACGTAAAGTTATCAAATACAATTCTTCATAACAATACTTTTCACAGTTATTATTTTATGAGTTAAACATGAATGAAAATATCTGCAAGACGCTTAAAGTATTAAAAATGCTTTTTCATTGATAGTTAGTAATCTAAAAAAGCATATTACATGTAGAAAATTTATTAGAGATTTCAATTTTAATTTTAAGAAGATGGTTTTTATCTTATCAATATGTAACCCGGGAAGCCCGCGTTCGATCAGTTTCTAATAAAATTGCAAAAGAATTTTATCATCATTTATTTTGACTTGCAAGTTTTAGCAAAGATAAAAATATTTTTAAATAAATACACGGAAATCCCTGTAGGGAATTAGATGTGAGATAAGGGAAATGTGTGTAAAATAATGACCGATAACCTCAATTGAAAGTATTTAATTGAGAACTAGTGTGAATTTACAAAAAATCTCGCTTTTATTCTGTGCATTTACAGAGTTTTTTAACATTGCGGCTTCAAAAATAAATGCTACATGATTTTTTTTTATGTTGCTCTCTACGTAAAGCAGAAAATGTATGCTCAACGAATAACATGTAAGATATTAAATACATTTAAAAACGCATACTGAAATTGAAAACGCACTTCCGATATTGCTCAGAGCCTCTACTATAGATGATTTCTTTTGTGTGCCGGTATATGGACGGTATATGCTATGAATTTTTTATTGTATAGTAAATATTTTGTGATATTAAAGTAATTATTTTGTAGTTGTTGTTGTAATATTTAAGTAATTATTTTCAATATTACCAATTATTTTGTAGTAAAATTCAGTGATTTTTCAGTATATCTGAAATATCGAATGTCAGTGAAATACACTGCAAATTCTTTTTCCCGTTGACCATAATGTAGCCTATTCCTTTTGCGTACTCCTTTCAATAAGCTATTGGTGCTACACACTTTGTATTCAATACCAAACATGGCATGTTAAACATAATTAGCATATATCATTTGCATGAAAATCCGAGTTTCTTTACACAAGTTAGAACATAGACAAACAAACGGCCAGACCTTCAGAGAAATCGAATTCATTTACACTTTTCAACTATTTTGAAAAGTGTTAAAATGTATTTTAATAATAAATAATACAATTTGAAATCATAGATAATTCCAAAGAGCTTATAATATAATTTTGTTTATGATTATATTACATTTTTATGGCTTAAATTGTTCCAGGACACATTTTAAAATAATTTTTATTTATTGAGATAAAAATTTGAAAATTTTTGTGATGGTTTACAATATTATTTAAAACAAGTTGATTATTTAAAATAAGTTGGAAATTGCACTTGAAGTGTAGCAAACGAGGTGCGTTCGTATGCTAGCGAAGTTTTAAATATATCACTCTCATATATCAATCGCATATATCAATTTCATAATTTTGTAAATAGTTAATTACAATTAAAATGCGCACCAAACAAGGTTCTCCCTACACTGTTAAAAATCTGCAGCATTTTATCCAGGCATTTGAACGTTTTCTACAAAAAAAGTAAAACAACTGTCTTTTTACGTTTTTAAATTATTACCAATTTTATGGTCAGAAGTTAAATTACGGTTATGTTACTGTTTTTTCAGAAAACGGTGAAATGACTACAAAATGCTGCAAGATTTTTAACAGTGTATACCATTATGTAATGGAATACTTTTGTGTGGCCTTGTAAATCAATAACAAATGTTCTTTGCACCAGATGCAAAATGTATATTATAATGTGTAATTTGTAGATGCATATGAATTTTATTATGTTCGAATGAATGTAACACCATTAAAATGCATTTGAAACATTTCCCCCCATTGATCGTAATGCAACGGAATACTTTTTATTGTCTCTGTAATTGAACTATGCATCCTATTTTCATAAAATTTGAAATGACTCGAGAAAATTATGCAATAATTAAGTATTTTAAATTTCAAACGAATAAAATGCATTTGAAACTTTTTTCCCCAGTGACCGTAATGTAGTGTAATACTTTTGATTATCCCTGTAATTGATCTATGCATCCGATTTTCATAAAATTTGTAATGACACGACAAACTTATGTAATAATTATATATTTTAAATTTCAAACGATTCTATTGGGTAGTTTTTGCTTTATTATATGCAAAAGGACGGACGGACGGAACGGCAAATATTGGTGCTACGTATTTACATAACTACGAACGCATCGAAATGACATAACAAAACTTCTCACAATTTTTTTTATTTAAAGTTTATAAAAAAAAGGTGGATTATTTAAAATCATTATAACTCGAAATATGATTTGTTGAACTTCCCTTTTTTTTACATTTAAATAAGCAGGAATATTTACATTTTAATTTTGATTCAGTATTTATAAAAATGTTAATTTAAAAAAAAAATAAAAATATTTAAATTAAAATTTTAAAAAATAGATAAATTTTACTTAATAAATCATATTTTCAAAAGTATTTTTTTTTTAATTTGCTGAATAAAAATTAAAGTAAAACAATCAAAAAAGAAACGTTCCAAGTTTTAAGCATTGAACTTTAACTATTCTTTTGTTATAACAAGTTAAATCAGAGAAGTTGTGAAAAAACCCTTCATTATGAAAAACGCATTTTTACCAGAAGTCGTTTCATGACAACCATTGCTTGAAAGTTTTTTTTTTTGAAAATAAACTGAAACAAAAAAAAATTCTTCTTCTAACTAAGATGTTCACATAATTTAAACGTCAGTTTAACTACATAAAAAAAAGAGAGATGTTTACAGCAATATATATATATATATATATATATATATATATATATGGAGATTCTTCTTTAAAAAGTTCTTTTGAACACATAAGTAAATAAACTCAGAGGTAAATTAAATTCTGACACCGTTTTTAAACTTTTAAATGACTTATATTAAACGTTAATATTTACAAAAAAGATATTTACATAAGACTATTTACAAAGCAAACAATCATAACTCTAATTAATCAATTACATCTTATACGGGAACTCGTCTTCATCTTACGTTCTTTTTATACCAACTTAAAACTAAAAACATTCCATTCTCCTTTCTTCCGTTCAGTTCTTTTTTCTACCGCTTAAATCGTCTGGCTTCTTAGGAATTAATAGTTTCTTCAAAATCGTCTGCCTCACTGAGAGCCTGTTCATCAGAGTTGCGATGCGTAGAAAATAATATGCAGATCTAATACTGGAGGAGATTTCCCATATTTCGGCCATAATGATAAGATATTCGTCCTCGAATGTATTCTTGTTGGCTGGAAAACAGCAGCTGGATCATCTGAAAAGATAAAGAAAAAAAAAACACAGCAGCATCCAAAGTCTAAATTGAAAAAAAGAAGTCATCATTCAAATGGTTTATCAAAGCTTAGATTATTTCTTGAAAAAATTCATATATTTTTTTTTCGCGTCTTTTCGTCTTCCCTTTCTTACGTCCTTTCATCTTCTTTTATCTTACGTCTTTTCGTCTTCTTCTGTCATACGTCTTTTCATCTTCTTTTATCTTACGTCTTTTCGTCTTCTTTCATACGTCTTTTCATCTTCTTTTACCTTACGTCTTTTCGAGAATAAAGTTAAAATTCTATTAGTTGTCAGTCCAGAGGTTTGTCATAGTTGGTATAGTGTCACAATCGGTGAATTTTTTTTTTTTTTTTAAGCTTCGTCCGTCCACGGCTTCATGTACTCTGCACATGTACTGGTGACCATGGGTCCTTCGTTGAATCCAAGTTTCTTTACATCGTAGGTGTCATTATTTTTTACATTTATGACTTTGTACGGACCTAAATATTTTGGTTTTAACTTCAAACCTGGACCTTGTTGTGTGCGTTTTATAGCAACCACATCATTAATCTTAAATTTGTTAGCTTTCTTTCGTCTGAGGTTGTAAGTTTTACGGTTCTCTTCTTGGACTTTTAAAATCTGTTTTTTAGCATTTTTTCTCATATCTTCGCGATTATTTGTAAAATCAGATTGTATTTCAGCATTCAGAAGACTAGTAATTTCAATGTTATTTTTTAGTTTCATTTTAGTACCAAACATCAATTCAAAAGGAGTTGTGCTTATAATTCTCTGAAAAGTCGAATTTATCACCTGTTGGACGTTGCTTACATGTGTATACCATTTTTTAGGATTATCGACAGACAATTTAGACAGAACAGATATTATGACAGAATTTAGACGCTCAACTTGGCCGTTAGACCTGGGTAATCCAGTGGTAATCGGGATATGTTTAATATTTTCATTGATGCAATAATCTTCAAAAGCTTTAGAGGTAAATGCAGGACCTTTATCTGATATAATTCGAACTGGATTTCCAAAGATAGATTTTTGGATTTCTAATTTAGAAATTACTTCGGCAGCATCGGTAGATTTTGTGGGATACAACCAAACAAATTTTGTGAATGCGTCAATGACCGAAAGGATATGTTTGTAATTTTTATTAGTGCTTTCTAATGGACCTAAGTGATCAACATGGTACGTATGTAATGGAGCTTCTTCTTTTTCTATTGGGTGAAGTAAGCCTTCTTGTTTACCACATTTTCTATTAACTAAAATACAGGGAACACAATTTGCTATACATTTCTCAATTTTTCGTTTAACTTTAGGGATGTAAAAATCATTTTTTAAACTTTTCTCTGTTCTTGCAACTGCGTAATGACATTTTTCGTGAGCGGCCTTGATTATATTCATTTGCATGTCTTCCGGTACAACTAATAAATCATTACCATTAACACATTTATAAAGAACATCATTTTTAACTAGATAATCATCATAAGATTTCACCTTTAGGATTTCTTTTATTGTTTTAATATGGTCATCGGTTTCTTGAGCTTGGATAATTTTTAAAGTTAAGCTATCTTGGATTACCATACAAATAGGATACCTACTTAATGCATCGACATGTCTCATACTGCTACCCTGTCTATGTTCAATAACATAATCAAAATCGGATAACATTATTGCCCATCTAGCTATTTTTGTACTCATTTCTTTTTTATCCATAGTCATTTTAAATGCATTACAATCGGTTACAATTTTAAATGGGATACCTAGCACATATACTCTAAACTTTTTCAGGGCTTCAATTACAGCTAAAACTTCTAATTCGTAACTGGTGTACTTCCGTTCAGCTTCGGTGGTTTTTTTACTTGCGAAATAAACTGGATGAAATTGATTATCTACTGGAGATTGTTGCATTAAAACAGCTCCATAGCCATCAATACTGGCATCACAATGGATTTCGGTCGCACTTTTGGGATTGTAAATTAAAAGTACTGGTTCTGACGACAAAATACGTTTGAGTTCATTAAAAGCTTTTTGTTCTTCTATATCGAATTTAAATTTTGAATCTTTTCTTAGCAGGTCACTTAACGGTTTAGCTATAACCGAATAATTTCTTATAAATTTTCGAAAGTATCCTGTCAATCCTAAATAACTTTGAACATCTTTGGTACACTTTGGTTCGGGAAAATTTATTACTGCTTTAGTCTTCAGTGGAGAGGGATACAATTTACCATTTATGATTCTATACCCCAAGAAATCAATTTCACGCTTCAAAAAATTGCATTTTTTAAGATTTAATTTTAATCCATATTCCGATGCAGTTTCGAGTACAAGTTTTAATTTTTCTAGACCTTCAGCTTCGTTTTTAGCAGGTATTATTAAATCATCCATATAAATGACAACAATGTGATCTTTTAATAGGTTTCGAAATACATTATAAATATACTTTTGAAAAACACTAGGGCTATTGGTCAACCCGAATGGACATTTCAAAAATTCGTATTGTCCTTCATGAGTAACAAACGAGGTGTATTTCCGCGAGTCTTCTTCAACATCTACATGAAAGAAACCGTTTTTCAAATCTATGGTGGTAAATGCTTCGGCAGAATGTAATTGGTCTATTACATCATCAATAACTGGCAAGGGGAAATGCTCGCGTACTGTCTTTTTGTTAAGACATCTGTAATCAACACAAAGTCTCATTGTGTTATTTTTTTTCTTGACTAAAACGACCGGCGAAGAAAAATTAGAACTTTCTCGAATTATTCCCTGAGCTAGCCACTCCTCAATTTGGTTTTCGACTATTTTTTTCTCGCATAGCGGTAATCTTCGAGGAGAAGAACAAACTGGGATTTCGTCAGTTAAATTAATTTTCATTTTAACATCTACTGTTTTAGTTTTAATTGGTAAATAATTTTCAATTAAAGAGTATAACTCTGAACGTAATTTTTTGTCAGCAATGTGAGTTAAATAAATTTTAGGCTCATCCAAAACATTTACAATATTAACTAAAAAGTCATTAGACTGAACTTCAGCTTTAAACAGTTTCACTTTATTCTCAGAAATAGTTAATGTTCCTTGATGAATAACATCAGTGCCAATAATTAAATCGAAATTAATGCAACTGTCCTTAACGACAAAAATAGTAACTTTAAATTTTGAACCATCTACTTCGATTTCTGAATTGAAACAACCTTCTGGTTTAATTGAGGCTTTTCCTAGACCGGTCAAAGAGATACTCGTAGGTTTTAATTCTACAAAGTTCTTCAAATTATCATAAATACTTTTCTTTAACAAAGTCTTTTGGCTACCAGTATCTATTAAAGAGATTAAACGCAAAGAATAAAGCTTTATCTCTTTCAGAATTAAATCTTGGGATGTAATAATGTTTACTTGTGACTGAGCATTTTTAACACTTGTATCTTTAGATTTATTACATTGAAATGACTTATGACCATAAGCGTTACAAGCAAAACAAAGCGGCCCTTTATCTTTATTTACACAGTTAATACTCTTATGATTATTCCCGCCACAATTAAAACAACGCATATTTGGCTTTACAGGCTTAAATTTGTTCTTAACTTCAACTTCGGATTTAATTTTAGGCTTAGCTCCTTCATATTTATGAAATTTTGCATTTTCATACTCCGATCTTATTTTTTCATAAATCTTTAATTTTTGTTTAAATTCAGCAATATTGGGACAACCATACAAAAAAGATTTTTTAGAAATGGGGTCATTAATTCCATTTATTACATACTGAATAAGGGCAGAATCTTCAATATTGCCTTTTGAGCATAATTGTTTCATATTTAAAAAATATTCATCTAACGATTCATGTGGTCTAATTTTTCTTTTGGACAGCAATTCGTGTAATTCAGCTGAATTGCACGTTTGACCAAATTCAGATATGAGTAGGGCTTTTAATTTAGACCACGAATTAATATTTGTTTCACTTTCAAGAAATAACTTTGCTTTGCCTGTCATATGGCGTTTAGCCAAAATCAATTTGTGCAAATCACTAACGTTAAATAATAAAACAATATCTTCAAAATCGGCAATCCATTTATTAATATTTTGTACTTGAGTACCTTCAAACATTGTAATCATACTTTCAATATCATTAATAGAAATGCTTGGTTTAATAACATAATCAGGAATCAGAATTTTCTGATTTTCATTACTTTCACAATTAGAACTACTAGAATCATTTCTCATATTATTCTCAAAAACAGTTGAAATATTTTTAGTTTTATCTTGTAAATCATCATTAAATTCATCGACACTTTCGTCATCACTAAGAGTACCTACATCGGCTATCATATTAATTTTTAAAATATTAAAATCACATAAACTAGAAATTATTCTGGCAGCAATTTCATCAAAAGTTCCCGAATTATTTATACACAAAACATTGCAAATGGTAATTAAGTCGTTAACAGAAAAATTATCTTTAATTTCTTTGAATTTAGTTTGATATTCATCGGAATCTACTTCAAACGTAAACCCAGTAAAATTCCGAATTCTACGTCGATTATTTCTGTCACCGATTTCTCCAAAAATTAATTTGTGCAATGTCTTAATACTAGCTGATTTTTCAGTTTTCAAAGAAAACTCTAATTCCTTTAAATCAACTAATTTTTCCATTATTGAAAAGAAAAATGAAATAATAAACTCACTTCATAATCAGATGCTCAGCTTCACACACTTTGATTTCACTTTCATCGCAAAATTTTACCTCTTCTGAAATAGCTTTGTAGGCTTGACATTCCATCACAGTTCTAAAAAATATCGGCTTCCAAGATATTAAAAAATATATATTTCCATCTCTGTGGGCGTGCTTCTGTATCCCACTTACTGAGACCAAAATTTATGGAGATTCTTCTTTAAAAAGTTCTTTTGAACACATAAGTAAATAAACTCAGAGGTAAATTAAATTCTGACACCGTTTTTAAACTTTTAAATGACTTATATTAAACGTTAATATTTACAAAAAAGATATTTACATAAGACTATTTACAAAGCAAACAATCATAACTCTAATTAATCAATTACATCTGATACGGGAACTCGTCTTCATCTTACGTTCTTTTTACACCAACTTAAAACTAAAAACATTCCATTCTCCTTTCTTCCGTTCAGTTCTTTTTTCTACCGCTTAAATCGTCTGGCTTCTTAGGAATTAATAGTTTCTTCAAAATCGTCTGCCTCACTGAGAGCCTGTTCATCAGAGTTGCGATGCGTAGAAAATAATATGCAGATCTAATAGTGGAGGAGATTTCCCATATATATATATATATATATATATATATATATATATATATATATATATATATATATATATATATATATATATATATATATATATATAATGTAAAGATCTTTAGATCTTGGATCGCTTTAACACGTTCGCTGCCAATACAGTCGAACCCCGATATAACGAACTTGAAGGGACCGTAAGTTTGCTATATCCGGTGCTTCGCTATATTCGTACCGTTAAATAATGTTAGTGCTCACAAATTAGTGTGCACATTATTAGCTGCTACCTATATATTCAGTTATGATGTATTAAGAGAAAAACGTAAAATCTTGCACCATGCTTCACTAGCCTGCATGCATTTTTGCATTTTCTTGTAAATTTAAAATCGAAAACCTATTTTTATAAATGTGGAAAAGTAAAAATAAAATCATGAGTCGAGTAGAAAAAAATGTTCGCTATAAGCGATTTTTAAGATTTTGGAAGTTCGCTATAAAAGGATAAAATAGCATTAAATACAATATGAAAAAGGCAGGGCCAAAATTTTCGTTCGTTACATCCGTGAGTTCGTTATGTACCAGGTTCGCCATAACGGAGTTCAACTATATTCAGATAATGAATCTGTTCACAGATGCCAAAATGAACAGCTCTATTGTAAACATTTAGTTATTATATTTAGATTTTGAGAAATAAATTATCCTTTTCAGTACGCCAAGTCTATTATTTAGTCTCTTTCTGTGTGCGAAATATCTAAACAATGTATGTGTTTTCTACGGCTATACTCGCAATTGGCACTTTATATAGGTATATCATTAACGAGTTGCGTCATAGCGACAAGGAAAACAAATTTACAAACTACGAGTATTCCCATAGCTGGCAGTGAAAGTGCTAAATAACATTTGACATTTTTTTTCAGTATATGAATAATTAACAATTTCTCTCAGATTAATCTGTTCCATAATATTGAATTCACATTTGCATAAAAAATTGAACTTCTTATACAATAGTAAAAACATAAATTGAGGGATATTATATTGTAATATTATAATGATAATTTTAAAATTCAAAAACGTAGTATAAATATAACTAAATTTCTATAGATTTTTTCCAAGAAAAGAAAATGTAATTTGTAGTTCACATATTTTTTTGTGATATACATAATTTGATTTAATGTAATAAGATCCTCCCTGCATCAGGCACATATAAAAATATTTTCAAAATTCACTCTGACGTGATGCAAATGCATTATGTGAAAATACGAACAATCATTGTGTGAAATTTCCATATGCACTCGCTGGATTATAGATATATATATTACTTTTTTTTAAATATAAAAATACAGTATGGGCAGTATAATGTAAATAGCAGTGAAATACAAATCTGTTTTTGCTGACTGAATAGATATTTACAGATTTTATTTTAAAGTTATACTAACATAAAAAGTAGTTATTAGTAATATAAATTACCATCCTTTATACGAAAAAGTGTTTTGTACAGTAATTCCTTTTATGCATAATACAGCATCGTGAAGTATTATATACTTGTTATCTATTAGCGTTAAAATTGAAGCGTTTATTTTAGAATATTGTAAAACAAGTCGGAAATTCTTTTTCTATTTTTGTAGTATACATCTATATTCTAAAAGGTTGTACATGAAATTTCATTTGCAATTCTGAAATTATACGTCAAACTTATCAAATGAGATGTGTTCTTACAATAACTATTTTGATATATATTCAGATCTTTGCGCAATAAATGTTGTACTCTTATGAAAAAATACATAGATAAAAAAATTATTATTATTCTATACATTAAATTCAGTAATACGGAAATTATAGGGCTCCAACTTTAAAAAAACCTTCAACCCCAGGCAACTTAACGGAATAAACATCATGACAGCCAAGAATCATTACCCATCGTATGATATCAATAAATTAATTGTATGCGACAGGATTTAAAAGAATAATCACCATGACAATCTAAAATCTTTACCTATCGTTATCACTTTTTTTTTACCAACATTAGCAATTTGGCGAATAAAAATAAAAAACAGTAGCCAAATGAAAAGAAATATTAACGAAGTAGATTTGCCGTGCAACAGTAAAATATGTATCTGTAACCGCTTATTGTATCGCTTTTTTTCCAAATGCTTGTAAAATAGAAACTCGAATCTTCCGCTACCAAAACTATTAAAAATAAGTGTATTTAAAGTGTCTTTAAAATGTTTTAGGAATTCTTTCAGCAGTCTTGATAAAAATTAAAAACAGCTATCTTTGATTTATCGTTGTAAATGTATACACTAGATATTACTATGAGATTTCGACTTTTAATCGATAGTAATCGAAAAAATCGATCTTTGCATACAATTAATAAATAGTATAATGTCTAATTTCAAAAGTGGATTCCAAGAAAACATTTTTTCTATTTGGCGCTTGATGGGAGTTATTTTGTTTATATTTTTACTAATGCAACGCCGGTCCATACATAGTGATTATTTGAGAACAGAGATATAAACATCGCATAACCCCTTTTTTGGGACTGTTGATAAAACGAAATTCAGTATCCTTAAATAGAGCAATTTAAATTGCTAGATGCGACTAAACATGTAAAGTGACATCAATCGTTCATTAGCTCGCATAAAAATCTCTTTGTATTCGCACATATAAAAAAGCAGAAATTGAACAATAGGAATTTGGAGAGTCTGATTGAATTTTTACTCGCCAAAAAGTGCATTTTCTCGTAGTTTGGCGAAATAGCAAACGGCAGCAAGAACCAGATGACGAGGTATTTATTGTTAATCGAAAATTTCAGATTTATTAATCCTTCTTCACCTACTTCGTTTTATGCAGATTTATTTCTCGCTGGATTTACTCTGTTAATTTAAATATAGATGCTTCGTATATATAGTATGTCTCATATCATATGTAGTAAGTGCAATATTGCGTATGCTATATCGGCAATTATAAATAGATTATCAATGCAGTTCTTCACCTTTTTATTGCTTTTGTCTAGCTCTATTGCTTTTTATAAGCTATCAGCTTATTCTATCGATGATAATGTTCGAAACTGTCAAGCTATGATTTTAGAATTTCAAAAAAGTTGCTCTATACATTTAGCTAACTCATTATGCACATTACATTTTGATTGCTATCGCACATGGGCAATAAAGTATTATTTAGTAAACCTATTAATCTTCTATACATTTTTATTTTTCGGATTACAAGGTTTTGTGCACAATGTTGTTTGTCATACTTTTTTAAATGAACATTATTTTATATTAAGAACTCTGTAAATTATAAGCAAAAATCTTGGCAAAAATTAGGACTGTTTTAAAGAAGTCCTTAATTTCCCTACGAGTATGTATGCTATACTCATAAAAATGAACATAGTGTTTTACAAAATCCAATCATAAACTAAGCTTTTCCTATATTAGTTTTGACATAGTTATCCAAAAGATATTCTTGTACATTTTCAATTTGTTGATGGTACCAAATGGTATTTCAGAAAAAAAAACCTTCGCGGAAATATATGACCTGTACTATTCTGTTTACATATCTGGAGTTTCAGTATAATCGCTCATGCATTTTTTCAAGATATCTAACAAATGTCTAAAATCGCAAGGGACAGGTCACCTTTGGCCATATCGTATACAAGCTATGAATTAAAAATAAGAAAAAACACTAGATTTTCATATTTGCATAGATGTTTTATTTGAGGAGAGAACTCTTAAAATGTTATCGGGTATTAGTAAAAAAATAGAAATCTGTAGAAAATCTATCCCACACATGACACGGAATGATCCTAAAACAAAATTATTGTTATAAAGTAAAAAGTTTAAATTTTTTTAATAGAAACCCCGTACTATTCATTGTCCTGTTTCTCACAGATACAAAGTAATTTGCGATTTAGACCTGATTTAACTCGTTGCGTAAAACCAACTCAAAATAGCAATTTTAATACACTGCTCAAAACAATTAAAGGATATTGCAGTTTTAGGTGGATTTTGTATCTGGGAAACTTTTTAGCTGATTGATACATGGTCGACAGGCATCGTAGGTTATATGAGAATAAATTACACATGTTTGGCAGAAAAAAATGCATTTTATTGCGCATTTGTGTACAAAAGGAAAAAAACACAATTTGTGCATATGAGAAAAAAAAAAAAGAATAAGAAAAGGTGTTTTCTTCAAAGAAAATCATTTTCAGTAGGGGGTATGGTTTCCACGGGCGGCCCGCAAAGTTGAACACCTTTGAGGCATGGACTCAATGAGGCTATTAATGACGAGTTGGGGTATTCTGCCCCACTCTTCCAGAAGAGCTCTTTCAAGTTCTTGGAGAGTTTGTGGGAGTTGTTGGTGGCCAGAAACTCGTCTTCCTAGAGCGTCCCAAACGTGCTCGATTGGATTCATGTCTGGAGAACACGCTGGCCATTCCATTCGAACGATTCCTTCCTCGAAAAGGAAATCCTCCACCAGGTTTGCACTATGTGGCCTGCAGTTATCGTCCATTAAAATGAAGTTATCTCCGATTGCTGCAGCGTAAGGGACTACAATAGGTCTGAGGATCTCATCCCTATATCGGCGACCAGTCAGAGCTCCATCTCGAATGATGTAGAGGTCAGTGCGCCCGTCAATAGAGATGCCACCATACACCAACACTCCTCCATCGCCAAATCTGACATTTTCGTGCACGAACGCAGGATTATTCCTACTGCCACGGTCCCTCCAGATGAAAATACGCCTATTATCCGGATGCACAGAAAAACGGGACTCGCCAGAAAACAGAATATTGCTCCATTCATTTCTTCTCCAGTTGACATGCTCGGTTGCCCACTCCCTGCGGTCGTGACGATGCCTTGGTGTTAATCTAACACATACCATCGGTCGGCGAGCATACAGATCTACAGCATGGAGCCGGTTTCGGACAGTCTGAGTTGAAATCGTGGTGCCTGTAGCCGAGCAAAGGTGTTGTTGGAGAGGAGTAGCGTTCATGTTTCGGTGTCTCCGAGCTGTTAACGCTAAATACCGACCTTCATTGGGCGTTGTTGTCCGTCTACGACCTTGCCCTGGTCTTCGGCCTGCACATCCACTCTCCAAAATACGGTTCCAGATCCTGGAAATGACACTTTGTGACACTCCAATAGCTTGCGCTACTTCGGCTTGAGTTTGGCTCCCTTTTAACCTACCAATAATTATCCAAGCTTCTGAATCTGTCAAGTGACTTCGCTGAAACATCGTACTCATCGAAACAAAGCAATCACGGAATGCCGATAATCCTTATCTTCATCCTCTTTTATCCAGTTGAAAGTCAAATTTCATTCGCTGCCGCTGAAGCGATGTTTTTGACGTCGAACTCAAAATTTGCATACTCCACAGTTTGAAAACCAGAAAAATTTGCATTTGTGATTCTCTTCTTCTATTTTCGGCAAAAAAAAAAATTCGTTTATATCTTTACTTTATATAAAACCTCAAATATCCTTTAATTGTTTTGAGCAGTGTATATTGCATCCTAATTTTAATGATTAGAGTATACACTATACGGCTAAAGATGGTTTGTCACATGGTACTTTAGACGTTTGTTAAAGATCAAGAAATACATATGAGGAATTATCCTGAAACTCCAGATGCGTAATATATGTACATTTCTTTATACTCTCATGTGTTCTTGAACATTGATAAACATTGTTTGATGAAAATTGACTTTCACAGTCCTTTTGCACTTTTTTTATCTCCATCGAAATGGACTTAATCATGGAGTGACTCAATGAAGTAACTGCAGTGTATGCATAATATGTTTTATTTCTGTTCATTATTTTCTCCAATTTCTACTATAAGCTGTGCAATATTAGAACACGCAACCTCTTAAACTAGTTTTTTTATTTCAATGATTTGATCTATTTCACAGAAATAAAAATTATCGAAATACTTTTGAACATACTAATTTGCTATAATTTCACCAATGATTTCGGCTAAATAATATTACACAATTAAATGTGACGAATACTATATTAAATTTTAAAATATTGATACTTATATTCCATAGTTTAAATATATTAAATCTTCAGCAACATATTCAAATGTCAGATTCGCACAAAAAATTATCGCATTAAAAAATAAATAAATACAGCATAATTATTGAACTTACAATTCAAATCTTACAATTCATTTTATATATCTGACCTATAATATAGAAATGAATTTTGTGTAGAAATTTGATATTTCTTTACAAAATAGTAACAACAGCTGTTCTGAGATCTTATTTTGTAGTGCTGTAAATATCATACTCAAATTGAAAAGCTCTCAATATATACAAAAGTATATTTGAAAAAATTGCTTAGAGAAGAGAAAATGCAATTTGTTGTTCTCAAAATTTTCTTTGGGATATAGATATTTTTATCTAATCTTCTTTGTATCACAAATATGCAAATACATTTTCGAAATTTTTAGAGCATTAATCCTTTTATTACACGGTGCGATATGTTTGTGAAAACTGTAAAACCATGAAGGAATGACACGATTGAAGAGGAAATTTTAAAAAATTCAAAGTGTAGCGCGTTATGCAAATGATTACAGTATTAGAATGACGACTTATGCTCCATATGGACAGCAGGTGAAACAGTATAAATATAAATTTATAACAGAACGTTGAAATTTGGGTATGATTATCTGTTAGTGGTAAACGTTAGGTGAGACATAACTATGCCTCTTCGGCAAAAGAGGGGACATTTCAGCATCTGAAGGATTTAAACAGTATAGAATCATTGGTCTTCGTGAAATTCGATTTCCATATCATAACATCTCGTGTGCAGCGTAAAATTAACAAACATTTCAGAGTTCGGAAGCAATTAAGCGAAGAGGATCGGACAATTCGGAAGCATGGGAGTGCATCCCAAATGGTGACGTCAATGCGCGATGGTAGACACATGGTTCATATGACGGTAACGAACCATACAGCTTCATCTAGATCATTCTCAGTATGTTGGCCAACTGCTACAGGTCTATCATTGTCTGCTTCATACATTTGTTACTATCTGCAGAAACGTCAAGAAATCCTTTATAAAGGATCCCAGTAACGCAATATCATCGATGCTTGTGGCTCAATGCGCTCATGAATATAAAGATTGGCTTTGAAGTTGACAACATGTCGTTTAATTTGACAAATTCAATTTTAATTTATGGTACCATGGTCGCGGGATTCACTACGCCTGTGAATGCTACCTTCCGGAGTGTGTTCTCGAGCGTCACAGTGAACGAATACTCAGAGCTATAGTCTGAGATGTGATTGCGCATCTTGTACGATCGCAATTGTTACGAATTGTTGATAATCTGAACCAGCAATAGGTATATCAGGGAACAGCTGGATCCGAAGTCGTTCTTTTCCTTTATCATATTCCTGGAGCTATCTTTCAACAGGATAATGCGCGGTCACATGTTGCAAAGAATGTTTAAGACTTCTTGTCAGAAGACCACTTACAGATTCTGCCGTGGCTTATGTATTCGTCGGATATGACGCCTATTGAACATGTGTATGATCGATATCTCGCTCGTGATTCTCGCCCTACAGCTTCTACAGAGTAACTTTGGTTATGCTTACAAATAAAATGTAATGAGCTTTCCCAAAGACACATTCAAAATCTATTTGACTTTATATTACGAAGTATTATAGTACTAATTGCAGCGTATGACAGTTACACTAAAGAGTGATAACGTGCAATGGCTGATTATACTGAATATGCATTAAATCCCATTTATTTCTGGCGATTTCTTCATGGTGTTACTATTTTCCCAAAAATGAGTATATGTTATCTTACTTAATATTAATCAGATTTGTAAAAGAATTTTGGACGTAGTTTGATTACGAAAAAAACTCAAAATTTTTCGGTTGCTGTACACATGCAATGGTAAAAAGAAAGTTTCAAAAATGTGGTTTTGCTACAACAATTTAAAAAAGATATCTTGTTTTATTTTTATTTAACAGTTTAAATTATAATGAACCCTATATATTGGGCATGGGTAATATAGAAAACTATTGAAATATTTAAACAAGAAATAAAAAGTGTTTCTTAAAGTATAGATTATAAAACATATTTCAACGCATTCAGAAAAATGTTACAGATCTGCAACGTTTAATAAGTTAAAATATTATGTCTAATTCAACCAGATGGAAACAGGACCCACATTTAAAAATTAAATTTTAGCTGTTCTCTTCTACATTCAGAAAATTACCCTAATTTTTTGAGCAGCCCTTTACA
Organism: Maratus speculifer; assembly: GCA_964019185.1. Taxonomy (NCBI): domain Eukaryota; kingdom Metazoa; phylum Arthropoda; class Arachnida; order Araneae; family Salticidae; genus Maratus; species Maratus speculifer. Next base: position 44,387,665 of record OZ025292.1, on the reverse strand, counting down.
GAGTATATAAAGTTGTATACTATCGAAATGTTTTCCAGAATTTGCTTCAGTTACGAAATGCATGTATACATTAATTGAAATCTCTCCCTTATCAATTTCCCCTAATATGGAAAAGGACTCGTGAATTCTTTTGTGCAACCCTGTAAACAAGGGATAGTTTTTATATACAAATAGTAAAATGAAAGAATTAATTCTAAAGCGCATGTTAAAATTGAAAAGGCACCTCAAGAAATTATTTCTCAAAGAATAATATTGTAATCGATTTATTTTATGAGTCCCTGTAAATGAAAGATAAATGCTATTAATCCCCAATTTTACCGCAATCATCTCCTCATGAAGTATCCAGTGACTTATATCAATTGCAATACATTTGAAATAGCATAATGTCATTAAAATACTCTGCAAGCAATTTTCCCCACACTGAGAAAAAAATATGGTTCTGGCATATAGAATCTAAGTAATGGCTCTAGAAAAAATAGTTCCATGTCATACTTATAAATTTTAGTTCCATTTCTTAGAGAGTTCCAGTCTCTTACTAGAATTCAAGTACGTTTTCCGATATTTTTGTTGGCAAATTTATCTAAAAATCTCTTCAAATAGATGCGAACTCAAGAGATTTGATTTAGTAACTATAATTATAGCTTAAGAAATCATTCCTAAAATCAAGCGATAATTTCTCGCTACTGAAACGGTTCAATGTCGATTCGTGTCCTAGAAAAGAAGAGACTAGAAATGTCAAGTCATTTCGCCTATTCAGCTTAGTTGTTTACCCTACTCGCATAGTTTGGACATCTATATTTCTAGTTTAGGTATTTAGAAAGTGACTAACTATTCGTTCTAGTTGAAGGCGGCATATTTTTTTTTCTCAGTGCATATGCCACAATGTAATGAAATTCTTTTTGGTCATCCTGTAAATGAATTACTAATCCCACATACTTCATTTACAACACCAAAGATGCCTTAGGGATCCTAAATAATTTTTATCAATTGTATGAAAATCCAAGCACATTTGCGGGAGTTAGAGCGTAGACAGACGAACAGTCAAACCAAATGTATGAATACTTTTCGTGTTTGTTGGTTAAGTGTAAAAAACCTTTGCAATATTTAGATTTGCTCAGAAGTATAAGTACTTCAGTAGTTTGCATTCGGAAACACACAATGTCGATACATCTTTGATATACACATAAATATCTTTTTATATGCTCCTCTAACAATACTGAAACGAATTTTATTTGATAAGTTTGTTCTTTTTTTCAGAAAATAATAATAACATATGCTCAAATTTCCATATTTTGTAATGTTATGAAAATACTATTCAAATTCAAAAATTCTCAAGAAATGCTTCAGAAATATAAGTTACTTTTTCCCTCCTTGGAAAATGTAATTTATAACTTCTCAAAAATTCCTTTGTGATATACTTGCCTTGCTTCGGTACAATATTTTTGTGCCAGAAGTATGTTTACAAAATTTGTTTTTATACGATACTAGTTCTTTATATGGATATTGGCAGTGACTGATTGAAATTTGCTGTATACTCTAAATGTAATATGCGGAAATACTCTGGAGTCCAAAAGTTAAGGTGCGACATCTTTTTAAAGCCCACTATATAAAATGGCATTTACAATAAACTTCATAATTTATATGAATGATAGTAAAAAACTTTTTTAATAAAATGTATGCAAAAATGAGCTCAGTTTTTGTTTTATAAAAAAAGAGCATACATATATAAATAAGAGAAATTTATGTAGAGGCGAGTTGTAAACTGCCGTTGGAATTTGCAATTTCGATCTGTAAGTACAACACGCGATCTAAATCCTCAGCTTGCAGCCCTTTTCTTTGTAAACTAATCAGATACGACAATCCAAAAACGTCCTTCTACCTCATACATGTTAATAACTTTAAAATTCGTTATCGCATTCTAATAATATGAAATTCCGTGCATTAATTCTTGAAACATGACTATTACGAACATCGGAGAAATTGCTGATAAAAGCTCTACCTGCTCTGCGATTTATACAAAGACATACTCAACAATAATTATTGTTAAGGTATACCTGAATCTGAAGTTTGATGAAAATTCGTGCATTAGTTCTTGAGATAAGTCTATTGCGGTAATTGGGAAATTTCTGAATAATAAAACCCTTTATTGAGTGATTGATACTAATACGTAAATAGAATCCCTTCATATGAAGGATTAACTGAATCCGAAGTTTAACGATAATTCGTGCATTAATTCTTGATAAACAGCTATTGCAAAAATCGCGTAAAAGGCAGCATATAAGTGCCACCTGTTGAGAGATTTATACCAAAATGCAAATAGCTTCTTTCATGTCAAAGACTAACCGAATTTGAAGTTTGGTAAAAATCCGTGCATTAGTTCTTGAGATAAAACTATAGCAGAAAACATAAAAGATGCAGCATAGCATATCAATGCCACCTGTTAAGCGATTTACAACATGCTGTGAAAGTCAGTCATGTAAAAGGATGTCAAGTGCTAACAGAATCTGAAGTTTTGTGAAATTTCAGCGTCAGTTCTTGATATAGAACTGTTGAGGAAATCCTGAAAAAGGCAGCATAACGATGCCACCTGTTGAGCAATTTTCTCAAACTGTAAACAGCATCCTTTTATGTCAAAGACTAACTGAATCGGAAATTTCGTGAAAATCCGGCAGTAGTTCTTAAGATAGAACTATTTCCGTAATCGTAAAACAGACAGCATAGAAGCGCCATCTATTGAGCGATTTACATTATAAAATAATCAGCATCAACTTATATCACTGACTATCTTAATATAAACTTTCAATGATTTTTGTGAATTTACTCTTGAGATAGAGCGCTTACAAAATTTATGTCACATACAGGCAGTCATAGTCACAGACAGACTCACAGATGGACAATTTGTAAAAACATATTTTTCGGTTTCTCTAACCCCTAAAACTTGTAAATTTGTAAAAAAAACGGAATTAAAAAATTTTGACTCGGATTCATTCGGGTTCAATATTTTTTTCTTGTTAAGATAGAAAAAAGAAAAAAGAGTAGGCGATATGGTGAATATCATTTCTTTGGCAATCTTTATTATTAGTATGTGATCTCGACAACTTGGCCATCTTAATCTCCGGAACTTAATGTGATTTCTGGCGCTGATGATACTAATGAAAATTATATTGACTGAAAACGTCTGGTAACCTACGTAGATATGAAACAAGGTATCAAGCTTCATGTGCGAAGCATGAACTCAATCGACCAGTTAAGTGTCAATTGTATCATTTTGCTCATAGATTGTAGATTGTAAAACTTTAAGAAGGAAGACATATTGAAAAGAATTTCCTTCATCGATAATGACCTTATCACATTAGTGAGTGAGACGTTCAAATAAAATGTATGTGTCTTCTCAGTGCCATCTATCAGGAATTTCTTCAACTATTGTTGGACTATAATCAGTTTTCACAGACTATAGGATTTGAATAGAATATGATATGAACTCAAGTACAAATCACAGTGCATTAGTACAGTAGTACATGATTTCAATAGTACGTGTTTAAAACTTGAAGTTTATACATTATGTATCCCAATACAGGAATGCTCTATAGTAATGTGTTTTAATTCTGACGACCTTGTATTATTCAATAAGATTTTGAAGAAGTGAACTGGCATTTGTTAAATCAAAGAAATTATTATTTTAAACAAAAGAAAAAAATCATCTTACAGATTTCTGTTTGAAAGTTTCACAATGAACTTATTATATTGTGAATATTCAGAAGCTATTTCTCCAATATTCACACAATAACTAAAATTAATACTCTAAAGCTATGTGATTTAATCAAATTTATAAAAGTTATTAACTCTTTAAAACAAAAAGAAGCATTTTATTTTCTTTATGACAATGCCAACTTTTATAAAATTTCAATCTTTTACATAATTATCTTTTCAGTTTTTTAATGATATATATTTTAATGATATTGAAATCAATACAAAATATTTTTATTTGGTTTAAAAATATGTATCGTAATTTCAAATATCACAAAATATTACCCTTGAATATAATTTAAAACTAGTTACTTTCGATAATAATAATAATAATAAATATTTTCTAAACATTCCCTCCATTCATTATTGTATTCTTAGAAATGCATATGCTTTTAAAAAAAGATGTTTTGTCATTCAAAACTACGATTCTTAACAAATTGGCAAGCGTTTCGATTAAATTGAATATACATGTATAGTTTACTTTTATATCAAAGTATTTTTATATATACCTGGTTTTTGAAATTTATATGTCACTAACTTGTAACTGAATTGCTACAGGCGTATCTTTTTATTTAGGAATTTTTTTTTTTGTTTATAGACATGTATTTGCTGTTTTCATAATTTAATAAGTAGCTTTAAAAATCTGTCAGATAACCATATATATAAGTGCACTTTTGAAATAACATTTGATATTGTTACAAAAAACTACCTCTCATCAAAAATAAATAAAAATATATACAAAGAAAACACAGTATCAAATGGTTCTCCTGTTTAGAAAAAAATCTGAAAGATTAAAAAATAATGTTGAATATTTATTGATACTTATTATCATAATATATATATATATATATATATATATAGAACCATTAGATAATATTATAAATCAATATCAAAATATGGAATAACTCGTTAATAACAAACTATATCAAACATAGGAGTTGGCAAAAATTGGAACAATATTGGAAAAGTGGTATTTAGCTCGTTATCAAGGGCAAAGCTAAATAGACACATTAATTTCTGATTAGATATCATGATGAACCTAAAATGATTTCTATGTTGCCCGATTAATCGCAATAGAAAACATAGTTCAAGAAAAATATTAGAAAAATAATAAGACAATAATTGAATTATCAAAAGATTAATTGCAATGGAAAACGTATTTCAAGGGAAAATATTAGAAAAATAGTAAAACAATAATTGAATTATCAAAAAGATAAACTTACAAATATCAATCGCTACTATGTGAGATAATTTCAAATTTGCAATCTCCCTTTGCCAGCAGTTATAGTTGACAGTTAACAACGAAAGTTATATTAGAAACCAAATAGATATAATTAATAATATATAATTAAAATAACTATGTATATATATATATATATATATATATATATATATATATATATATACGAATACCATAAATAATATTATGTGTAAATAAATAAAATGCAAAGAGTGAGAAATAAATTAAAAGTATTAAAATGCACTATTAAAAACTTTTTTAAGTGATATTAAACCTCTTTCTTACATTTAAAATGACATGTATTGCCACGGTATTTTCTTTTCTAAAAGTTTTTTCATTTTCTGAGAATGTGTAGCAAACAAAACAGAAAAAACAAATTTTAAAATAAATAATTATGTGTCGTAGCATAACAAATCTGTCGGTATATTTTTGTTTAGTTTTATTATTATTTTTTATTATTTGTTATTATTTGTTATTTATTTGTTATTCATTATTTCTTTGTATTAAACATTAAAAGTGATATGCGCTAAAAAAAAAAAAAATTATTTTTAATAATTAAGGGGTCTCAGGAGTCTTACATTTTACCTGGTAGTGCGATTTAGAAACATATACATTTCATTTTTTTTCTCAGTCCCTATTAAACTTAAATGCATAAAACTTTTTATATAGACAACTTAATATGTCTTCTATTTAAAATATTTTTTTTTAATATTCTATGTTGAATTTTTATTATATATTTTTTATATTTAATTTTCATTTACAATTTAAATTGTTCTTTGACTGCGCGCAACATTTCTCAAAAAATAATAAAGCAATTTGTATGAAACTTGGTAAATATCTTCATTTTAAGCTTAAGAACAACTTATACCTCAAATTTAGAATTTTAATTACATTAATTATTGATAATTTTCAATTTTTTTAACAAAAAATGATTTTTTTTCAATTTTTTCAATTTCAATTTAAATTTTAAATAAATAAATGCATAAATTGCTTTAAAATGAGATATAAGTTCAAGATACTTTAATTTTACACCATTATCAACTTTTTCAGAGGTTCTTGAACTAATAGTTTTGCTAGAATCCTGCGCGCAATGGATACAAGTCTAATTTTTTTAATCAAAATTAAACATTAAAAAAATAAAATAGAATTTCAATGTAGAATATTAAAAAAATTATTTTAAAGCGAAGAGATATTAAGGTGTCTATATTAAAAATTTTACGCATTTATGTTTTATAGGGACTGAGAAAAAAAATCAAATGTGACATGTTGCTAAGTTGCACTACCAGGTAAAAAGTAAGACTCCTGAGACCCCTAAATGTCATAGACTCACACACATGAAAGTAATAAAGTTCGATAATATATTTTTCTCTTTTCACGTATTTTTATGGCATTTCCGTAATAAATTTTTTTGAATTTACCCTTAAGGCACCTACCTATCTTCGTAGCGGATTTTTTAAAAAAAGTACAGTTTTCATTAAATACACATAGTAGAGAGTATCCAATTTTAGACCACTTCACACATCTTTAGAGGTTATTCATATCATTAATGGAACATGGGCAAAATATGCCTACACATGGTCAATATATTCATTTACAAGTTAAATAAATTTTTAGAAAAAAATTATTTTGGACAATTTGAAAAATTATTCAATTCCAAAACGTTGTCCAAATTCAATGATTCGTTGCCTAAGACTGACTTCAAGTCCAATTGGACCAAACAATGCTAGGCATTTTTAATGAGTAGGGAATAGAGCCAATTTTATTATAAATAAAACTTGCGATTAATGCAACAATTAGACAACAACAGCAGCAACAACGAAATGTAAATAAATCAAATATCTGAAAGTAAGAGTAATGTTTTAAATCAAAAGAATTTTTCTAAAGGAAAATAAATGAAAATTATAAGCAATTAAAAATAGAAACTATGGAACTAATTGCTAGTTTTGAACTCAATGTAAGAAGTTATGCAAGGTTACAAGTAAATTTCTTCTGTTCAATTTTTATTCCAGCGCACACAATGTAGAAGTATATTTGACAATTTAATCATTGAGCCATTTTTTTAGAAAGTAGGCAAACCAAACTTTATTCTCCTGATTTTACTTTTTAAATTTTAAATTATTTGACATATATTTTTGCAACAGAAGTTTTCTTTATCCAATGCTTGCATTTTTTTTCATCATAATCATTCATATTGAATTGTGCCTACTTTTTAAAATTTGATCTTCTACTTTTATTCTTTTAGAGCTTCTTTTTTTCATTTTTAAATTGATTTTCTATGGCGAATTTATTAATACTGCTGTTTTTGATTATCTTTGTACTTTGGCTTAACGGATTTTGAAAAGAAAATTAAGATTTCTAATAACTCTTGGACTATTTGTTTTTTTTTGGGGGGGGGGGACTGTAGCTGCGGATTTCTTGTGAGTCAATCTGTTCACATTTTACTCTTTTTCATCTTCGTATATTTGAATACTTTTGCTGTCCCTCATGTTTTCTTCCAGATTGCTTTTCTGAGTCATTATTTTTTTTTACTGTCTTACTTTTAGCAGATTTCATTACCGAGATTTTACTAGAAGAAGTATCAAGAAATTTATTTGCAGAAGCCATTACCTGCAAAATGCAAATAGCTGCAAAATGATGTCTTTTTAAAACATTCCTGTAAAAGGGCTATCACACGAGGAGTCAAAGTCACTTCAAGTTCTATGTATCTCGATGTTATCCAAAAGCTTCAGGGAATTCGCTCGACAGGCAAGCGATTCGTTTGCATCAGAGCACCTTTGACGCCTGAAATGAAGCGCCGCGCCAGCAACAGCCAATCAACTACTTGGAAAACTGACGATGAATAAGCCTTCTCTCGAACTGTTAATGAAATGCGAAGATTTAGATTTCGCTGGCGGTTTTTGTCATTTGAAATTTTTGCGTGTTATAATAGCACTTTATGGAGGCCGAATGTCGCACACAGCCCTCGAGGCTGTTTATTTTTTCAATCATCGATGAGCTATTAAAAAAAGCGACAACTTTACGTAGCACAATAATTTTGTCACCAAACTCCCAGTCGTGTCTTACTTATTTATAAATGATAGTCAAAACAATTGATACATTTGACTCCACGGTTGGGACAATTTATTTGACCACTACGATGTACTTGCCAAATGCAATCCGTTTACTGTAAGCATATGGATGTAGTACTGCTGCAATTCATTGCAGAATCAGAAATCAATGAACTTTCTGAAGAATTTCTAAAAATTGTGCACATTCGTTGGAGATGTATAATATCGAAAAAATGTGTGGAATACGGATTAGAATTCATAAGACATATTTGGCGGGAGCATTCAATACAGCGGATATGTTCAATTAATTGCCCGTAGCGCGGAGACAAATGCCGCAACTGATTTGGTGAACGTCTAGAAAATGAATAAGATCCTGTTGTACTCGTACATTTTGTAATACAATTAATGTGTGATGTTAGATTGTGTTTTTTTCAGTCCATTAAAAGGAGGAAAAACCAGCCCTCTTAATGATTTATTTTTCAAATTATGATCTTATATCTGATACGATATACTCAAATTAGTCCAAGTAAGAAAACTGCGCCATTTTTTAGATAATCTCAAGACCAAAACCATCAATCAAATACAAACAAATCTAAGTAAAAATCAAGTTGGAAATCGCACGTGAAGCGTAAAAAATAAGGTGCGTTCGTACGATAACGAAGTTTTAAAAATATCACTCTCATATATCAATCTCATAAAATTGTAAATAGTTCATTACAATTAAAATACGCACAAAACAATGTTCTCCATATACACTGTAAAAAATTTGACGCTTTTGCTGCATTTTCACTCCACCTCTTTTATAGAAAACGATTACTTCCCCTATCATGTAGCATTTTCATGGGTCAAAAGAGAGATATTCTATTAAAAGGAGGAGTGATGATGCAGCAAAAAGGGTCAATTTTTTTACAGTGTTCTATTGTGTAATGGAATACTTTTGTGTGGCCTTGTAAATTAATAACAGATGTTCTTTGCACCACATATTATCCAAAATATATATTATAATATGTACTTTATAGATGTATATCCATTTTATTATGTTCGAATGAGTGTAACACCATTAGAATACATTTGAAACAATTTTCCCCATTGACCGTAATGTAACGGAATACTTTTGATTGTCCCTATAATTGATCTATGGGCCCGATTTTCCTAGTATTTGAAATTATTCAACAAAATTATGAAATAATTATGTATTTTAAATTTCAAACGATTAAAATGCATTTGAAAAAATTTTCCCCATTGACCGTAACGTAACTGAATAGTTTTGATTGTCCCTGTAATTGATCTCTGCATCCGATCTTCATAAAATTTGAAACGACTGGCCGAAATTATGTAATAATTATATATTTTAAATTTCAAACGATTTGGTTGGGTAGTTTTTGCGTTGTTGTGTGGGACGGACAACTGTAGGTGATACGTATTTACATAATTACGAACGTACCTAATAAGCGTGATGAACACATGAATTTAAGCTGTTTGTATTAGTGTTAAGCATTTTCTCCCGTTTAGTACGAAAACATTAGATATTTATTTTTTATATGTAACTAAATTTTAAATGTACTTTATAACATGTGTTTGATAAATCTGCAAAAACTTCACGCAGGTTTTAAGTATCTAATTTTTTTATCTGTCTAAAAAGTTATATTTTCTAGCCAAAAATATTATTTTCATTAATTTTCATTAAAATGCTTGAGTGATTACGATTAAATTTTTTTATGGTAGAGTATAAGATCATTTGTAACAGACAGTAAAATAATTAGTTTCAGGAAAAAAAAATTTGAAAAATTGCCATTGCTTTAAAATAAAAAGTTTTGGTCGCAGGGAAAAAACTATGTGACAGAAATCTTGAATATAATCCACTAAATGTGGATTTCAAATTTCATCAGTATCAATTGGGTATTTTCCGAGAAAACGGGTTTTAAAGTTCGCATATTTTTCAAAGGATTGCACACAGTTTTTGGCTTATCTTCTCTAAAAACGAAACATTTCTAGAGTTCTGACAAATGCCCCTTTTAACAAGTGAAACTAATTGAGACAAGTATTTACACAGTGTTCACCTGTACATGCAGTATTCTGAGGAGGTGCATATATCCAGCACTAAAAGAAATCCGCGTTTGTTAGTGCACCGTAAGCCTACTTTGGGCTATTTTTTCTTGGTTCCATTAACATTTTCATTATCTTAAAAGTTTAAATGTGATTTTTTACTGTCGAAATTGAGTCTTAAACAATTAACTAATGAACATGAAACAATGAAGCAAACTGTGTTGTTTTAAAGAGGAATTTTTTAATACTATTTTTAAAAATTTTTGAAGAAAGTATCTCGTGTTGAGGGGCTGTTTGGTCCATTCAGTTAATTTTTGCAAAAGGAATACACAATTTTTAATTTTAAAAACACAAAAACAGTTTTTGTCATATTATCCTCAGATACAGGGAAAACACAATTAATGCAACCTTTTTTTACAGTAACGTTTGAAAATAAATGTTACCTAAAATATTTTAAAAGAGATTTTGTGGTGTAAAAAGCATTTCTAAGTAAATGGAGCTACTTTCAGACTAAAAACGGGTTGGCATAAAGTAGTCCCAAAAAAAATTTTTTTTTATGTTACCATTTTAAAACCTTAAACATTTCCTTTCAAAATTAAAAGTTAAAGGAAAAAAAATGATCACACAAGGGTTATAGTTTACTAAAGGCAATATTTCGACACATATCTTATTTGTAGCTCTTATCCGAATTGTTTCACTATAGAAAGTTCGGAGGAATAAAATCTTCACACGCATACAGTGTTTTACAAACACATCTAGTGTTGCCACTAAAATAACACAAAACTATTCAAATACCCTACAGTAGATTATAAAATATATTTCGAAGGCAAAAATTACAAATAATCTATTTTTTGTTCAATACAGAGAATAAAACCTTTTTTATGGGGTGGACCAAAGTACGCAAGGAGGAAGGTAAACATTTAAGTGATATAAAAGTAATCTTTTGTGTACAATCAATCGAATTATTATTTTTAAGAAATTAAATCGAATAAAATTTTAGGCTGAAAAAAAGACCACTCTTGTTTTTTCGACGAAAAAATCCAAACAAATGACAATATCTATACTAATGAAAGATGATTTCATTTTGTCTGAACGTCTGTATGTGTGAGATTGCTAACAAAGTCTATGAGACGTACGAGGATGAAACTTTTTGAGACTCTAGCTCAAAGTATATCCTGATAAAATTGTATTTCAAATTAAATTTTTTTAACAATCGAGTAAGTCATTCTCGATAAAATCTATCTGTTTGATCACCGAACAAGGGAAACACGTCTACGTGCACATTTACGTATCCGGAAACATAATTAACTTTGTGTTTTTTATTTCTTTGTTGTTTGTGGTGTTGTTTTAATACAAATCGACGAAACTGCTCGATACATTTTAAATTAAAAGTAATATTTCGAAATATCATACTTTTATGTCTAAAATGGTTCAATATATATATATATATATCTATATTTAAATGTCGGAGTTAACGGGAAATAAAACCTACTGAAAAAAAAAAAATCAAAAACGGCCGTTTTTTCGAAAACGGCTTCTTCCTTACTACAGCGCTCCTGCAAAACGCAAGTTTAGAGGTACGGACAAACCCAAAACTATTCCTTTAAGCGGAAAACCTTTTCTAATCATTGATAAAGATAGTAATCGTTAAAAATACGAATTTTTAACTTATTAAAAAAGCCGGCAAACTCAGGTCACTTCACGCATTCAGGGACTATATTTTTTCTACCTAAAGTAACTAAACATACGCATTCTGGCACAATCTTGTTAGAGCTTCTCAACAGACGAGATTTACATCACCTAAGAAATTTCTAAAAGTTTCGGAAGAATAGCAAATTTTCTCTTGCAAAATGAAATTTATGAAGATTTCGACGAAATCAATAAAAACGCGAGAAATTCTTCGGGATTTCGCTCACTAATAACAGGCATAAATGATACTCTAAAAATAAAATACTAAGCAGTACATACTTTTAATTCAACATTTTTCATGATTTTTGACTTTAAAAATATAAATTAAACAAAACGGAATTAAAGATATAAAATCACCACACAAATTTCAAATTCATTTAAGTGTCCATTCATCATGGACTCGGACAACGACTGGCGGGTCAGCTAATTGATAGCAAAAAGGTACTAATCACTTAGGACATACAAATTTAAAAAGAGATTACTTAAATAATTTAAATTATCTTTTCTACGGAGAGAAAGTCTGAAACGATTTTTTTAATTCTATGTCTTTTAAAATATTGCAACTCTTTTAGCATTTAACATTTTTATGTTACGTACAATCCTGTTCAAAAACACAAACACAAAAAATTGCATGTATTATTTTCAATTTTAATAATTTTTTAAGCTATTGCATAGCCTTTATCGCGGACTTTGAGCGCGGCGACCGAATCCAAAAATTCCGTAACGAGAAATATCCTAACACATCCGTAACGAAAAAACCTAACACTCGGATACCGTCGTTTCACTTCGGTAGACTTCGGCATGGTATCCTTCGGTAGACTTCGGCAGACATTGACGAGGTTTTTTTCAGATATTTAGAGGATATCAAGACTCAGACTTGTATATCTTATTTCAGTTACTATAAATCGATAGTTTCAATAATAAAAATTCCTGATAGAATGTGTATAGAAAAGAATCGTCTTAAGATAAAATAAGGTAGGATAATGTAGTTTTTGGTGAATAGAGACCCGCCCAATGGTAAGAATCGAAAAATTTAAATCTTTATAACTCGCGATCTAATTTTCGTAGCGCGGCCAAATTTTGTTTGGTAATTTATTATGAGACAGTGTTAATTTTTGGTGACAGGAGACCCCCACGGTAAGGGTCGAAAAAGTTAAAATGCTTATAACTCACGGTCTAATTTTCGTAGCGCGGCCAAATTTTGTTTGGTTATCTATCATGAGAAAATGTTAATTTCTGGTGAAAGGAGACCCCCCACGGTGAGGGTCGAAAAATTTAAAATGCTTATAACTCGCGATCTAATTTTCGTCGCGCGGCCAAATTTTGTTTGGTAAATTATTATGAGACAGTGTTACTTTTGGTGACAGGAGACACCCACGGTGAAGGTCGAAAAAGTTAAAATGCTTATAACTCGCGGTCTAATTTTCGTATCGCGGCCAAAATTTGTTTGGTAATTTATTATGAGACAGTGTTAATTTTTGGTGAAAGGAGACCCCCCCCCCCATGGTGAGAGTCGAAAATTTTAAAATGCTTATAAATCGCGATCTAATTTTCGTAGCGCGGCCAAATTTTGTTTGGTAATTTACTATGAGGCAGTGTTACTTTTGGTGACAGGAGACCCCCCCCCCCCACGGTGAGGGTTAAAAATTTAAAATGGTTATAACTCGCGATCAATTTTCGTAGCGCGGCCAAATTTTGTTTGGTAAATTATTATGAGGCAGTGTTACTTTTGGTGACAGGAGACCCCCACGGTGAGGGTCGAAAAAGTTAAAATGCTTATTACTCGCGGTCTAATTTTCGTAGCGCGGCCAAATTTTGTTTGGTAATTTATTATGAGACAGTGTTACTTTTGGTGACAGGAGATCCCCCATGGTTAGGGTCGAAAAATTTAAAGTGCTTATAACTCGCGATCTAATTTTCGTAGCGCGGCCAAATTTTGTTTGGTAATTTATTATGAGACTGTGTTACTTTTGGTGACAGGAGACCCCCCACGGTGAGGGTCGAAAAATTTAAAATGCTTATAACTCGCGATCTAATTTTCGTAGCGCGGCCAAATTTTGTTTGTAATTTATTATGAGAGAGTGTTCATTTTTGGTGACAGAAGACCCCCCCCCCCCACGGTGAGGGTCGAAAAATTTAAAATGCTTATAACTCGCGATCTAATTTTCGTAGCGCGGCCAAATTTTGTTTGGTAATTTATTATGAGACAGTGTTACTTTTGGTGACAGGAGATCCCCCATGGTGAGGGTCGAAAAATTTAAAATTCCTGTAACTCGTGATCTAATTCTCGTAGTGCGGCCAAGTTTTGTTTGGTAATTTATTATGAGACAGTGTTAATTTTTGGTGACAGGAGACCCCCACGGTGAGGCTCGGAAAATTTAAAATGCTTATAACTCGCGATCTAATTTTCGTAGCGCGGCCAAATTTTGTTTGTAATTTATTAAGGTACTGCATAGCTTTTATCACGGGCTTTGTGCGCGGCGAAAGAATCTAGAAATTCTGTAACGAGAAAAAAATAACCTAACACTCCGGCTAACGTCGCTTCAGTTTGGCAGACTTCGGCACTGTATCCGTCCGTAGACTTCGGCAGATATTGACGCGGTATTGTTCAGATATTTTGAGAATATCAAGTCTTAAACTTATGTTTTTTTTTTTTTTTTTTTTTAGCTACCATAAAAGTATAGTTTCAATGATAAAAATTCCTGATGAACCTACATGTATTGTAAGATAATAAAAATATTTTATACGATATTAACTTCTCATTCGTTCAATACAAGAAAAAAAATTGTTATCGGTCATCACGCTCAAATGTTTAACTTGAATTAATATCAAAGACAAAAAAAACTGCATAAATAAAAAATAAATAAATAATTATAATTGCATTAGTTGATAAAAAATGCTATGCAATATCTTCACCGCTGCAGTCCCCGAGTGCCACACGTATTTCTTTCTCTTTTTTTATCGTTAACAATATATGCCATTGCAACATTTAATTTAAAACATTAAAAATGCAAGTAAGTACTTATAAATGCAATATTTAAATAAGTCTATTTTTTATGTTTAATCCAGACGGATTTTCTATACAGACTTATAAAAAAACATAGAAAAATATAGATTTTTTTTTTACTTTTTTTTCTTCCACTTAAAATAAAATAATGAAACGAAGCATTAGCTTCACACTACCATTTTACATGTTACATTTTACAAAATACATTTTAAAAACAAAATTGAAAAAAGAAACATTTGTACATTTATATGTGTAGGAAAATGTTACTTATAAAAAAAAAAACACATTACCAAACATTTTATTTTATTCTTAAAGTTATGTGGTTTTTTTTCTTTCTTTTCTTTTCATTTTTTTTCTGTAGTACGCAAAATTCTTCAAAGAAAAAAACCTGTTTTCTATATATTAATTTTTTTAATCTTTTCTTCTTTTGATTATTTTTCATTTTCATTCATTTAAATAATATAGGAAATGAATTAATTTGCTCTTGAATGAGTTAAAATTTATTCAATAATTTCGAATTACTCTAATTCAAAATTAATGATTTTTGAAAGATAATGTACAGGATCTAAAATTTAATTTTAATCTCAAAATTATGAAAAATATCTGTGATTTTTTTTCTCCTTTTAAAATATGATAAACTAAATTCATTATACCAATTTGTTTCACTTCATTAAAGCTTCAACGATTGATCTATGAATAATATATGATTTCGTAAATGTAGATATTCCTAAAGTTAAGCACTATGAATTCTCTAATGCATTATTCACACTTTAATAAATTTTCATATATTTATTTGAGTTATATATTCAAAATTTAACGAATGCATTTCCCGCAACACTTAAATTCACGTGTTTCATTAAATTTATTAGTATATGAAATGTGAAAAAAGGCTCTTAACATATACATTTCAAAGTGATTTTGCAATACTTTGTAACAAGAAAATTAAAATTTACTACTTTTTTTTCTAGGTAACTAACTGGATTCCAAGAACTTATCATGTAACATCTACATCAAAAGTTCATGCCACCGATTCTGTTACATGGATATGTGTTGTTACCGTTATATGAAAATTTTTAGGAATCCCATTTTCGTAGAAAAAATTTAGTAACTTTACAGATTTTTTTATTTACAGTGTATTACTAACTTTTTAATTATTAATATACAAATATTATTATTATATATATAAAACCCCTCAGTGTATAACAATTCCGGGGTCAACCCATCCATGCGAAAAATAAACTTACTGCGACCATGTTAGGCCTAAGTATTCCGAGCCGTTTACAAATATTCTAATAGTTCAACTAAAGAAAATATACTTGTAAAAGATTTCTTCCTTACTCATTTTCTTTAAAACCTACAAAAACTATCTAATTATAATGTTTAAGTTCTAAATAAAACAACCAGCAATTATGAGAAAAACAAACGATTAATTACGAGAAAAACGAAGTAAGCACATTAATGCTGTTGCCATTCAAGAATGACAAATTCGAAATCTATTTAAAATATTGTGAAACTTTACCTCTGATTTGAAGGCTATATATTTTCTGACCAGTGAAAACGTTCCATAGTCGTAATGGAGCGTTCACATTGGTCTTATTTACAATGGGAGCTTTTAATGACGTCGCTACATTTTACTACGTTTTGAAATCTTTTCTAAGGAAAGCGAAGGTGCGTTTTAAATGCAATATTGTTATAAATTTTATAATCGGGTTGCTTTATTTTTTTACAGCCTGTGAATGACTCTTGAGAGTGATTCAATTATCACATCACGACTGACGAGTGATTTTTTTTATTCTTTACTATGGTTGAAGTTTATTTTCGATCTTATAAAGTGTTTTCTTTTAAATGTTAGTTAAAAAATTGAAGTTTTACACCTGAGTATTTTACTTTATAAAATGGGCATGGAGTAAAACAATTAATTCACAAATATTTTAAAATAGCATTATTAGTGCTAATTTGCATGTTTTTTTTGTGACATAGTTATCTAATTTTGTGAGTGAAATTCATTAGCTGCATATTCTAAGCGATTATTTTACCCATTCAATTAATAATTTGGCTACCTTTGCCATATTTGTCTAGAAATGGCCAAAATGGGGATTTTTTTTAATACATTTTGGGCATTTTAATTATTTTCTCTCAGTATTTTTATATATTTTTTGGCAGTAGTTTCACTATATATTTTACTATAATTGATTTTTTGCCTTATTTTATTCTTTTAAAATTTATGTATGTGTATTTATCATGTGTTCATTACAATCCCCCCCCCTTCCCCAACCCACCAGATAGTTTTGTTATAGTTTTGAATGCCGATTTCTGTTGAATTTTCTTTTCTTTTATTTATTCGCCCCCCCCCCCATGTATTTTTCAAAATTGTTTAAGCCTAAAGTATTTGTGATTGACCACATTTGTTGTAATTTTTATCATATTTTAAAAAATACAAACACGTCATTTTGACGGGCTATCTTCTAGTTAATATATAAAACTCTTATTTCATAAACATTGCTTTCTAAATAAACATTCTGCTACACCTTATTAAATACTATCACATGATTCCAACGTCGAACAATAGGTTAAAATTCAAATTATACATAGTTGCATGTAAATAGCCTGTTAGTAGACTCCGATTAGAGAAAGATACAATCAGATAAGATATCTTGTATTTGTTTAACCTTTGAATACTGCTATTAAAAATATTACATGTTTAGAAGTAGGGTGTTTTAAACACCATTTTATATTACTTCAAGGTATACACTGTAAAAAAAATTCTGTAAAGGTACTAAACATTTTCTAGGAAACTGGGATTCCAAGAACTTTTCATGTAACGGTAACAAGAAAAATCCATGTAACCGATTCTGAAACTTGAATTTTTGCTGTTACCGTTACAGGAAAAGTTCTTGGAATCCCAGTTTCCTAGAAAAAGTTTAGTACCTTTACAGAATTTTTTTTACAGTGTAGGACACATTTTTATCAGCACTTCGAATACTGAACATATATTGACAATTGTATACAACAACTTGAGTGAATTTAAAATAAAAAGTATTATTAAATCTATTATTAATCACACCCTGGCAAATGTATCGCCAGAATATTTGATGAATACACTGTAAAAAAAAAAAAAAACTTTAAAGTTACAAAAACTTTTCTAGGAAACTGGGATTCCTAGAACATTTTATGTAACGGGAACAGCAAAAATTCATGTAACAGATACAGATTTGTGCTGCAAATTAAAAAATCTGTAAGGTTACTAGCAATTTTTTAGGAAACTGGGATATTCCAAGAATTTTTCATGGAACTGCAACCCAGGAGGCAGATAAAAATTTATAACTGTAATTTTAGTAGATTCATTTGTAAAAATTTCTGCAACTTTAAAAAAATTAGTTTTGTAGATTTACATTTTTTTCTTGTTCAATGTACAGATAAAGTGTTAATAATTATACAGATTTCGGCAACTTTACATCGGTAAAATTACAGATTTTTTTTTTTTTACATTGCATCAGAACATTTGGTTGTATTGTTGCTTTATAACACATGCAACTTAAAATCTTACTATGGAACATTTCCAACTGTCAATTCTGGTTTTGGTAAGAGTGGTATCGTTCAATATCTCTTATTGCGATGATCAAGGTATATGCAGGGACTATACACCCGAGTCCAAATAACGAGGTGAAAATTCTTTTCTGTTTTGGTTGAAACAAATAAAAATGAAAAATATCTAGAGACTCCTTCAAAAGTTAAAAACTATTAAAGGCAGAAAAGTTGTCTTATAATAAGCAAAGATAATGTTTCTCTACTTAACCCTTTATCTACCAAATTATGAATTCATGAAAATTTTACATTCTAAAGCATTTTACGTAAATTCCCATCCCCTTCCCTCAGCGCGAAGAAAGATGAAAACATACAAAGGCAAAAGAAATCATCATCCTTTTAAAATATTTTTATTTTGTGTAACCAATAATGCTTGTAGAACAAAATAAAGCAACGTATCTTTAACTCATTCTAAACAGTATTACAACTAATCGACGAATTAAAGGAATTTTATAAGAAGTAATTTTAATGGTACTTATGAGTACCATCGGTAGATAAAGGGTTAAAAGTGTTTGAAATACAAGTGGCTTTCAATACCTGACTCACACCACATAACCTTTATTTGAAAGTAAAACCGCTGTCTTGATCCTACCCTGAAACCTAAAACTTTTTACCTTGGCCATACCAGTTAGTTCGGCCGTTCTTTGGCATCAAAAAGCCCAGTCATTGTTGATTTTTTTTTCTACGTAAATAGACAATAAAAGTCACCCGAACAAAATATCCTATGTATGATTAGGTTTGACAAGCCGAAAATATCTTTAATTAAATTACTTAATATTAAAAAACTACACTGTTTTATTTTTGAAACCTTTATGGGTCGCTTAATCCTGCACTGCACGATTTTCCCCAATTTTTATTAAAAAAATATCATTTGAAATCGATAGATCAATCTAATAATGGATAAAATTAGTAAAAGATAATTAAATTTCAAATTTAAACTAAAAATTTATATTTTGTTTAACATTTTATGATTATTTTATATTTTAATCCCCATATAAACAACTGAGGATTTTAAATATTGTATTGCTATATTTTACAATTAAATGGGGTTAAATTTAACTACTTAAAGGTTCGCCATTTTTATATAATATTTTTACGTATTCAGTAAAAATAATAAGTAAATTTTGCCTTAATAGTTTGATCAATTTTATTATTGTTTCCGATAAAAAATGCGATTTTTTTTTTAATTTTTTCCATCTGACATGGACAAAATAAATACTTTTCCTTTCTTCAGGATGCTTTTGATCAGTTACAGTGATCATATTAGCCAAATTCATGCAGCATAATGAGAATGATAGTGTTTCTAGATACATTTCAGATATGTGACACATGGTGCCGTGAAATGTTAATATTTCGATAAACGATGCAAAAGGTATCTATTTTTAATACGGAAATGGAATAACTTCAAGGTTTTTAATTAAAATATGTATTTGGGTTTTTTAAGCGAAAAAAAAATTATAGAAAATTTTACATTTCGTAAAAAGCTATTATGCGCGATTTTGTACCTTAATATTTATTTTAGCTATACAAATTAATACGAATAAGATCCTTATTTTTCAAATTTTTACTAATCCACAAATGTTTAAAAATGATATATAAAATAATATATATTCATACAACTTTAACTAACAATTAAAATCAAATCGTTATCAGATACGCTTGATTCATCATACTTTGTAATTTGGTGAAACATAGATCCTAGGAACCAAATTCGCATTGAAGTTTTCAAAGAGCCCATACGGAAATGTGAAACAATTTTTTTCAGGTTTCAGAAGTTGTTCCAACAAGTTAGATCGCCATCCCGGAAATATGACAGACATGAAAAATAACGAATGACACTTCAGCCCATGATGTTGACAAGATCTGGAATTAAGGGGTTAACTGTAGATATTGATTACTCTTAAAGCATTTAAAAAAAATTGCGCTCTTGCAGAAAATCTTGACATGATAAACTTTATTCTGCCAGATACATCTATTATACCTATTTTAGAAAAGCGGAAGGTTATAAAATTTAACAATTATTTTGCTTTGAACAGTGGTTTAACAGTGGTTTTCTTTTTATTTCGCGTCTGGCCGTTGACATTGTGTTAGCTTTCGGCGCAAACGGTGAATCATTGAGTGTTTTTAGGTGCATTCGTAATTATATAAATGCGTGGCATCTGTGGTCGCCATTCAGTATATCAGTTCGTCCGACCACATGCAACACAGCAAAAATTATTCATTTGGATGGTTTGATATTTAAAATACACAATGTTTTCATAATTTTGTCGAGTGACTTCAAATTTTGTGAAAAGTGGATGCATAGTTTAATTACAGGAACGAACATAAGTTTTCCGCTACTTTTACCCAATGGGAAAAATAGTTTCAGTTGCATTTTAAGGATGTTATACTCTTTCGAATATGATAAACTTGATACACAACTATGAAGTATATATTAAAATATACATTATGTACATCAATCTGTGGTGCAAAGAATATTTGATGTTGATTTACACGGCCACACAAAAGGATTACATTACATAATGATATAGCGTAAAACATTGTTTACGGCGCGCTTTGATTACTTTAAACTGTTTCACATTTTATGAAATTGATATAAGTTGCTGATACTTACTAAAAGTTACTTCCTGCATAATAAGAAGTGCATAGTATTTACAGGAACAGATAAAATATTTCGGCTACTATTCTGTATTTGAAGTATTGTATACTAAACAATATAACATTAAATAAAAATCTGAATATTTTTTTTTAATTTTTGCTATAGTACGAACGCACCTTATTTGCTACGCTTGACATGCAGTTTTCTGCGTATTAATTTTTAATTTAATTTCCGCTTACCTAGCTCAATTTGTTCACAGCCCTTTATATTATCGATTTACATAAACAATTTCAATTTAGCGATGACGGGGTTTTCGATGTCACCGACTCCCAGACTACGTGTAGTTTTTTCATTTCATAAAATCAAGCGAGTAACATGCTTCTGTGTTTTGTCTCTAATCATGCTGTACTTACAATCCTAATTTATGCATCTCTAATACGTAAACCTAAAGTACCTGTACCCAATAAGGACACCCTAAGGAAAATTTATTTTTTTCACATCTGTATACACGTCATAGGACTCCAAAAATATATGACCACTATCTCTGGACTGTTAGCTATAATTATAAAAATTAACGACCTTGTAATTCTTTTGGTTTAATTTAAATAATTATTTTTTTTTTTACAAGTGTCCATATAAAAAACCACCTGTCCCTATTATGGACATACATGTAGCATTAAAGACAGGCGGCTCCTTATTGAACTACTACACAGGTGGTATGAAAGAGCCTACTATTCCATGGGATTTTTAAGAAGAGGGGATAAAAATGTATCTTAAAGAATTGAGGGAGAGGGGGGGAGGGCACATTAAATAACTTCAGAACATGCACTTTAAAAAGGGGGGGTCATTTTTGATTGTGGCTCTTTGAAGACCCATGCAAAGCACTTCAGTTACTACAAAATATTATGAAATAATGTAGTTGGTTTTGTTTAGCTTTATTGCATTTCTCTATAGAATTTACAACTGTTATTACCGAGTCCTCACAGGATTGACAAATAAAAACTTCTTCATTATAGGCGGTAAGTCCCACGCTATTCTCATGGACTTATCTGCCACATGTGATGCATGGTCACATGTCTGCAACAGCATCGATACTGCATAAGAAGTGGTACCACTCTCCTTTGTTGAGGAAGTAAAACCTTTGGTACTTGCGATCGTCAGTAGATACCGTATTGAGGGGAAGCTTCTTTTGATTTTTCTGCAAGGAATTTTAGGGGATTTTTCTCTTGGAGGATTGTTCAGATGGCATTTTCTTGAACATGAATCTTACTAATTTGATGCCCTTTGAATTTATTGCCTGGTGACACTGTGTCTTCTTACTTCTTACAGCTGGAATCGATGGAAACATAACATGTACATATTGGGAATTGGATGTATTATTACTAAATCTTGTAATAAATAAACAAAGAAAACATTTTTAAGCAATATATGCAATAGCAATTGAAACTATGTTTTATTAGCTTTCTAAAACACCCCACTTGTTAATGTTTAAAATAATTTTATCATATTTGATAAGAATTTAAATTAACCTGTAATTACGATAAGCACACCACGAAACAACAAGTTTCCTTCTAACTGAATAACAACGCACTTTTTTGCACTTTCCAGGTTTAATTATCTTTCCAATTGCTTTTCTGTAAGGATATGTAGAGCTATATCTTGATCAAGATTATTAGTTTTACTGATATTAGGGGTGTCCATATTGAGAGTACCTTATAATTAAATCTTTTCATATTTACCTTTTCTTTTTGCAGTTTTCTGCTGAAAATATTTCGTGAAACATTAGATTCTTGAGAATAGTTAATATACATTTCTTGAACTTCCTGGTAAAATCCTTGCAAAAATACCTCTTTCATAAAAATCCAGAAATAACTGTTGGGAATATTCCCGATTTAGATGTATTTTCTTCCAATTTTATACGAAACAGTACATTCTACTTCAAGAGTATTGATTATATTGTGGAACACTGAATATTATATTTTTTTCTAACAATTTGAAAAAATATGTTATACACTTTAATTGCATATTTTTATTGTATGTTATCAATTATCAAATAATCATTGAATGGATGGCTCAAATTTCATGCATTGCATTATTAAAGATGGTTTTATAGCTTGGAGTTCACTCAAAACATAGTAATTAATATAAATTGTTGACAGAAATGTCAATATTCAGCTGCACTGATTTAATTTTTCATACCAAAGTTTAGTTTGTTATCTGAACAATTACATATCGTTGTTGCTAAAATGACCTTCATACATTTTTTTAAAATTATAAAGTAAAGAAATGTCCAATATTTTTAATAATATCTGTGATAAAAGTGCAATTTCATGTTTCTTCCAAAAGAGATTGGCAATCAGTGCATTTTTATTTTTATGTTCCGTTCTTTATATGTTTTTAAGGAGTTGTTTAATCCGTTAGAATGATATGCTTTAATACCTTTCATATGCTTTAATTCAATCCATCCAACAATCCATCTTATATACATACATACATGCATATTTGCAGACATACTTGCATCTAGACATCGATTCATCCATCCATCCTCATATTCATACATACACACTTACACACATTCATCAATTCATCCTTCCATCCATCCCTCCATTCACACATTCATACATACACACATACATTCAGACATCTATGCATCCATCCATATATACATCCGCCCAGCAATCAATTTCAATCCATCCATTTTCAATTCAAAATAGTTAACTGTGTTTTCAATAAAATTTTACTTGTGTTACTGCATTAATGTTTTGAGATTTTTAAACAAAATTCTGAATTTCTAACATTTTATCCGTTTTCAAAAGTTTGAAAAATATATTATTGTGTTAATGATTCTCAAAAAATATATATACCATGTTTCATTATTACACATTTCCACGTAAAATTCTTATTAAGTTTTTAATATCGCGTTCTTTAATCACGTTTAAAAAATCTTTTTTAAAGTTTATTTTAATAAAGAGATTATAATACAATGTATTGCGTGACTCCTAAACTATTTAATCACATCTTTGTAAAGACTGGATATAATAAGCTTCATGTAACGAAGAATGGAAAAGGATTACTTAAAGTTTAAACTATAATATTTTAATTAAAGTTCATGAATTATGATTTTCTCTAACAATTCTCGGAAATTTAGAATATAAAACTTTATATAGATATAATTAAAAAAGAGAAAATAGGTAATTGCTATAAGAATAAGCATGTGTGATTTTTACCATAGCAATTATTTTTATAATATAGTACGTTTACTATTAAACTAGAAATATTTAATAATTTATTTTTCTATTTAATTGTATTATGTTATTGCATTAATCTTTTAAGATTTTTAAACAGATTGTGGAATTTACAATATTTCATCTGTTGTTAAAACCTTGAAAAGTATTTTGTTGCGTTAATGATTATCAAAAATACAGTGTATGATGTGTTTCATAATTATACATTTCCACATAAAGTTCTTATTTAAATTTTTAATATCACGCTCTTTAATCACGTTTGTAAAATCTTTAATAAATTTACGACTTATAAATTTTATTAGTTGTCTTTTATAATAGTATAGTACTTTTAATGGAGATTTTATGATACAATATATTATGTGACCTCTAAACTACGCTATCACAACGCTCTAAAGACTGGATATAATAAGCTTCATATACTGGGTTTCATAATGATATGAACACCTAGTAATTTTGTGACATCCTGTCTATAATTCATAAATATTTATCAGAAAACTTCATTTCGAAAAAAATACAGTAATTTTACATAATATAGAGATGTATAAGAAATATCAAACTTTAAATTCATTGAAAATATGAATTATCTAAGAAATTGATGTTGCAAAAGGATATGAACATTGATGGAAACTATCACCAAACGTGCATAGAATCTGTAGAGGAATATTGAATGCCACTCTGAAAAGAAGAAATCGTAAAATGTAAATTAGTTTACCATATAAAAATAGTTTGCGGACATGGAAATTTTCAAATCTGATGGTAAAGTGTTACAAGATTGGATTATAAATGCGCTCTAGAATGTTCTGAGAAAGAAAAAATTGTGTCTTTTAAGGATCAAAGAATTTCGGCCAGAGCTGCCGTAAAATAACTGAAAAGAACTTCTTCTATAATATTAAGCTATTTTTGATTAAAAGAGGACCATAAAGCAAAAAAATCACCAAGACGTCTGCAAAAACTGACCAAAATGGAGAAAAAGAGCCATTTTAAATAGAATGAGCAATGAAAAAAGAACTTTTGGCGAACTTTTACCAAATCCATTGAGAGCAATGCTAAAAATCCCTGGCGGCTGGGCCTATAGGCGGAGGTAGATTTCGAAGAGTGCTCATTTCAACAAATATATATATATATATGATTAGAGATAAACCCAGTTTAATAATTTCATTTGGCCGTTTATGAAAAAATTTTTAATTTTATTTTTCTGCAAAAACTGGTTTTATCAGAATCATCTTAAGAAAAATTCAGCTCAAATGCCCATTTTGACAACATATTTTGAAATAGATTCTGAATTTATTAAAAAATCGGCCAAAACAGTACATTATAAAATTCCTAAATAACAAAAAACTGTCAGTTGAATGCATTTGAGAAAAAAAATTGAATTTAAAAATGAGTCATAAAATAACTGATTTGTTGTTTGAATACATCCTTAATTCTTTAATCATGATTGCTTAGGAAAATTTTGTGCGAAATACTCACTTTGACAGCATTTTTAAAAATATATTCTATCTTTATCAAAAAACTGGCCAATGCGTCACAGTATATAGTTCCTAAATAAGAGATCTGTAAATTGGATGCGTTTGAGAGCGAAAATGGATTTTAAAACGAGTCATAAAAAACGCAATTTGCTATGTGAAAACTCGAACAAATCACGAAGACTTCGGGAAATTCTGTTCAAAATACCCTTTTTGGTAGCCTTTTTCAAAATATAGTCTGTCTTTATCAAAAAACCGATCAATACATCACATTATATAGTTCCTAACTAAGAGGATCTGTAAATTGGATGCATTTGAGAGCAAAAATGGATTTAAAAACGAGTCAGAAAAAAACGCAATTTCTTATTTGAACTCTTCCTTAAATTTTCAGTCACGATGATTTCTGAAAATTCTGTTCAAAATACCCTTTTTGGTAGCCTTTTTTGAAATATATTTCGTCTTTATCAAAAAACAGACCAATGCATCACATTATATAGTTCCTAAATAAGAGGATCTGTAAATTGGATGCGTTTGAGAACAAAAATGGATTTAAAAACGAGTCAGAAAGAAACGCAATTTTTTATTTGAATACTTCCTTCAATTTTCAGTCCCGATGACTTTCGGAAATGCTGTTCAAAATACCCTTTTTGGTAGCCTTTTTTGAAATATATTCTGTCTTTATCAGAAAATTGACCAATACATCACTTTGCACAGTTTCTAAATAAGAGGATCTACCACTTTGGATGCGTTTAAAATCAAAAATGAATTTAAAAATGAGTCAGAATATAAGCAGTGTGGATTTGAGGTTTTTTTCTCCAACTCCTATTTTTGTTTAATTTCTTTTTGATATACGAGTTAGTCCTATGAAAAACTTGTCAATATAAAAGTTCTCGATATTTTTTAGAATATGTAAAATAAATTTAATCAGATTTGATGTCTTAAAAATTGACGGAGTTATGGATTTTTCTCTTTTTTCAGGGCCCTTTTTCTTTTCGTTATTAATTTTTTTCATCGATAAAAGTTAGTCCTATCAAAAACTTGTAAATACAAAAGTTTTAGATAATTTTAAGAACATTTACAAAAAAATTAGTTGGACTTGATATCTTGAAAATTGACGAAGTTATGAATTTTTTTCTCTCAAAACCCCTGTTTTTTCGCCCCTTGAGCCCACTTTTAAATTTATCAAAAATCTGTCATGCATATACTTTTGGCCTATTTTTAAGAAGTAATATAAACTTTAAACTGATTCGATATCTACTTTAACAAAGAAGTTATGGCGTTTTTTCGGTTTTCACAAAACGTCCCCTTTTCCGACCCCCTTGGTCCGATTTTACCCATTAACGAACTTAGCCAAGATTTTATCCCCATTGATTTTATGTACCAGTTTGGTGGAGATTGATGACGAATTATAGAAGTTATCGTGTCCATAAAATAGTGAGATATATGAGGACCCCAGATGCCAAGGGTATAAGTTACAAAATTGAAAAAAATAAACTAAATACACAGACGACCTAAAAATATGCTTTTTTCATTTCAGGTAAAGAAATATAAGTGATTTTCTTATTATTTGCTGAGTTATAGAGGCAAACCACTTTTTTCGAAAAACAAACAATATTGATTAACTATACATTTAAAGAAAATTGTACTTTATTTTTTAACAGTTATTGAAATAAGAGTTCAAAGACCAGAATGCAACAAGCAGAAATTTCCTATTTCAATCCACTCAATTGTTATTGATGTTCCAATTTAACATTAATTATCTTTAAACTCAATTTACTCCAAATCGAAATTTTGTCACTTGTACCCCTTGGCTTCTGGGGTCCTCATATATATATATATATATATATAGATAGATAGATAGATAGATAGATAGATAGATAGATATAGATACATAAACTGGTGCGATTGCAATAGGTAGTATTTCTTACGAAATCTACCTAAAAAATACCTTCTCTAGAGTAGCCAAGACCTCGAAGAAGATGAAGTACAAGAACAGAAACCCTCCAATCATATATGACTAAAATGCATCAGCAGAATCGCGTGAATCAGGCAAAAGATCACTTGTTCTAAAAACGGAGTTATAATTTTGAATGAAAAAGAATTCAATTTGAATGGTTCGGAAGATTTTTCTTATTTGTTGCACGATGTGCGAAAGAAATCAAAAACGTTTTTTAAGCAGTGCAGGTTCACGCATGGTTTGCCTGCAGTTAGATTTCATGGTAAGATCGACGTTGAGTTTCTCTCTGGCAGAATGAATGCATTAACCTTCCAAGATCTACCTGAAGAAAACTTACTGTTATTTGCTGGGGAAATTGGCGGATCTTTCACGAAGACAATGCGTCCCTCTTCACCTAAAACAGCAATTGGGGATGTTTTCTTAATAATGGTGTGCATGTAATTTCATGGTCATTTGTTTCTCTTGGTTTAAATCTAATGGAAAATGTATGGAGTCTACTGGTTAGAGCTGTTTTCGCAAATCGAAAACAATATGGCACAATATCATAATTAAAAGCTTCTGTCCTTTTTCATTGGAATTAAATAATTAAAATAAAAATCTTGGATCACTCCATGAATGATCGCGCTTTTACATTAATTAGAAAATCTGGTGCATACGCTGGCTCTTAATCCATATATTTGGCCAATGTTCAAATTATTATGAAACATCTCAAAACGTGAAAAATGCAGTTTATTTTATGTCTAAATCGTAGTTTCAATTATATTTTGTTATAAAATAAAGCAATTTGTTTTATTTCTAACATTGATTAATTTTCAGTTTGTTTTGTAACATTTTTCTATTTTTTATGCTTGAAAAACTGGGTGTTCATATCATTTTGAAACCCAGTGTATAACGCAGGCTGGAAAAAGGATTACTTTAAATTTAAACTATAATAATTTAATTAAAGTTTAAGAATAAGATTTTCTGTAACAATTCTTGGAAAATTTTAAATATTAAACTTTATATAACTATAATGAAAATTATAGATAATTGCCATAAGAACAGGCATATGTGATTTTTACAATAGCGATTGTTTTTCGAATGCATTTCGTCTACTATTAAACTGAAAAATTTATTATTTTATATTTTTTATTTTTCTATTTATTTGTCTTATGTTAATTCAATAATGTTTTAAGAATTTTAAACAGATTGTTGAATTCATAATATTCCATCTATTTTTAAAACCTTGAAAAATATTTTGTTGCATTAACGATTCTCAAAAATACAATATATGATATGTTTTATTATATATTCCCGCATGAAATTGTTATTAATTACATTTTTAATGCTCCATACTTTAATCAAGTTTCAAAACTCTTGTATGAAATTTATTTTAATAATAGTTTTGCGATACAATATATTATGTGGTCTCCATACTATCTATCAAAACTCTCTAAAGACTGTAACAAAGAAAGAAAAAAAGGATTTATTAAAGTTTAAACTATAACATTTTAATTAAAGTTTAAGAATACGATTTTCTCTAACAATTCTCGGAAGACTTTAGTTTTTAAACTTTACATAGCTGTAATGAAAATTATACATATTTGCAATAATAACAGGCATATGTGATTTTTACAATAGCGATTGTTTTTCTAAAGCACTTCGCCTGCTATCAAACTATTTTTTTTCTACAGGGTGATTAAAAAATCGTTGAAAATGATATAACAATCAAGCTTGCAACGAGGATAAAAAGTCACATAAGAATATAGAGTAGCAAACTACTTATTGAATCACAAATACAGGGTGTTTCATTCTAGCTACACCCGGTTTGAAAGTAATAACTTCGAGGAAAATAAAAACATTGCAATGAAAATGCAATGATTGGTACCTTATTTTATGTGAAATATGATAACCTTAAGAAAAGATCTGGGAAAAGCTATTGCTCAAGTAATCGATAATACCGTACAAACTGATTATCATAGTCCAAAATGTGAGGTGTCAAGTGCATATTGCTGGCGCGTATAATGCAAACGTCCCCCCATTTTGTTTTGTTATCACATTTAAAACAAATGTGAGAATGTTAAATGTTTTATTACAATGTAGTTGAGTTTCTTGAAATTTATTACCGTCAACTCAAATTGAGTTAGGATGAAACACCCCGTATTTGTGACTGCTTAAGTGGTTTGCCGCCCTATTTTCCGATGTGATCTTTTATCCTTGTCGTATGCCTGATTTGTCATATTATTTGGTCAACATTTTCTTAAATTACCCTGTATTTAATTGTCTTATGTTATTGTAATAATGTTTTAAGATTTTTAAACAGATTGTTGAATTTATAGCATTTCACCTGTTTTTAAAACGTTGAAAAACATTTTGTTCTCAAAAATACAACATATGACATATTTTATTATACATTCACGCTTCTGTCCAGTTTTCACTTGACCAGACTTTGTGTTCCTTGGAAAATGGCAGTAGGGTACGTCGGTATTATTTTTTTTTTTTTACCTCTTTAAATTTTTTAACACCTACTCTTCCATAAAGTTCTGTATCACGGCAGCATCATAACACGGTAGACAAACTTATTCTAGCAATATCTTCATTCCGTAAATCGCAGTATATTGCAACGGAATTTTCATGCGAATTATCAATGGTTTTTCTCCTGATAATTCTGTCCTCAGGAATAGTAATTTTCCGGGGTCTCCAGGACATCTGAAAGTCATAATCATCTTTATATAATTTTGTAAATATTGTTTACAGTCGATTTTACCGATCGATAACTTAGCCGCAATATCTCGAGAAGATTGGCCTTTTAGCGACAAACTAATCACTCATTTATGAACAATAATTGTTGAACTTTTCAAATTTGAGTTCAAACTATGCTAAACATGTTGATTCATTCATAAACACAACCAAAAAACATTTTGCGGATAGAAAAAACTAAAGAATGATAAGTGGCCGGAAACTTTTGAGAACATGCGTTTTCTTTTATACTTAATTTTGTCAATTAAGTTTACTGATATTTACACGTTCTTCTATCAGTAAGTTCCTAACTAATATGTCAATAAAATGTATAAGCATCGCTTTGAGATTCCTCTTCACTTGGGTATTTTTACAAATTAACTGAAAATTTTTTGCTGGCCGGAAACTTTTGACCGCCACTGTATATATGTACGTATAGACTGGTGTTTGTATGTTTGTATGGATGGATGGGAGATTATAGATGGTTTTTCAGAATTTTATGATTTTTCGTGTGATAGAAGGTGTTCAGTTACAAGACTGTGAAATTTCAGTTTTAAGAAGACAGAGTATCTTTGATATTGTCGCTTAAATTTTTAATGGTATTGCAATACACTACATGCCAAAAGATGACCGGCCACTTGCGATTTTAGACGTTTTATTAAATATAAAAAAAATAAATGAAGAATTATTCTGAAAATCTACGTGTGTAAACAAAATAGTACAGGTCAAATATTTCCGTGAAGATTTTTTTTTTGGAAATTCTATTTGGGACCATCAACAAATTGAAAAAGATCTTTTGCATAACCCTTTCAAAACTAATGGAACAAAAAACATCCAAACTTCAGATTATGATTACGTGGCTTATTGTAATAAATTAACGTCAATAGAATAAGTTCAAAATCCGTTATTCCCAAAATGAAGCAAAAAGATGAGGGGCTGTAATTATTGATTAGCGTCAATGTAGCATACACAATACTGTAAGTATTAATGTATTTGGATACAAACCCTCATATTTTTGTTTTGTATTAGGAATAACGGATTTTTAGCTTATTCTATCGACCATAATTTACTTGATTTTCAAACTATGTTTTTGAAACTTTAACAAAAGTTGCTTTATGCATTTATTTAGCACATGATGGAAATTACATTTCGAATGAGGTGACGCATGCACTATTTAGTATACCTGCCCTTTTCCCTACAATTATTACTATTATTTAATTTTGCTTATTGGGTATTATGTAGAACATTATTTGTCATATTTTCTGAAAAGAAAAATCTTTTATATTAGAACCCTGCAAATTATAAGTAAAACAAACTTGAAAAAATATTGGAACTGTTTTTAAAATATCCATTACTTATTTACGAGTATATATGATAGCCTCATAAAAATGAACTTATTTATTGAAATAAGACACGTAATTATAATCTGCAGTTTAGAAACTTTTGCTACATTAGTTTTGACAGGATTATGTAAAAGATATTCGTTTTTATTCAATTTTTTCACGATTTCCCATGAGATTTCAAGAAAAAATTTCCACGGAAATAACTGACCAGTTCTATTCTGTTTAACCAATTGGAGTTTCAGAATAATTCCTCGTATATTTTTCTAGATATTTAACAAAACGTCTAAAATCGCAAATGGTGGGACACTTTTGGTCCTATAGTGCATATGTGGTGGCACAATACTTAAAAATAAAAATAAAAAAATAAATAAAAAATCCTGTAAAACAGCCTGTTTTATTTAAGTTTAATTAAAAACACTAATTTTATAAAAAATTCTTGCTAATTTTATAGATATGAACATCTTGACTTCAATTTTTTCCCCACTTTCAATAGAAATTAGTACATAAAACTGTGTATGGAATTTTAGATACATGGGATATTATATTTTATGTTATCTTTTTCCTTCTGTATATCAAACTCGTAATTTAACCCCTTGAGGGACAAAGCACTTCTGTTCCTAAAATGTTCAAAGGATTGATTGACACCGGGATTCACAAACAAATTTATATGATAGAAAGTAAAAGTTGTTTTTCGAGTATATTATAAAAAGCAAATCTTAATACTAAAATTTCGGTGCCAATGTGGCATAAGGGAATTAAAAGTAACTGGTATATATTATATACCGGTGCCCTTCAAGGGGTTAAAAATTAAAAAAAATGTAACTATAAACTCGTTTTTTAAATGCACACACAAAAATACTAAATTCCCTATGGAAAAAGAGTAAACAAGAAAATCAAACTTCTATCCACATTAGCATAAAAGCCTTAGTATAGATTGAACAAGCAAGTTATAAAAATGAGAACAGAAAAAAATCAAATTAAAAACATCATTTGTATTGATAATTGCGTTGAATCTACTAACAAAATTCATAATGCCTCACGATACAATTGTCATATAAGTAAAAATGGGGCATCAAAGTTTTCACAATTAAATAATTTTTAGTTAATATTAGAACAGGAAAATTAATATTTTGATTAGTTTCAAGGTACTGTGTCCCAATAACATATACATTTTCTGAGAACGCGTTCTTTAAAGGACGAAAGGATACAAAAAGGAGTGATAATAATAGGGGTTTGTCTTTTCATAGATTTTTAAAAATAGATTGACCAACTATAAATTTTTAAAATGTTTTCGCTTTATAAAATATTTTCATGCAAATATTTATTTTTAATGCTCTAAAAAATCAATTGAAAATAAATTTAAATAAATGATTAAATTGCTATTTTGTTAAATTTGGGATCATTATTTTTAGGTAGCTTTCTTTACAAAAAAGTAAAAATCTACCTATTGCAGCAGTCTGGAGGAAAGCACTTTCGGAACATTTTGGTATATTTTCACCGATCATGATCTCCAGACCCCAAAACCATTCTCCGTTAAAATGTTGACACACACACACACACACACACACACATATATATATATATATATATATATCCATATATATATCCATATATATGATTTTTGTCATGCAGTAACTAACGTATTTATGAACCAATTTGAATGAAACTTGGCATGTACATAGTACATACAAATCTCTCGACCGAATTTGTTGGCCAGCATCATCCACCATCTTGTTTAAAAATGGCGGCCATTTAAATTATAAAAAAAATTAATTAAATGCGAAAAAATTCAAAGTTGAAAAACATTTTTCTTTTATGTGCTAGAATATAAAACAAAGAGTCCAGAAAACTTTTTATTTTGTCTATACCTTAAAAAATGACTGAGTTATAGGACTTTGAATCTCTAGTGTGGCAAACATTTTGAAATGATCTGATTATTGTCACGTGATAACACGCGTATTTATGAACAGATTTGGATGTAATTTAGTGTGTACATATTAAACACCGATGCTTGAAAAAGTTCGTTGGCCAGTTCCATCCGCTATCTTGTTTCAAAATGGCGGAATATTAATTTTTTTTAAACTTTAAATTTTAAAATTAGGTACATAAAAAGTAAGAAATTTAAACGATTTTTCTTTTGTGTTTGAACCTAATACAAAGATTCCAGAGCATTTTTTGTTTCATCTATATCTAGAAAAATGGCTGAGTTATAGCACTTTCAATTTCCAGTGTGGTTGACATTTTGGAACTGTCTGAAATTTGTCATCATCATATTTGACAATACGCATATTTATAAACTGAATTGGATATAACTCCGTGTGTACATAGTACATACCAATGTCTTGACCGAGCTCAATGGCCAATTTCATCAGCCATCTTGTTTCAAAATGATGGCCATTTAAGTTTGTCAAAAATCTTTTAAACGTTTAATTATGTAAAAAAAAAAAAAAAATTGAAATTGAAAATAGGTTTTTTTTGAAGTGTTTAATATTAAAACATGAATTCTGGAGTAATTTTTGTTTTCTTTTTACCTTAAAAGCCTTACTTTGCCAGAGATGTGGCAGTTTGAATTTCTGTGGTAGATGTGGATGACATTATTTTAAAAAATCAATTTGCCCGCGACAGCATTTGTATATATTAATCGATTTCGATGTGACTGTGCAAGTGCACATGAATTAATATTTCGAACCAACTTATTTGTTTGTTTTATCTATCATGTTGTTTTAAAATGGCATACACTTCATAATATCGTAGAATTTGGCGACCTTACAAATCGTTTAAAATAAAACCAGCTTATATAAAAGATGACTAATTTCTAAAAATTCCCATTAATATTCAATATTGACAAAAATTATAATTCAATCTTATATAATCGGGTTCCACTAGTTTGAGCTTCGTAAGTTTAAATAATATAACTTAATTTAAAATAAATAAATAAGGTATATGAAAGCTACTTCTTCCTCCCGGTACTGCCGGAATGACTTTTGTTTGATCATTTTTCAACAAATTATAAATTTTCCTTTATTGAATTTTTGATTTTTGATAAAATCAAATTCAGACTTTGGTATTAATGCAATCAATACGCATGTGTGTAAAGAAAAAAAGAAATTTAAAATTAATGAAACAATTGATAGGTGTGACTGTAGAGAGTACAGACGGTTTTGTATAATATTTTTTTCACAAAACAACTTATACTTAAATTAATAAATCAAACTGTTAACTTATAATTATGAAGTTCTTACTTAGATATTAGCACCAGTAATTTTATTAAAATAATCATAGAAGGAATTTTATAATAATTTTAATCAAATCAAAAATATTTTAATTTTTAAATTTTACATAAAATACAAAATAAATTTTTTTTTAATTCCGAAATAAAAAAAATACTAAAATACAATAATAATAATAATAATAATAAACTTCTAAAAACGTAAAAATTTATTTAAACGAAATGTAAACTACTGAAATATTGCTAAATCACAATAGTTTATAAATAGAAAGAAAATTGAATCCCCAAATATGTTGTAAGTGTAAGTGAGAAAGAAAAAATAATATAAATCCTTAAATTGGCAAAAAATAGGGAATGTCATTTTTATTAAATCCATCTTAATATGAAAATTTCAAGTTCCAGCTCAAGTTTTTAAGCAATCAATTTAAACATCAAGTACCTCTTGCTTACTGGCGAGACTCTACATTTCAGTTATAATATTTAAATGAAAAAGTTGAAATTAAGTTTATATTTTAAAATTTAAATCGCAAAAACTACAAGTTACAGTACCGGAGTTTGAACTAAGTTACTACTAAGTTAGATGCCTTACCAACAAGCTAATATGTCTACATGAAAAGCATTTAAATTAAAGTTTTCTTTGAAAATTTAAATCACAAAAAAGACATTGATAAAATTGATTTTACTAGAATAAACAAACTTTTGAAAATTCTATAAAATGTTGTGTGACACGAGGTATTCAGTTGTAACTAAAGAAAATTTAAAGTATCTGACTTACAGAGTTTTTGTATAGGAACTCTGGAACGAACAGATAGACAGAAGAGTGAGACGAATAGGGTGTTCTCAGATGAACGAAACCCTGTAAATCCCGTTATCTAGGATTTCGAATATTTATTCAAAAACAGAAATAATAAAGTGTATAAAAGTGATTTTTTTCTGATCGTGAATAGCCGCTATATTTTAAAATAAGCATTTGTATTTACGCACAACAAAGATATAGTATTTTCTACATTTATTCAAACATTGTAAACATAGAGAAGTCGTAATCCAGGAATTCCATACAAGAAAAATCTTGAAGGTGTATTATAACAATTAAGTCTTTAAAACTTCAATGTCTATAATTAACATGAAAAAAACTATGTATATTCATTTGAAAAATATACAAAGGCATACTAAATGCTCTACGTATTAGTGAAAATAATTAAAATCCTAAAATCAAGAATTATTTCTAGAATTTCAAAAGATGCTTTAAATAGAATGGAAATACGATAAACGATGTTTTTAAATATTTATAAACTGTTAATTGGATACAGCTAGTGAACAGAAAACTAAGTTCCCTTATGTAATTCTTAAAACAACATCTTTAATTAGTTCATTCTTTGTTGGTATTTGTAGTAATTAGTAAAATTTTCCAGCAATGGCAATTATTAACTAAATTCTATAAATAATTACGTTTAATACACTTAATGGCATTTCAGAATGAAGCAAGTGTTTAAATTTTTTAAACTTGACAAATGCAGAAAATTAATTATTTTAATTCATTAACTATTTAACTGAATGTAGTATATCAGCAATTATACATTTGAAGTACTGTAATTAATAACTTTTACTCTCTATGAATAATTTATTTTTTATTTAAAAATAAAATCCTTCAAAATTGACTGTTAATTGTTTATTTTGGTTCAGAATTACAATGTAATTTTAATTATAATATTTTTTATTTTGTGTCGATAATGCTAAAAATAAATATTTTCATGAGAATTTTTGAATAAAATTATTGATTTTCTTAAACTTTTTTTGGGGATTTCGTTCATCCGACGAAAGCCTATTTGTATCTCTACTCTGTCTGTCCGTCCGTCGGATAGTCCTTGCACAAAATGTGTTATAATTCAGAGACGTCAAATTTTGTGTACTCACAGTGGGATACCTTGTACCGTACGACAAATTATAAAATTCTGAAAAAGTTTGTTACTTTATTTCAATTATATTTAATGATGTTATCCGTTCATTTTTCGATTTTCGCGAGATCCCCACCAATTTCTGAGCGGTCTGTTCTTGAAGCTGGTAGAGGAGAGGTACTGGGTTCAAAAATAATCGCAACCGTCTTCCTAATCGTTCTGAGTTTTTCTTCGAACTTTGTGCAAATACGGGTTAGGTTCCCTTAAAAAGATCCCCATTTTGCGCACTCACTCCAGAGCCTATATCACTCGTGCAGATAATCGCCCGTCATCAACAACTCCAATACCATAATTTTTGTTATTTAAATTTTGAAACAGAACCATAATTTCAACTTTTTTTCATGTCGGTATTATAAATGGGAGGTAAAGGGTCTCGCCAGAAAGAAGGAAGTACTTAGTTCACATTCCTGAGCTGGAACTTGAAATTTTCATACTAAGATCAATTTAGTTAAAATGAAATTTCGAATTTCTTGTCAATTTAATGATTTATATCTTTCTTTTTTTTATCATTGATATTTATAACATTTTTGGGGATTCAGTTTTCTTACTATTTGAAAACTATTGTGATTTATTATAACTCAGTCATTTTAAATTTCGTTTATATATATATTTATTTATTTTCGTTTTTAGAATAAAAAAAAATATTTACGTTTTTGCTTTTTTTTAATGTTTGGATTTACAAAAAATTTGCAATTTTTGATTATATCTGAAGATAATAGCTAAAGCCTTGTGTGGAAATTACAATAATTACAATCAACGTTTAACACACAATACACACACACACACACCACATACTTATACGTTTCCGGAGCACCAGGGCTCGCTTCCTCAGTGTATAAAAATTTAAAATGTTAAAAACAGAACCCCCCCCCCAACTGACAGCAAATCAGAGACCCAAATGATCGCAAACATAATACCAAAATACCCACAAGCCTCAGCAACCAATAAGATTAAACCGGAAATGAGGTGTCATGACATAATAAATCTAACCAGAAAGTTGAGATGTACGGTACACTTGAAAGATTATTAACCAAGGAGTTTTTTGCTTTATGTATATGGAGTGATTCGAAAAAGTCTAAGTCTAGCGGAGTAGTGCATTTTTGAATAATAGTAGATGAGGTAAAATTAAAATTATGGTCCTACTCCCAACAATGAGAAGCAATAGAGGAATTCTTTAACTCTTTTCTTTTAACATAACCTATATGTTCAGCGATTCTTTTTCTGAGTTTACGTTTTGTTTGTCCAATATAGGACAAACCACACTGACATTGTATATTGTAAATACCCCAATGATCCAGAGGAGAAATTTGATCTTTTAATTGAGAAAAGGTTAATTTATTGACTGGTTTAAATACTACTTTCAAATCATAATGTTTCAAAATATTTGCAACTTTAAAGCTAATGCTTTGATGAAAAAGTAAAATAATTAAACTGGAATAAGAAACAAGTGTAACAGAAGAATCAGGATCATCGGGATGTTTGTTAAAACTATGAGAAATTAATTTATTGATATGAGATAAATTGAAGCCACGATCTATAGCAACAGATCTTATGTAGTTTAACTCATCAGTAAGAGAACTATTATCTGAACAAATTAAGTGAGCAATATTAATTAAATACAGAAAAGCAGAAGCTTTCTGAGAAGGGGGGTGACATGAATTAAAATGGGGGAGGGCAGTGTGAAAGCAAAGGGTTTACGGTAAACACGGGTGTCAAAAGAGGTTAATTGACGAGTGACTAAAACGTCAAGAAATGGTAATTTGTTATCGTTTTCAACTTCATAAATGAATTGAATGACTGGATCTATTTGATTTAAAATAGCCAAAATATTATCAACAGGACAGTGGGAGTAGAACATAATACAATGAAATTCAAACCAAATAGCACTAAGGATCAAAAGGAAGTTTTATGTTCTTTGAAATCTAACAATGACATTATTAGCTCCAAAGCTGACAAGGGGGGCCAAATAGTAATACAAGACAAAGCTGTTTATTTAGAAAAAGTACATGATCTCTTACAGTCTGGTCCTTATGTTAAATTAAATCGTGATCCGTCTGAAAATGATTTAATAAATACTAGAAAACTTATCAAATCCTCTCCTTGCATTGATGACGGTATAAAAATGTCAGTAACTCCTTCCATTGCTAACTGTAGTCGTTTTTATGCTTTACCAAAAGTACACAAAATTGGCGTCCCTCTCCGTCCGATTGTTTCCAATATCGGTTCAGCCTCCTACCCGCTTGCCAAATATCTGGCTAAGCGTTTTCCTTTTCTCTCAATATCCAATGTTTACACTGTTAAGAATTCAAGCTCTTTTGTTAATCTCATTAAGAATTATACTCCCTCCCCCTCTTTGAGAATGGTTTCATTTGATGTCACATCTCTGTTTACGCATGTTCCTGTTCTTAGTGCAATTCAATGCCTCACTCTCAAATTAAAAGAATTCCATTATACTGATCACGAAATTAATCATATTGTTGATTTATTCAACATTTGTTTAAAACAAAATACTTTTAAATTTTCCAACCAATTCTATTCCATGTCTGATGGCTTAGTTATGGGTAACCCCTTAGCCCTTTCTTAGCTGATCTTTATATGCATTACTTTGAAGTTAAAATGTTTAATCTCATCAGTTTCAAATTTTATTGCAGATACGTCGATGATTCTTTTGCACTCATCGACCCCTCTGTTTCTCCTGTTGATAGTTTGACTATTTTAAATCAAATAGATCCAGTCATTCAATTCACTTATGAAGTCGAAAACGATAACAAATTGCCATTTCTTGACGTTTTAGTCACTCGTCAATTAACCTCTTTTGACACCCGTGTTTACCGTAAACCCTTTGCTGTCACACTGCCCCCCCATATTAATTCATGTCACCCCCCTTCTCAGAAAGCTTCTGCTTTTCTGTATTTAATTAATAGAGCTCACTTAATTTGTTCAGATAATAGTTCTCTTACTGATGAGTTAAACTACATAAGATCTGTTGCTATAGATCGTGGCTTCAATTTATCTTATATCAATAAATTAATTTCTCATAGTTTTAACAAACATCCCGATGATCCTGATTCTGTTACACCTGTTTCTTACTCCAGTTTAATTATTTTACCGTTTCATCAAAGCATTAGCTTTAAAGTTGCAAATATTTTGAAACATTATGATTTGAAAGTAATATTTAAACCAGTCAATAAATTAACCTTTTCTCAATTAAAAGATCAAATTTCTCCTCTGGATCATTGGGGTATTTACAATATACAATGTCAGTGTGGTTTATCCTATATTGGACAAACAAAACGTAAACTCAGAAAAAGAATCGCTGAACATATAGGTTATGTTAAAAGAAAAGAGTTAAAGAATTCCTCTACTGCTTCTCATTGTTGGGAGGAGGACCTTAATTTTAATTTTACCTCTGCTACTATTATTCAAAAATGCACTACTCCGCTAGACTTAGACTTTTTCGAAGCACTCCATATACATAAAGCAAAAAACTCCTTGGTTAATGATCTTTCAAGTGTACCGTACATCTCAAATTTATGGTTAGATTTATTATGTCATGACACCTCATTTCCGGTTTAATCTTATTGGTTGCTGAGGCTTGTGGGTATTTTGGTATTATGTTTGCGATCATTTGGGTCTCTGACTTGCTGTCAGTTGGGGGGGGTTTCTGTTTTTAACATTTTAAATTTTTATACACTGAGGAAGCGACCCCTGGTGCTCGCGAAACGTATACGTATGTGGTGTGTGTGTGTGTGTATTGTGTGTTAAACGTTGTTTGTAATTATTATATCTGAAGAATTTGATTTGAACATTTTTATTTAAAATAAATAACTTTCTTTTATAAATATTTTAATATTAAAATTATTGGTGCTACAATCCACATAAAAATATAACAATTTCAAATTAACCATTTGAATTTATAAATTAAAGGAAAGTTGATTTGAAAAAAAAAATATCCCTGTGGGAACGAAACTCCCTGAGGGATCTGCGGTCACACTAATTCACTTGTGTATATATATACATAATGTTCGTCTGAAAAGTCAAGTGTGATTTTTTAGGTACAATTCATATATTTTTTTAAGAAAATCTCCACTACAATGCATCCATGAGACATGGAAAAAATGGAATAAAAAACCGATATATATCACTTTTTTGCATTACATGGAAAACATAAATTTATTGAATACTACATGATTTTAATACCAATGTTTTTAATTATTTTTTTAAATTAAGATAGGACAACAAGAAATGAAAAACTGAAAAAAAAATTATTCCTCTTTATATAATGTTACTCTCAAAATGCGTACACACATAAAATACATCCTTCAAATCATGGAAACACTGCTGGTAGCAATAGTGACGGTATATTTCCATGAATTGACTAATATCCATTTTTTTCTCCATTACAAGAGTTAAAATATCTGTCATATGAAGAAAATTAAGAAATGATAGAAGTGGCTAAAGTGCGATTCGAGCCAGCCGTCACAGAATTGCGGGACGAGCAGGCTTGCACTGGGCTATGGCTAAATAGTTGAAAAACGCTTTGAAGTAAATATGTTTGCTTTAGATGGGTATGGCGTAAAAAAAAAAAATTTCGGGGGGGGGGAGGCCTCCGTGGCCGAGTGGTCAAATTATCACGCTGCTAATCGCCTTCGAGCGTAGGAGGTTGAAGATTCGAATCCCACTGGCTCCATTGCACGCACTCTTTGTGTGGAGCTCCCGGGTGTATATCTCTTGTATTGTAAAATTTCCTTATGCTATCTCGTGCTTGTAATATTGACGATGATTTATAAGCAGGCTTCATGTTGAGCACACAAATCAGATGTATGTTGTTCAATAAACAAAAAATCAATTAAAAAAAAAGAAAGCCGTAAATTTTGTATTTAATTTCGATAAGATTTTTTTTTAATAAGATTGTAGTTGGAATTTTTATAGTTTATTATTAGTACAAGGCAAAAATAGGACTTTTAATTATTTTACATAGATTGCTAGAAGTAAAGTATAAATATTATATTTGTATCCGATAAGAACTGTTTTTTTCGTTGTGTAATATCGATTTTTTTTCATTTAAGTTCTTTAATTAAAATACCTTTTAAATGCGTTCATTTAAAGCATATTTAAAATTAGAATATTTATTTAAGAACAACATTATATATTTAAATGCATTTATATTTATTTATGAACAATCTTGATTCGTACAGCGCCATTAAATTAATTATTGTTAATATATTATAAAAATATGAATGCAACAAGCGATCGTAATTTTAAATAAATGGTCAAGCGCGTTGTGCAAAATTTACTCTCGCCTCAATTTAATGTTTATCTTTGGTAGCTAAACGAGAGTCATTCTTTTCCACCAAAAAGTTTATTTATTTAATTATTGAAATATAAAAAGTTTTACAATTATGGGTTCAGTGGAAACCATGTTAAAATTACAGTTTATATCCGAAGAGTACTGCACTCTCACTACAGAGTCCTCACTCCACTCTACTCGACTTGTACTCCTCCGCATCCTTTTTATTGCGGTTGGAGAAGCCTGTTCTCTCTTCCAAGCTCCATCCCTAAAACCTTCATTGGATACCTTTCTTCTCCTGTTGGCGCCTGCGTTGCCATCCTTCGTTTGGGTCCAAAACTTTTCCACCTTGAGGCTCGCTAGGTGATTTAGCTTATTAATCAATATGGGCCGTGTCGAATTTCTAAAGTCAAAGAATAAAGATGTATCCAGACTTTTCTACGCCAAGATTAAAAGTTTCTATAACTGTTTCCGTGGGAAATTTTTGTACATTGAATAGTTCTGCCTTAGGCAGACATTAATATACAAGTTCACTGTTTAACTTTAATTAGTTAAAATCTTACAGCATGTATTGCTCGCGATTAGAAGGTTCCGTATAATAAATATATGAAGAAATATCTGTATTATTAACTGTATCTGCATTGCAAAAAACGTTTCTAAAACGATAATAAGAATTTATAAACTATAAATAAACAAACGCTGTACCACAAAAGTATGAATGGCATACTACAAAAGTATGAATGGGTATGCCGTAAAAGTTAAAAGAGATATGAAACCTAATCAATATTATTACTTTTTTAATTTCAACATAAACTTGTGTGTTTTTTTAAGTTAAGTTGGTACTGACAAAAGAAGTAATGCATATTTAAGATTTATTTTGGATTTCATTAAACTAATTTCAGCGTTATAATAATCTTTTCTTATGACATATGCCTAAAACAAAACCCTTGCTCATAGTTTAAACATGGCATATTCCAAAGCGCACTTCGGAAGCAGGTTGCATGTGCGGAATGCCGCCTTGACCGGTGCCGCGTTTTCCCAGATAGGTTTTTATTTGACGTTTAAAGATGTGGTTAGCGTATTGAGAGATCCACTCAAAGCAAACAAGTTGCGAATCCCATAGTATTTATATTATTAATTCTAATTCAATTGCTAAGCTTTTGACAATTTGACGTTTTTTGCTTTTATATTGCTATTTGATATTGCATTACACATATCATTAAAAATTGCAATCTAGGTTTTAAAAGCCATTTGTCATAGAGAGCGCTGCCACAGTCATTTTCTATGTCCAAAGCGCCCGTCATTTTTCAAAAAAAATATCTAGGCTAATTACGGATGATTTTCTTCAAAAATCAATATTACCAATGCTTTTATACTTCTGCTACGATAAGCATCAACAGCGTTTGTCAACACCTTTGCTGAACAAGATACCTACAAATTCAAATTTGTGTGTAACAAAATGCGATTTTCTCAAAAACTTTGTGACTTACAGTAATCTCTATAGTTTTCTACCGAAGTTTTAATTAACGTCTACTATCTCTATTTTTTTCACAATTTTAATTTTCGTAGATTCGGAATTAGATGGGAAGTAGGGGACATATTTTTAAAATACATATTTGAAGGATATCTTCGAAAATATACTACCTAAAATTAAAAGAAATGTATTTTTGTATTCAGCTTTATGAAAGCTTTCACACGATGAGTTACACAATATACAAAGAAAATACATTTTTTTCAAGTCACTTAATTAGCCTTAAATCCTAGATGTATTTGTGATCTGTAAATATATGGGTCAATAGTCCTTGCTACATCCGCCAATTTGAACTTTCTATCTTTCATAGTTTACGAGTAAAACAGAGAGACTGACACAGAAGGGATTTTATAACGGTTCCGTTTTCACTTTCTAAGAACAACACCCTGAAGAAAGAAAGTACAACAAATTTTCTTTTCAAGGACATAGTATTAAAGAACGACACCGTCCTTATAACCATCAGCCGTAACGATAAATTGGCACATTGTATATTAAATGCATGTATCTGACCCTTACTTCTAACAAGGAAGGTCTTCATACGGGCATAATCCGAAAAATCTGAAAAAATTACAAAATGCTCTTCTCACGAGGATATATACGTTTATAAAAAAATTTCTGCGGAACGTCCGTACCCTGTCTGTAAAAAAATAATGAAATTTTCGTTATTTGGCGATTTATCATCGGTTGGCGATGAAAAGCAATTTCAAAAAATGCTTTATTATGTCAAATGCATTTTAAAGAAAAAAAAAGTTTAAAGTTCAACGTGTTTAGATAAATTGAATATTTTTTGTTTTGTCAGCTTTACTTTGTTTTAAGTATAATTTCGTTATATTGATATTTATATGTTTTTATATTCAAATTTAACCATCAAAATTTGAGATTTAAAACGTAATTCAAATTTAAATTCCTTAAAATTGTTTCTAGTTCAAACTCCAGTTGAGCATTCTCAACTCGTTTTGTTGTTATGGAAACATCTCGCTTTTATTTTTAAGTACGTGCAAATGTATGAAAATAATTTTACTGAATAATATTTTTTTATATATGAAAATAATTTTTCCACAGGTAAATAACTACAGAAACAAATAATATATATATATATATATATATATATATATATATATATATATATATATATGCAATATATATATATGCAATTTAATGTATACATATATATATACAATATATTAAATTCGCTCATTGTTTATGTTTAAATTCATTAATGTGTAAATTCGTTTAACGGATAAAAATCCAAAAGTTTTCAGTTGCATTAAAATCGTTCGCTTTTGGCGGGGAAAAG
This sequence comes from Maratus speculifer, assembly GCA_964019185.1. Lineage (NCBI taxonomy): Eukaryota > Metazoa > Arthropoda > Arachnida > Araneae > Salticidae > Maratus > Maratus speculifer. Next base: position 44,342,674 of record OZ025292.1, on the reverse strand, counting down.
TGCTGTTCCCCAAATCGTGTGACACTTTCGTCTTTTCACGCCAAATATTCGTATATATTTTATTTTTTTACATGTTTTCTAATGCGATTCCGCCACTAATTGTTACTGATCCTATATTACATTCATGAGTAGTTTAATTAGTATTTTATTTTTTTTAATATATGCCCAGTATGGAGACCTTCCTTGTAAGTTCTTTTGCTACTTAATGGAACTTACCCAAAAATCATGAATATTTGTAAAGTTTTTAATAAGAATTTACGAATATTACTTACTGCTATATTACTTATGAAATGATAATAATTATATAAAAGTTAGTTTCGCCTAAATCTTACTTTATGATTACTGGACTTGGCCACCTCAGTAATAAATGTACTTCCTTTTAATTTTGTAGTTGAAAATATCCCACGTAACATTATATTAGGCGATCGGGTGACATCTAACAGCAATTTAACATTTGGAAATGTTAAATTGTTTTCTCCCTTCCTTTTTTCATAATTATATGGTTCTTAAACGCTTCTAACTTTTAATCTAAATTTAGAATCTGTATTTCATTGTTTTCACAAGTTACTTTTTTTTAAATAGTAAAAAAAAAAAATCACATTAAATTTCAATGACATGTGTGCCCCCTCCGGTTACATTTTAAAAAAATGTTCGTGCGCCTCATGCAGAGAGGGGAGGTCCTACATTTTTGTTTGATTGTTTTCCTGATTTTGCATTTTTTTATCATTTCATTTGAACTTTTGCCTTAAATAAGTTTTCTGATATTCCTTGTAATCTGCTTTCGTCGTTAATCATAACCCGCTTGATGCAAATAACGCTATTATTGAAAACAAAGCTATTAAATATTTTTAAACTTAGTTTTCTTGAAACAATATTTTTTCGAAAACAAGTCTTCCAATTTCGTTCTTAAAGAAAACATGAGCTCCACATGATATTAATAATTATTATTATTATGAGCTGATACTATCGAAAATCATAAGCTTCCACTATCAATTAATTTTTCAAGGTTTACGTAGATAAATAAAAAAAAGACTTAAAAATGCTTTTTTTTTTTTTTTGTTAAATAATTGCCACTTTGCCTCAATTTCTTTTCAAAGCCTCCACAGTTGCAAAAAAAGTATTAAAAACATTGAAACCTGAAATGAAAGTGAAATTTCATTTCCTTTCAAAACGTTTCATCCACGTTATATGTTGCTAATGATTTGACCAAAGAAAAAAAACTATCTGTTTCATAATGCGTACTATCCTTTTTACAGAAAAATTTCAATTACTTAAATGAAATGTCAAAAAACATTATGCAAAAAGTCCAAAACTATCCATCTTTTTTGTTAAAAATAATGCGTGAACATTTTGCTACACAAATAAAATGTTCCCTTACTCAGTATAACTTCTTTTTAACGATGTCTTTATTTAACAAAGTTTTCTATTTTACGAAATTTTCTCTAAACCTCGACTTTGAACACCAATAATATATAAATAAATCTCGATATTACGAAATCATTTTCCTATATAACGATGTTTACTCTAGTTTCGTGCAGGCACATGCTCATTTAAACGGAAAAGTTGCCGTTGCAATGGATGGACGGATGTATTTCCAAAAATTATATGAACATGAAATTATCTTTTTATTTATCTAATCATTGCTTTTAATTGCTAATCAAAACAAACGTTTCACGCTAACATAAGATAAAAACACTTGTTATTGCCAATTTCTAACACTGACACTGTGGAGTTCACAGTAGGGTTAAAATCTTTAAAATAATAAAGAAATTTCAGTTTCACGAACATGTTACAGATGAATGTTCGAAATAAAGACATTATTCGGATACGCGAAAATTTTCATAAACAATGTTTTATATAGCTATACCGGGTATCCCAAAAATAACTGATGAATTTTAAAATTCAATAACTTGCAAAAGTACATAGAATTACATTTCCATAAAGTAAATATTTTTAATAATAGAAAAATTTTATTTTTTTCTGTTTATTAATTGCAAGTTTTTTAAATCAATTCAGAGTTGTAATTTTTCAATAAAAAAGATAAAAAGCGGAAAAAAGCACATTTCATAATTTCAAATTGCATAATTTGTAGATTTTTAAATATAAAACATAATTAAAAATATTAAATCTCGTCTTACTTTGCAAAAAGAATGTAGAAAACGACTATAATGACGTACCTGGTGTCCATGGAAGGTCAGTAAAAGCCGAAATTTGAGTTTCGGGTGCCGGCGTTCAAAGTGGCAGGCTGCGATCCTAACTTCTCTGCGTACGGAACAAGCTTTAGCTTTCCGATAAAAGCCAAAATCTCCTTTTGAAAAGCATCCCATGGTGTGTTTAGCGACATGATGCGCAGTGGTCGTTCGACGCATATCCTGAAACGGAGCAAAACTCGGCCGCGACGCCGCGTGTGGAGATGGGGGTCTAGCAATCGGCGGGACGCCCCGGCACGATCAATGCTCACACTGCCCACACTACTGCCCCCTCTGTGAGCGCCGGTGATTGGACGGCAGCGCGACACCCGTATGAAGGCTCCCTTAGAAAATCTTTGCAGGAGGGTTATGTACAATGTCAGGAGTTTTTTTACCGTAATTTTTTTTAGTTTGCATCTCAAACAATAGGTGGCGCTGACGGCGATTGAAGGCCATGTGATCAATGCTGAGTGAAGCTTCGACCTTATATATATATATATATATATATATGTATGGGAAATCCCCCTCTACTATTGGATTTGCATATTATTTTCTACGCATCGCAACTCTGATGAAAGATGCTCTCAGTAGGCAGACGATTTAAGAAGCATCTATTAATTCCTAGGCAGTCAGACGAAATGCCGCAGAAAAAGAACTGAACTGAGTTGATGGAGAATGGAATGTTTTTAGTTTTGAGTTGTAGTAAGAAGAATGTAAGATAGAGACGACGAATTAATTAGAGTTTATGATGGTTTAAATTGCAAATATTTATTTGTAAATAGTCTTTTTTGTAAATAGTAATTTTTATTATGAGATTTAAAAATTTTAAATGGTGTCAGATATGAATTAATTATGAGTTAATTATAATTCCGAAAGAACTTTTAGAAGGAAGAAGAATTCCAATAAAAATGGTGTCAGAAATGAGATACAGACGCACGCCCTCAGAGATGGAAATAATTTCTAAAGAATGTCTTTGAAGCCGAAAAATTATATGATAAAACTGCTGTCACAGTATATACAGCTGAACAAATGATTATGAAGTGAGTTTATTATTTTATTTTTCTTTTAAACAATGGCAAAATTTGTAGATTTAAAGGAATTAGAACTTTTATTGAAAACAGAAAAATCATCTAGTATTAAGACATTGCATAAATTAATTTTTGGAGAAATCGGTGATAGAAATAATCGATGTCGACTGGGTTTGCGTTTGAAGTAGATTCCGATGAATATGAATCAAAATTGAAAGAAATTAAAGATAATTTTTCGGTTAAAGATTTGATAAACATTTGCAATGTTTTGTGTATAAATAATTCTGAAACTTTTGATGAAATTGCTGCCAGAATAATTTCTAGTTTATGTGATTTTAGTATTTTGAAAATTAATATGATACCCGATGAAGGTACCCTTAGTGATGACCAGAGTGCCGATGAAGTTAATGATGATTCACATAAAGCTAAAAATATTTCAACTGTTTTTGAGAATAATTTGAGAAATTATTCTGGTAGTTCTAGTTGTGAAAGCAATGAAAATCAGAAAATTCTAATTCCTGATTATGTTATTAAACCTTCAATTTCAATTAATGACATGGAGAGTATGCTTACAAAGTTTGAAGGTACTGAAGTACAAAATATTAATAAGTGGCTTGCCGATTTTGAAGATATTTTTTCATTGTGTAATGTTAGTGATTTGCACAAATTGATTTTCGCTAGACGCCGTATGACTGGCAAAGCTAAATTATTTATTGAAAGTGAAACAAATACTAATTCGTGGTCTAAATTAAAAGCCTTACTCATTTCTAAATTCAGACAAACGTGCAATTCAGCTGAATTACATGAATTGCTATCCAAAAGAAAAATTATACCACATGAATCATTGGACGAATATTTTTTAAATATGAAACAATTATGCTCAAAAGGCAATATTGAAGATTCTGCTGTTATCCAGTATGTAATAAATGGAATTAATGATCCTATTTTAAAAAAATCTTTTTTGTACGGTTGCCGAAATATTGCTGAATTTAAACAAAAATTAAAGTTTATGAAAAAATAAGGTCGGAGTATGAAAATGCAAAATCTCATAAATATGAAGGAGCTAAGCTTAAAATTAAATCCGAAATTGAAGTTAAGAACAAATTTAGGTCTGTAAAGCCAAATATGGGTTGTTTTAATTGTGGCGGGAATAATCATAAGAGCATTAACTGTGTAAATAAAGATAAAGGGCCGCTCTGTTTTGCTTGTAACGCTTATGGTCATAAATCATTTCAGTGTAATAAATCTAAAGATACAAATGTTAAAAATGCTTAGTCACAAGTAAACACTATTACATCCCAAGATTTAATTCTGTAAGAGATAAAGCTTTATTATTTGCGTTTAATCACTTTAATAGATACTGGTAGCCAAAATTCTTTGTTAAAGAAAAGTATCTTATACTATAATGCGACCAAAAATTGTGTGTGTGTGTGTGTCTGTGTGTGTAAATTTTATCTCAAAAACGGCTCTAACGATTTTCGCAAAAATTTGGATTTAACCATTTTCGGGCACGAGAAGACCATTGGGCTAGGTCACATGTTCGAGAAAATTCGATTATTGGGTCATTTTGGGTCATAATGGGTCAAGATCAAGCTATTTATATCTAGAGGACGGCTGGATCGATTTTAAGGAAATTTTCTATCCAATCGTTTTTTAGCACACGAAAACTATTGGGCTGGGTCACATGTTCGAAAAATTTCGATTAGTGGGTCATTTTTGGGTCATTATCGGTCAAGCCATTTTTATCTAAAAAACGGCTCTAACGATTTTGTCCAAATTTTATATTGTATCGTTTTGGATTACAAGAAGACCATTGGGTTAGGTAACATGTTCGAGAAAATTCGGTTAGTGGGTCATTTTTGGGGTCATTGTGGGTCATGCTATTTTATCTAGAGATTTTCTCACGCAATTTTGACTAAAAATTGCATTCTATGGTTTTCGGGCACGAAAAAAACATTGGGCTAGGTTACATGTTCGAGAAAAAATTTTAATGGGTCATATTGGGTCATTAAGAGTCTGGGTCAAGCTATTTATATTTAAAGAACGGCGTGATGGATTATAACGAAACTTTGTATGTAACAGTTTTTTGACATGAGAAAACTAATGGGCTAAATCACATGTTTGAGAGATTTCAACTATAAGGGTCATTTGTGGGTCATGATGGGTCATAATGGATCATGTCAAGCTATATCTAAAAAACAGATTATCGATTTTAACAAAATTTTGTATATAGCATTTTTTGGTACGAGAAAATCTTTAGGCTAGGTCACACGCTCGAGAAATTTCGATTAATGGGTCATAAAGGGTCTGGGTTAAGCTATTTATATTTAAAGAACGGCTGGATCGATTTTAACGAAATTTTGTATGTAACATTTTTTTGATACGAGAAAACTAATGGGCTAACATGGGCTAGGTTACATGTTTGAGAAAAATTTTAATGGGTCATATTGGGTCATTAAGGGTCTGGTTCAAGATATTTATATTTAAAGAACGGCTGGATCGATTTTAACGAAATTTTGTATGTAACAATTTTTAGACACGAGAAAACTAATTGGCTAAGTCACATGTTCGAGAGATTTCGATTATAAGGGTTATTTGTGGTCATGATGGGTCACGTTTATTTTATGTAGAAAATGGCTGGAACCATTTTGACTATACTTTGTATTATATCATTTTCGGGAAAGAAAAAACCATTGAGCTATGATACATGCTCGCGAAAATTCCATTAATGGGTCATTTTGGGTCATAGTGGGTTAGGGTCATTCTAATTATATATAATAACGACTCAATCAATTTTACCTAAATTTTGAAACGAAACGTTTTTTGTCACGAGAAGACTATTGGGCTGAGTCGCACGTTAAACAAAATTATATTAGTAGGTCATTTCGCTTTATTGCTGAATGCTGTCAAGCTAATTTTACCGAAGAAATGGCTTAAACGATTTTGATTCAATTTTATATTCTATTATTTTTAATTACCTGAAGACCATTGAGCTAAGTCACATGTTTGATCAAATTTGATTCGTGGGTCATTTTGGGTAATACGGGTTAGAGTTACGAGAATATGACAACATTCAATAAGTTGGGGATATTTGACAAAATATTGGCGACATTTGGCCGAAAAATCGACTATTAAGATTACGAAAACTAAATCACGTATTTGTTGCCAAATTAAAAAATATCTCCAAATTTGGCTATAGCTGGCAAAAAAATATTGTCTTTCAGAATGTGAAGAAATTTTTTATACATTCTTAATAGGATTCGAGATGCATGGTTAAACCAATCAGAGTCGAGCTAAAACACTGATTTGGATCGATATCCTTTCGTTGTAAATTTTAAAATAAAGTAATATTTATGAACATGCGCATACAAACATTTTTCTCTTATTGATTGTTTTTGAAAAGACTACTATTATAAATAACATGTTTTACAGTTATAATACAGAGTGAATGATACAGTGATAATACTATATCCAGTTGAACACAAAGTTAATTTTGACCGAGCTTAGCTCGGTCACTCCTGCTAGTTTATCATAATTTGAAGAACTTTGTAGAATTAAAAACTACGAGTATCACTTTGACCGGTCTAGGGAAAGCTTCAATCAAACCAGAAGGTTGTTTGAATTCAGAAATCGAAGTAGATGGTTCAAAATTTAAAGTTACCATTTTTGTCGTTAATGACAATTGCATTAATTTTCATTTAATTATTGGCACTGATGTTATTCATCAAGGTACATTAACTATTTCTGAGAATGAAATGAAACTGTTTAAAGCTGAAGTTCAGTCTAATGACTTTTTAGTTAATATTGTAAACGTTTTGGATGAGCCTAAAATTGATTAAAGTCACATTTCTGACAAAAGTTTACGTTCAGAGTTATCCTCTTTTATTGAAAATTATGTGCCAGTTAAAACTAATACAGTAGATGTTAAAATGAAAATTAATTTAAGTGACGAAATCCCAGTATGTTCTTCCCCTCGAAGATTACCGTCATGCGAGAAAAAAATAGTCGAAGACCAAATTAAGGAGTGGCTAGCTCAGGGAATCATTCGAAAAAGTTCTTCTAATTTTTCTTCGCCGATTGTGTTAGTCAAGAAAAAAGATAACACAATGAGACTTTGTGTTGATTACAGACGTCTTAACAAAAAAACAATGCGTGAGCATTTCCCCTTGCCAGTTATCGATGATGTAATAGACCAATTACATTCTGCCGAAGTATTTACCACCATAGATTTGAAAAACGGTTTCTTTCATGTAGATGTTGAAGAAGACTCGCAGAAATACACCTTTTTTGTCATTCATGAAGGACAATACGAATTTTTAAAATGTCCATTCGGGTTGACCAATAGCCCTAGTGTTTTTCAAAAGTACATTTATAATGTATTTCGAAACCTATTAAAAGATCACACTGTAGTCATTTATACGGATAATCTAATAATTCCTGCTAAAAACGAAGGTGAAGGTCTAGAAAAATTAAAACTTGTTCTCGAAACTGCATCGGAATATGGATTAGAATTAAATCTTAAAAAGTGCAATTTTTTGAAGCGTGAAATTGATTTCTTGGGGTATAGAATCATAAATGGTAAATTGTATCCCTCCCCACTGAAGACTAAAGCAGTAATAAATTTTCCTGAACCAAAGTGTACCAAAGATGTTCAAAGTTATTTAGGATTGACAGGATACTTTCGAAAATTTATAAGAAATTATTCGGTTATAGCTAAACCGTTAAGTGACCTCTTAATAAAAGATTCCAAATTTAAATTTGAGATAGAAGAACAAAAAGCTTTTAATGAACTCAAACGTATTTTGTCGTCAGAACGAGTTCTTTCAATTTACAATCCCAAAAGTGCGACCGAAATCCATTGTAATGCCAGTATTGATGGCTATGGAGCTGTTTTAATGCAACAATCTCCAGTAGATAATCAGTTTCATCCAGTTTATTTCAGTAAAAAAAACACCGAAGCTGAACGAAAATACACTAGCTACGAATTAGAAGTTTTAGCTGTAATTGAAGCCCTGGAAAAGTTTAGAGTATGTGTGCTAGGTATTCCATTTAAAATTGTAACCGATTGTAATGTATTTAAAATGACTATGGATAAAAAAGAAATGAATACAAAAATAGCTAGATGGGCAATAATGTTATCCGATTTTGATTATGTTATTGAACATAGACACGGTAAAATGCCTCATACTACTAAGCATGTTGAACCATTAGGCAGACATCCTGTTTGTATGATAATCCAAGATAGCTTAACTTTAAAAATTATTCAAGCTCAAGAAACCGATGAGCATATTAAAACAATAAAAGAAATCCTGAAAGTAAAATCTTATGATGATTATCTAGTTAAAAATGTTGTTCTTCATAAATGTGTTAATGGTAATGATTTATTTGTTGTACCGGAAGACATGCAAATGAATATAATCAAGGCCGCTCACGAAAAAAGTCATTACGCAGTTGCAAGAACAGAGAAAAATTTACAAAATGATTTTTATATCCCCAAAGTTGAACAAAAAATTATGAAATGTATAGCAAATTCTGTTCCCTGTATTTTAATTTATAGAGAATGTGGTGAACAAGAAGGTTTACTTCACCCAATAGAAAAAGAAGAAGCTCCGTTGCATACGTACCATGTTGATCACTTAGATCCATTGGAAAGCGCGAATAAAAATTATAAACATATCCTTTCGGGCATTGACGCATTCACAAAATTTGTTTGGTTGTATCCCACAAAATCTACAAATGCTGCCGAAGTAATTTCTAAATTAGAAATCCAAAAATCTGTCTTTGAAAATCCAGTTCGCATAATATCAGATAAAGGTCCTGCATTTACATCTAAATCTTTTGAAGATTATTGCATCGAAGAAAATATTAAACATATCCCGATTACCACTGGATTATCCAGGTCTAATGGCCAAGTTGATCGTCTAAATTCTGTTATAATATCTATTCTGTCTAAATTATCTGTCGATAATCTTAAAAAATGGTATATACATGTAAGCGATGTCCAACAAGTGATAAATTCGACTTTTCAGAGAAGTATAAGCACAACCCCTTTTGAATTGATGTTTGAAACTAAAAAAAAACTAAAAAAAAAAAAAAAAAAAAAAAAAACATTGAGATTACTAGTTTTCTGAATGTGGAAATGCAATCTGATTTTACAAATAATCGCGAAGATATGAGAAAAAATGCTAAAAAACAAATTTTAAAAGTCCAAGAAGAAAACCGCTAAACTTACAACCTCAAACGAAAGAAAGCTAACAAATTCAAGCTTAATGATGTGATTGCTATAAAACGAACACAACAAGATACAGGTTTGAAATTAAAATCAAAATATTTAGGTCCATACAAAGTCATAAAAGTAAAAAATAATGACACCTACGATGCAAAGAAACTTGGATTCAACGAAGGTCCCATGGTCACCAGTACTTGCGCAGAGTACATGAAGCCGTGGACGGACGAAGCTTGACAAAAAAAAGAAGACTTTCACTGATTATGACACAATATCGACTATGACATACCACTGTACTGACAACTAAAAGGATTTTAACTTTATTATTCTCGAAAAGATGTAAGAAAAAAAAGACGAAAAGACGTAAGAAATAAAAAGACGAAAAGACGTAAGGTAAAAGAAGATGAAAAGACGTAAGAAAAAAGAAGACGAAAAGACATAAGATAAAAGAAGACGAAAAAACGAAAGAAAAAGAAGACGAAAAGATGTAATGTAATAAAAGACGAAAGGACGTAAGAAAAAAGAAGACGAAAGACGTGGAAAAAAAATACGAATTTATTTTGAAAGAAATTATTTAAATATTCATCATGATGACTTCTTTTTCTCAATTTAGACTTTGGATGCTGCTGTGTTTTTTTTTCTTTATCTTTCCAGATGATCCAGCTGCTGTTTCCAGCCAACAAAAATACATTCGAGGACGAATGCCTGATCAGTATGGCCGAAATGTGGGAAATCCCCTCTACTATTGGATCTGCATATTATTTTATACGCATCGCAACTCGTCGTTATCATAACCCGCTTGATGTAAATAACGTTATAACTGAAAATAAAGCTATTAAATATTTTTAAACTTGGTTTTCTTGAAACAGAGTTTTTTCAAAAACAAGTCTTCCAATTTCGTTCTTAAAGAAAACAAGAGCTCCAAATGATAATAATAATTATTATTATTAGGAGCTGATACTATCGAAAATCATAATTTTCCACTATCAGTTATTTTTTCAAGGTTTACGAAGATAAATAAAAAAAGGCTTAAAAATGCCTTTTTTGTTAAATAATTGCCACTTTGCCTCGATTTCTTTTCTAAACCTCCACAGTTGCAAAAAAGTATTAAAAACATTGAAACCTGAAATGAAAGTCAAATTTCATTTCCTTTCAAAACGTTTCATCCACGTTATATGCTGCTAATGATTTGACCAAAGAAAAAAACTATCTGTTTCATAATGCATACTATCCTTTTTACAGGAAAATTTCGATTACTTAAATGAAATGTTAAAAAACATGATGCAAAAAGTCCAAAACTATCCATCTTGTTTTGTTAAAAATAATGCGTGAACATTTTGCTACACAAATAAAGTGTTCCCTTACTCAGTATAACTTCTTTTCGACGATGTCTTTATTTAACAAAGTTTTCTATTTTACGAAATTTTCTCTAAACCTCGACTTTGAACACCAATAATATATAAATAAATCTCGATATTACGAAATCATTGTCCTATATAACGATGTTTACTCTAGTTTCGTGCAGGCACATGCTCAGCATTTAAACAAAGAAGTTGCCGTTGCAATGGATGTACGGATGTATTTCCGTAAATTATATGACCATGAAATTATTTTTTTATTTATCTAATCATTCCTTTTAATTGCTGATCAAAACAAACGTTTCACGCTAACATAAGATAAAAACACTTGATATTGCCAATCTCTAACACTGACACTGTGGAGTTCACAGTAGGGTCAAAATCTTTAAAATAATAAAGAAATTTCAGCTTCACGAACATGTTACAGATGAATGTTCGAAATAAAGACATTATTCGGATACGTGAAAATTTTCATGAACAATGTTTTATATAGATCGCCCAATTCAAAGTTGCGAGTGTGACATTTACACAACTTAATTTAGTCACCAGCAAAAAAATTTTTGAGCATTGGTTTCAATTTGTATGAATTTTAATGTAGACCACTTACACATACAGTTATCCAAATCTGAAAATTGTCTGATGTATCATTTATTTATAAAAAAAAATAATTTCCGCCTGTTGCGGGTGTGACATAAAAAGGACATGCATTTTCATCTTTCAGTGCAAAAATGCAAAACTCTGTGAATTATGACAACTGAGTGAATTGATATTTTTATATATTAGACAGTAATACTTAAATAATTATTCTATGAAAAAATGAAATTACTTACTCAATTCTTGCTTTTGTGGAAAATATTCAAAATTTTCGTTGCGGGTGTGACTTGTTTAGCCAATAAAATAATGACATACACAAATATTTTCAAGGCAGATTTTTTTAAATTAAAGAATTAATCAATATTACAATTATAATATCTAGAGAGGAAAATATAAAAAAAAAAATTCATTTCCAATCTTGAATTTATAACTCTTTTTTTTTGGGGGGGGGATGAATTTGACTGACTGAGCCAAATATGCACATTTTCTTAATTTTTTTTCAAACATTCTAATTCTATATCGTCACCATCCATTTGTCTTATTTGTCCATCAAAGTTTTCACTTTTTTAATGTCGAGAATAAAACAACTTCTACAAAATCTCCAATTGCACATTCATCATTGCATTTTATATCCTTGTCAAAGTATAGATACATCTAACTGACTGAGCCAAATCAACACATTTTCTTGATTTTTATTCCGATACTCTTATTTTATAATATCCCCATTCATTTGTCTTATTTGTCCATCAGAGTTTTCACTTTTTTTTTCTTCTAATGTGGAGAATAAAACAACTTCCACAAAATCTACAACCGCACTCTTATCATTGGATGTTATATTTTTGACAAAATATGGTAACAAACAAATTCTCTTGTGATCACTTTCTGAAATTATTGCTACATTAATTGTTCCTACGTCAATAAAAACAACATGATGTATCGATTGAATTTTGAGCTCCGATTGTGCTTGGTGCTAGCATTCATGAAGCATTTTCACAATATCTTCTGAAATTTCACATGCAGCAAAGTTCTTTTATATTTTTTAGGACTTATTCCACACATATGGCAAAATCTGAAGCTGAATTTATAGTTGCAGAGCGTTGCTAGTGTTACCATTTTCTTGGCAACTGCACCAACTCCATCGACAACTCCTTTACCATGAGCAGTGTTCTCGCTGTCGCTCGCCAATGCGCCAAATTGCGACTAAATTCTTCATTTGGCGAGTACATAAGCAATTAGATTCGCCAAATTGCTAGTGCTCAATTTTTGCTTTTTCTTTCTTTTTTTTTTCTTTTTCATACTTATTCGTATATATAGTGCTACACGGCAAATTTATTTTGCTAATACTTTTTTCATTTGGCGAATGTTTTTTTTTTTTTTTTAATTAGCCAAATTACTAACGTTCATCAAATGTCAGCGAGAACACTGACCATGAGATGAAATGCAAAAGGATTGCCATCCTTTACCATGATTTTTTAAAATAGTCTCTTCTTTTCTCTCCTTGTTTGTCTCTTTCCTTCTCTTGTTGTAGATATGCTTCATATTTAAAAGGGTTTTCCTTAATCTTTTTTCAATGATATCGTGATCTTTCTGTATTCTTCATTCTCTGCAAAAGAGAAGAAAGCAATGTGTAAACTGAATAAATATAGCACTTCCAGTCCAAAAATGTGAGCTTAACAAATTTTTAATAGTTATCCCTTGAAATTTCTAATCTTACATAAAGTTAATTATGTTAAATTTTGGTTAATTTCAAACTGACTATATACATTTTATGCTAACTTAATAAACATTTTAACAGTTTCTATTATTCTTACTTCTGCTTCTTATTTCATTTGAATTAAAAGAGAAAAAAAAATCTTCCCCTAATATTGATTTACTTATTTTAAAAAACTAAAAATACATATATTAGATAAATACTATCAAATAACAAAATAAAAAAAATGTATATAAAAAACAAAACAAAATTAACAAATTTAAAGAAAATTGCTAAAATATTGTTTCGTAATTTTCTTTTTTTAATTTCTATAAAAACCTTACCTTTTAAATTAATTTCTTAATCATATATCCCTAATAAAATTATTTTCTTGGAGTAAAACAACACTTTTATCAATTCAAACTGAATAAATCAATTGCACACAGTGTCACATGCTCAGATGATGCAAATTTTTATTTATTAACTGGAATTCCCTCTATTAAATCAAAGGGTGTAGTTAAAGCTGCCAAGTACATGTTTTCCAGAATATTTTTCTTTTATAAATTTACATATAATTTGTTCAAATATGCATTTGTAATCAATTTTAAAAGACGTTGCGGGTGTGACTTTAATTAAATGTCACACCCGCAACAGGGACATGTCACGCCCGCAACGCTCAATAATTATAATTAAAATATTAATTAATTTCTTTTGTGTCTGTAATTCAAAGTATCTTAATAAACTATTTTTGAATATAAAGTTTCATAACTTTAAATCAAAAATATTTTTCTGCAGAGATATAAATGTAACTTTTTGCTGCGGGTGTGACATAATAATTAAGAGTAATTAAATATGCTTACCTTTTGTAATGAAGATTATTGAACACTTCTCTGCAGACAAAAACTCTCAATAATAGCTGTCAGATCATAGATATCCAAGTTTGGAGATTTTCAGAATTTTTGTTCAGCTGTACGAGACCATGAAATGTAAAGATTTTTGCAGCAGTGTATTTTACAAAGTCATAGTGTCACTTTATTAATTAAAATAAGTATGTTAATGGCAAAAATTTAATTCTTTTTTGATAAAATATGAAATAGTACACTCTTAACAGTTAATATGCAAAATTTCAATCATATTTAAAGAAATTTAAATTTTTATCCTCATGTCCATTTTTTCGTGGATTGGGCGAGATATACCGGGTGTCCCAAAAATAACTGATGGATTTTAAAATTCAATAACTTGCAAACGGTGACAGCTATTTAAAAAATCTTTGTAGGAGGGTTATGTACAATGTCAAGAGTTTTTTACCGTAATTTTATTTATTTTGCATCTCAAACAATAGGTGGCGCTGACGGCGATTGAAGGCCATGTGATCAATGCTGAGTGAAGCTTCGACCTTATATATATATATATATATGGAGATTCTTCTTTAAAAAGTTCTTTTGAACACATAAGTAAATAAACTCGGAGGTAAATTAAATTCTGACACCGTTTTTAAACTTTTAAATGACTTATATTAAATGTTAATATTTACAAAAAAGATATTTACATAAGACTGTTTACAAAGCAAACAATCATAACTCTAATTAATCAATTACATCTTATACGGGAACTCGTCTTCATCTTACGTTCTTTTTACACCAACTTCAAACTAAAAAACATTCCATTCTCCTTTCTTCCGTTCAGTTCTTTTTTCTACCGCTTAAATCGTCTGGCTTCTTAGGAATTAATAGTTTCTTCAAAATCGTCTGCCTCACTGAGAGCCTGTTCATCAGAGTTGCGATGCGTAGAAAATAATATGCAGATCTAATAGTGGAGGAGATTTCCCATATTAATTCATCCATATAAATGACAACAATGATCTTTTAATAGGTTCCGAAATACATTATAAATATACTTTTGAAAAACACTAGGGCTATTGGTCAACCCGAATGGACATTCTAAAAATTCGTATTTTCCTTCATGAGTAACAAACGAGGTGTATTTCCGCGAGTCTTCTTCAACATCTACATGAAAGAAACCGTTTTTCAAATCTATGGTGGTAAATACTTCGGCAGAATGTAATTGGTCTATTACACCATCAATAACTGGCAAGGGGAAATGCTCGCGTACTGTCTTTTTGTTAAGACATCTGTAATCAACACAAAGTCTCATTGTGTTATTTTTTTTCTTGACTAAAACAACCGGCGAAGAAAAATTAGAAGAACTTTCTCGAATTATTCCCTGGGCTAGCCACTCCTCAATTTGGTTTTCGACTATTTTTTTCTCGCATGGCGGTAATCTTCGAGGAGAAGAACAAACTGGGATTTCGTCAGTTAAATTAATTTTCATTTTAACATCTACTGTTTTAGTTTTAATTGGTACATAATTTTCAATTAAAGAGTATAACTCTGAACGTAATTTTTTGTCAGCAATGTGAGTTAAATCAATTTTAGGCTCATCCAAAACATTTACAATATTAACTAAAAAGTCATTAGACTGAACTTCAGCTTTAAACAGTTTCACTTTATTCTCAGAAATAGTTAATGTACCTTGATGAATAACATCAGTGCCAATAATTAAATCGAAATTAATGCAACTGTCCTTAACGACAAAAATAGTAACTTTAAATTTTGAACCATCTACTTCGATTTCTGAATTGAAACAACCTTCTGGTTTAATTGAGGCTTTTCCTAGACCGGTCAAAGAGATACTCGTAGGTTTTAATTCTACAAAGTTCTTCAAATTATCATAAATACTTTTCTTTAACAAAGTCTTTTGGCTACCAGTATCTATTAAAGAGATTAAACGCAAAGAATAAAGCTTTATCTCTTTCAGAATTAAATCTTGGGATGTAATAATGTTTACTTGTGACTGAGTATTTTTAACACTTGTATCTTTAGATTTATTACATTGAAATGATTTATGACCATAAGCGTTACAAGCAAAACAAAGCGGCCCTTTATCTTTATTTACACAGTTAATACTCTTATGATTATTCCCGCCACAATTAAAACAACGCATAATTGGCTTTACAGGCTTAAATTTGTTCTTAACTTCAACTTCGGATTTAATTTTAGGCTTAGCTCCTTCATATTTATGAAATTTTGCATTTTCATACTCCGATCTTATTTTTTCATAAATCTTTAATTTTTGTTTAAATTCAGCAATATTGGGACAACCATACAAAAAAGATTTTTTAGAAATGGGGTCATTAATTCCATTTATTACATACTGAATAAGGGCAGAATCTTCAATATTGCCTTTTGAGCATAATTGTTTCATATTTAAAAAATATTCATCTAACGATTCATGTGGTCTAATTTTTCTTTTGGACAGCAATTCGTGTAATTCAGCTGAATTGCACGTTTGACCAAATTCAGATATGAGTAGGGCTTTTAATTTAGACCACGAATTAATATTTGTTTCACTTTCAAGAAATAATTTTGCTTTGCCTGTCATACGGCATTTAGCCAAAATCAATTTGTGCAAATCACTAACGTTAATTAATAAAACAATATCTTCAAAATCGGCAATCCATTTATTAATATTTTGTACTTGAGTACCTTCAAACATTGTAATCATACTTTCAATATCATTAATAGAAATGCTTGGTTTAATAACATAATCAGGAATCAGAATTTTCTGATTTTCATTACTTTCACAATTAGAACTACCAGAATCATTTCTCATATTATTCTCAAAAACAGTTGAAATATTTTTAGTTTTATCTTGTAAATCATCATTAAATTCATGGACACTTTCGTCATCACTAAGAGTACCTACATCGGCTATCATATTAATTTTTAAAATATTAAAATCACATAAACTAGAAATTATTCTGGCAGCAATTTCATCAAAAGTTCCCGAATTATTTATACACAAAACATTGCAAATGGTAATTAAGTCGTTAACAGAAAAATTATCTTTAATTTCTTTGAATTTAGTTTGATATTCATCGGAATCTACTTCAAACGTAAACCCAGTAAAATTCCGAATTCTACATCGATTATTTCTGTCACCGATTTCTCTAAAAATTAATTTGTGCAATGTCTTAATACTAGCTGATTTTTCAGTTTTCAAAGAAAACTCTAATTCCTTTAAATCACTAATTTTTCCATTATTGAAAAGAAAAATAAAATAATAAACTCACTTCATAATTAGACGCTCAGCTTCACACACTTTGATAGCACTTTCGTCGCAAATTTATACCTCTTCTGAAATAGCTTTGTAGGCTTCACATTCCATCACAGTTCTAAAAAATATCGGCTTCCAAGATATTAAAAAAATATATTTCCATCTCTGTGGGCGTGCGTCTGTATCTCACTTACTGAGACCATTATTTATGGAGATTCTTCTTTAAAAAGTTCTTTTGAACACATAAGTAAATAAACTCGGAGGTAAATTAAATTCTGACACCGTTTTTAAACTTTTAAATGACTTATATTAAACGTTAATATTTACAAAAAAGATATTTACATAAGACTATTTACAAAGCAAACAATCATAACTCTAATTAATCAATTACATCTTATACGGGAACTCGTCTTCATCTTACGTTCTTTTTACACCAACTTCAAACTAAAAAACATTCCATTCTCCTTTCTTCCGTTCAGTTCTTTTTTCTACCGCTTAAATCGTCTGGCTTCTTAGGAATTAATAGTTTCTTCAAAATCGTCTGCCTCACTGAGAGCCTGTTCATCAGAGTTACGATGCGTAGAAAATAATATGCAGATCTAATAGTGGAGGAGATTTCCCATATATATATATATATATACCTTATATATATATATGTGGGAAATCCCCCTCTACTATTGGATCTGCATATTATTTTCTACGCATCGCAACTCTGATGAAAGATGCTCTCAGTAGGCAGACGATTTAAGAAGCATATATTAATTCCTAGGCAGTCAGACGAAATGCCGCAGAAAAAGAACTGATGGAGTTGATGGAGAATGGAATGTTTTTAGTTTTGAGTTGTAGTAAGAAGAATGTAAGATGGAGACGACGAATTAATTCGAGTATATGATTGTTTAAATTGTAAATATTGTTTTTGTAAATAGTCTTTTTTGTAAATAGTAATTTTTAATATAAGATTTAAAAGTTTTAAATGGTGTCAGATATGAATTAATTATGAGTTAATTATAATTCCGAAAGAACTTTTAGAAGAAAGAAGAATTCCAATATATATATACCTTATGTATATATATATAAATCTTTTACAAAGTAATATTAAAGACGTTGGATCTGCAATCATGGGAAACACTTTTGTTGTTGTTTGCGCCTAGCGTCAAGAACTGGTGACCTTTATAGCCCTACACATAAAAGCCACAGAAGCGATAAAAATTCTTTATTAAAATCATATTTTATGTAACTTTTATACTTTTATTATTATTATTATTATTATTTTGTTTTGGATTTTTATTTGTTTAGTTCACGCCAAAAGTGACTTAAATCGCCAAATATGGCGCTACAAAACTTCCTCTTGCCTTATTTTTAGGCTATGATAATAGATTTGGGTTGCCAGGAAACTTTACTTATTAAGCTATTTCTCTGCGAAATATGTGAATATAATGTGGTAATTTTTAAAAACCAAACTCGTAGGTTTTTGAAGGAATATTTAAATTTTTTACAGTATTTTAAATTTATTTTTAACTAATATATATTATTAAAAATATGCATCATGCATATATAAGTGATGTCGAAAATATCACTTTCAGAAAGTTATGCTGCTGCAAAATCAAATAATATTAATTTAACAGATTTTTTTTTTCGATTTTCGAATTTCCTAATATTGATTTTGAAAATGCACCGAGCCTCAATGGTAAATGCAAGCAAAACCAAAGAAGTTCCCTTGTATAAAAAAAGGGAAAAGGTATGCTAAGCTTCAGTTATGTTTACTTCTCTGCACCCTGTTTAAACTAAGGTTTGCATGTGCATTATGAATTTTATAAGTCATTATTTTAAATTATGTTTTTCTGATTTGAGGACACTGCTTTAAAAAAAACATTGCATCAATTAAGATACAGTCTCCAATATTTCCATTTTGTATGTAATGTTCAAATTATGTGTATAGTACACAAATTTCATGAATTTAAGCAATTTTATTTCTATTTAACGAGTTTTCTTCATAATGAGTTTTTTCAGTGTAACGTAGAGACTTTTTAAAACGGAAATTACAATTTAACAAAATGTAAAAAAAAAAAAAAAAAAAAAAATGTTATATGTTATATGTTAAAAAAACGTTAAAGAAATGTTACATTTAAAAAAATAATTATTTTTTTTAAAACTAAATATTTAAAAATTAAAACTAAATCTTAAAACTAAATGTTAAAAGTAAATTTAAAATTATAACTAATTATTAAAGTAAAATTTATTATTGAATTTATTAAATTTAAAATTAAATGTTAAAATTAATTTTAAATCAAACTTTTAAAAAGTAAATATTTAAAATAAAAAATATTAACAACAAACAAAACAAAGAAGAAAAAAAAGGGAAAAAGAAAAAGAAAAAGAAAAATTCTTCTATTTATTTTTGGAAACATTTTCCAGTACTATTTATACCGTAATTTATGACTTATCAGGTATCATATTAAGTAATCGTATTCTTATAGAACAATCGTAATCTTATAAAACATTTTTCTGTATGATATTTTGTTTTTCTATCAACTCCCACCAGAAAACTTTATTGCATTCCATTTAAAATACAAATATTCCAAAATAAATTATCAATAAGTGAAATTCATTTTAAATTAATTATCAACAGAGAAAATTCTTTTTCTAATAGAAAACATCTGCATACGAATATAACTTTGCATACATTTGTTGCATTTACACATGTGTGTTATTAAAAGCTTTTATTCTGAAGATTGAAAATCATTTATAAATAAAAACTTTATTCTTCCGGAAGAAAATTTAATTTTGATTTATGAATAGTATGTTTGAATGAAGTACAAGTTTTTTATATGTACAATCAAATGCGTTTATATTCTCCATGTTATTGCTGTTGGATAAGTATACAAAATGTTATTTTAAAGAAAGCATTATGTTCTTCAATGCATTGGCAATGTTTGATATATGTATATATATCTGTATACATAAGAGATTCTCATTATGTAACACCAGAGATTCAAAGTTTAATCAAGTTTATTTTATAAATAATAAAGTATTCGAATGCATAAATACGGGATAGATTTTCTTTCGTTCAGTAAAAAACATCACATTTTATAAATCCAATCAAAGGTTAAATATATAAATTAATTCTCTTTAGAAAATTTGTTATGCCTTTTTTAAGAAGATAAATTAGTAGGGTTGGTTGTGTTTGTGACGGCCAATTATCATTACGTTGGATATGGGCCTTGCGAGAGTAGATGCCCTGCATGGGGGGTCTTTCTAAGGAAACCTAACCCGTATTCACGGAAGGAAATCCAAGGTTCAAAGTAAAACACGGAACGATTATGCCGACCGCTGTATTTGGGTTTGAAACTAACACCTGCCGCTACCAGTTTCGAAGTCAGAACCTGTCGGCCAATGATGGGGCCAATTGGTTTCGACTTACATTGTTCTTTCAACTTACATTAATAATCGTGATTATTTTTTAAAGATAAATTAGATTACTCATTATTTGTTCTTTCAACTAACATAAATAATCGTTATTATTTTCAAATTAAGAAATATTCATTTAAAAAAAAGGGTTAATTAAATCAGAACACAAATGTGAAAAGACAAGGTTTCTTTTCTTGTGACTGATTTTCTGATATAGTTGCGGACAATTTTATCAATGTATTAGTCAACTTTCTGAATCTAGAATAAATTTTTTGCAATGTCATCCATTCTCCTTTTAATCTGCGCAGTTGAATGTATATCTGCTGTTATTTTATCATGTTTATCTGCAAAATACGTTTGCAGAACATAATAATGATTATTTGAGAATAGAAAGCATCCAAAAAATATATTTTCATCATGATGTTATCAAGAGAAAATTGACTGAAACATTAGAGACACTAGATGAAAACTTTAACAGTAAAAACACCGGATATACTGGCAATAATTAATAATCATAATAATAGATTTTGTAAAAATCACCATAAGATAAAAATCCAAGCAGGACGCGATTCGAAGTAAAAATCGAGGTAATACAACGCGTCATCCGCTGAAGTAGACACGCGTCCGTAAGGACATGAGGTCAAAACAGAATTGAGAGAAAGACGGTGGGGGGGCGATAGAAAAGAGTGCGACAGGGGGCGCTAGTTAAAAGAACAACAGCGGAAGACGAAAGTGATGCCAAAAAAGGGGAAATAAAATAAACAGAAAAAGTAAGTGGAAAATAATAATAATAATAATAAATGAAATAGAAGAAATAATAAAGAAAATTAAAAAATAAAACAAAATAAAGAAAATAAACGAAAATGAATACTCATAATAATAATAACTAAAAAAATTTTTAATGACAATAGACAAAAGATGAAAGAAAGTAATTACAAGAGTAATTTCCGTGCAAGAGAAAGGGAAAAATATGATGAGATATCGTTGACATGATTATCAGAGTTTTTATAAATAAAATAGCCTTCATAAAGATTCAAATGAGAGGGAGACGCAGGAGAATAAAGGATTCTGGCCAGCCAGAAATTGAAAGTATGAATGGAATCCCAACGGTAGGAAGCAATCGAGGATTTTGATATTTCTTGATTCTCAATATACTTCTGATGATTGGTTAATCTTTTCTTTAACGCTATCTTGGTTTGACCAATGAAAAATATAAATTACAAGAGCAAGGAATAAAATAAATACGCGAATGGTTCTGAGTAGGAATAGAATCATTCAAAGAAGATAGTTTAATTTTATTCATAGCACTGAAGGAAACTTTCAAATTGAAACGAGAAAGTATTTTAGCAATTTTGAAACAGAGAGGAGTATAAAATGGTAATACTATAGAGTTGAAATTAGGAGGATTATTAGAAAACAGAAGGAGATTGTTTAGATTTATTAAATTTATGCAGAGCTTTGACTATCAGAGAGGGATTATAATCACGAGCAAGGCATGACATTTGAGATAATTAATTTCATTATTGAAAGTAGAAGATTTAGAACGCATGCATAGTGCCTTGTAAGCAAATGTATAAAAGGATGTCTTGTACCAATGTATAAATATCTTGCCGAGGGTGATTGGAAACTGCATGAAGAGGAAAAGATACAGCAAAAGGTTTTCTATAAATAGAGGTAGAGAACTGATCAGGGTGTTTATTACCAAGACACCAAGAAAAGTAAGAAAATTATTCTCTTCAACTTCGAGAATAAATTTAATACACGGATCAACTGAATTGACAAGAGAAAGAAGATTAGAGAGATCTAAATCAGAGGGAATTAAGATAAAAGTGTCATCAACATACCTACACCAGAAAGGAAATTTTTGTAAAATGAAAAGTCTTTTTTCAACAAAATGCAGATAAATATCATATAAAAGAGAAGACAATGAATTGTACATGGCCATATTATCAGTTTGAGAATAGAATGAATTATTAAATTGGAAAGAAGTTTGTCCAACGCAAAATAGTAACTAACTGCAGGATCTCATCAATCTCAACAGAGGAGTAAGAAAATTCACTCATCATTCTTTCCAAACAATCAATTGCTGTTTGAACCGGCACGATAGTGAAAGGGGAATGAACATCTAAAGAAAATATTTTTAAATTGGTAGGAGAAAGGTGTTTTATTTTATCCACAAAATCAATAGTTTTTCATGGTGTGAAAAATAGTAGAAGATAAAGGATCGAAAATTTAGAAAGGAACTTGGCAAGTTTATAAGAAGCAGTACCAATATTAGAAACGATAGAGCGAAAGGAAAGAGTAGGTTTGTGAACCTTAGGTAGAGCATAGAAATGAGAACAATTAGCAATAGAAGAAATGACCTTAAAGGAATATAGACGGGAGTTTAATATAGATTTCACATGAGAAATACAATCAGATTTATTGAGAAAAACGATTTGGCCGCCTTTATCAGTCTTAGAAGTAAGAAGGTTAGGAAATTAATTAAGTTCACTTATAGCTGATTTCTGAGAAGAAGACAGATTAGGCTCAACTAAAGATTTATTAGAAGTAATGCCGTCAGCTAAAATGTAGCAAAGAGAATGAAGTTGACCAGAAGAAATTTTACTGTTGTTTTAAAGAATTATAATCGGAGCAATTAAATTCGGAAGGTTTAGAAACACGTGAAAAATTCAAGCCAAGACAGAGAGCACCACGTTGAGAGTCAGTAAGAGATTGAGACGATAAATTGACAACATAATTTTGCCAAAGTGGAGAGATACCAGGAGTAGGAGAATTGGATTTAGAAGTGAAGAAAACTTTTTATCTAAAATAGCATTGTGATATCTTGATTTGTAATCCGTATAATGAAAAAAATCCGTTTCTCAAGTGAAAGGAAAAAAATTAAAAGTTTTACTTAACTGTAAATGGGAAGAATATAATTCATATTCAATGTACGAAAATGATTGACATCGAGATTTGATATTTCTGAATTCTGGCTCTAAGAACAGAATGACAGAATACATATATAATTGTTAATCGCAGTCCATTTACATTCTCTGTCACTTTTCATTTTTTAATGAAATTTTAAATGATTCTTTAAAAATTATTTTAAGTTATTTTAAATGAATTTATAAAGTGAAAAGTGATGAATGAACTCAGATTGGAATAATAAAATGAATGTTCTGCAATTAAAAATAATACATATCTTCTCTCATTTAGTTTAGTTAAAAAAAAACTACTTCTACTTTCAATTGTAATAATTATTGGTTCGCTCAGTTTCAAAACGGAATCATGCATTTGTACGAAATAAATTAGTTTAAAAATATTACTTTATGAAGAGCCTGATTTAAAGCTTGAAAAACTATTTTAAGTAAAATTAACTATGAACATTACTTTTGATTATTTTAATCGCTGTTTAAGTAAAACTGAACGTTTTAAAGTTCATATTATACATTTCATACATAGTTATTTTTATATAAATGACCCATTATGTAACTGTACATATTTCAAACTCATGAAGTAAAAAAAAATGTATACCGGGTGTCCCAAAAATGACTGATGGATTTTAAAATTCAATAACTTGCAAACAGTGACAGCTATTTAAAAAACTTTGCAGGAAGGTTATGTATAATGTTAGGATTTTTTTACCGTAATTTTTACTTTCTTCTATCTTTACAAGAAGAAAGTATTGGATTCATGAAAATTTTCGACTTCCGGTTTTCGACGGATTTATACGTTTTAGGAGGTCCTGAACACGTTTTGACTATTTTTAGAAAATGTCTGTCTGTGAGTCTGTCCGTCTCTCTGTCTGTCTGTCTGTCTGTATGTGACAAAAAATTTGTGAACGCTCTATCTCAAGAACTAATGCTCGAAATTTAATAAAATTTTATATTCAGTTAGACCTTGATATGAATTAGTGCTTATTGGTTTTTGGTGAAAATTGGCCTGCAGGCGGCGCTGCTATACTACGTTTTTCATGATTTTCAAGATTGCTATATCTCAAGAACTAATGCACAGAATTTCCCCAAACTTCAGATTCTGTGACCCCTTGATATACATAGACGCTGATTAAGTTTTGGTGTAAATTGGCCAGCAGGTGGCGCTGCTATGCCACGTTTTTCATGATTTTCATGATAGCTATATCTCAAGAACTAAAGCACATAATTTCACCAAACTTCAGATTCCGCGATACCTTGAGATACATAGCCGCTGATAAGGTTTTGATGTGAACAGCCCTATAGGTGGCGCTGCCATGCTACATTTTGCACGATTTTTGCGATAGCTATATCTCAAAAACTAATTCAGAGAACTTCATCAAATTTTAGATTCTGTTACACTAGAATATATAACATAATTAGACGCTGATTACATTTTGGTATTAACCTTGCAACAGGTGGTGCAGCTATGTAGCATTTTGCACGATTTTTCCGACAGCTATATCTCAACGACCAACGCACAGAATTTCACCAAACTTCAGATTTTGTTACAAAATGACATATAACATAATTACACGATGATTACGTTTTGTTATAAATCCTTCAACTGATACTGCTGCTGTGCTATATTTTATACGGTTTTTTTTAACTAGCTATATCTCAAAAACTAATGCACAGAATTTCATCAAACTTCAGATTCTTTTATACCATAACATAATCAAACGCTTTTTTACGTTTTGGCATAAATTATCCAAGATATGGTGTTGCTGTGCTACGTTTTGCAAATTTTTTGTTATAACTATATCTCAAGAACTAATGGACGAAATTCCATCAAATTTCAGATTCTGTTAGGTCTTGACATAAATAGATGCTTATTAGGTTTTAGTATAAATGATCCAACATGAGTCACTACTAAGCTCATTTTCTCAGAATATGAATTAAATTTTGCGTTTTAGGCTTTTCGGATACCAGAATCTCATTAGGCTAGGTCAAATGTTCGAGGAAATTCGATAGTGGGTAACTTTGGGGTCACCACGTTTTTTTTTAAATATTAAAATATACTTATGAGATAGAAGAAAGTTTTGGGATTGACACATCCAACTAGTTTATTTTAGTTTGAATGTCAAACAATAGGTGGCGCTGACGGCGATTGAAGGCCAGGTCGACGCTTCATTCAGCATTGATCACCTGGCCTTCAATCGTCGTCAGCGTCACCTATTCTTTGAAATTAGAACTAAAATAAAAATTTACGGTAAAAAACTCCTGGCATTATACATAACCCTCCTGCAAAAATTTTTTAAATAGCTGTCACCGTTTGCAAGTTATTGAATTTTAAAATCCATCAGTCATTTTTGGGACACCCGGTATATTCAATTGCATAAACAAGTCTTTAATTTCCCTTCAATTCAGTATAAACATATCGTTGAATAATTTTATTACTGCATTATAAACTGTTAAGTATGTGCTTTTATCTACTTTATAACAATAATAATTATGGCATTTCATGATAGATTCTCAATACGCGATGTTCATTGAATTACAATAACACAAAATTTTATTTTATTAAATTTTAAATACGCATATACAAAAAGATTTCACAGAACTACAAAATCTACTTCAATATCTCTTTGGCCGCAACTTTATACAAATACATATTTGCTCTCGAAGAGCTCCATTTGAATATCCCTTCCAATACACAAAAAGTAAGAAATGAGAATTTATATGTTAATGAAATATTTTCTGTATGGAAAAAAAACTGAATTTATATGTATGACGCTATTTCCTTACAAAACAAATTCAATTTTCATTTTCAAAAATTTGAATAGAATTGCAGGTTATGTGCTTTCCTTTTCTGCAATTATACATGTGCGCTATTCAAGAAAATTCACTAAAATGTATTTTAATGAAAATAACATTTCTTTCTTACATAACTTGAGTTTGTTGTTTAATTAAACATTTGTATGCACAACAGATCGTATGGCGCCACTAGAAATATTTAATTTGTTTAAGATTATTTAATTTTGTTTAGTGCAGCTTGAAACATGAATGTATGAATAAAAAATTAAGATCTCGAGAAAGAAAAGTCTGTTCAGTGTCATAAAATACCAAAAGAGTTTGCCGCAAAATACAAAACTCAACAATTAATGAACAACAATAACAACAACACATACAAAAACAAAAGGAATTCCCGCAAATTGTTGCGAAGCAATATTTGAGGATTGAATATCTCATTTTTTATGTTATTTTTTTAGTTTATTGCGGTGTAACCAAACTTGTGTATTGATAAATCCGTAGTTTTCTTTCTTTATCACAGAATAGCAAGTTTCTTGTTTCTATAAAATGAGGCATGCAAATTAGATACTCTCTAAAATAAATTCAGCGATTTTAACTCCGACTGACCAGAGAACGTTCCCAGGTGTAAGTTATGGATTTGGACGAATGTGATGCCAAAAGAAAGATCTCGTCATGTACCTTAATAAATGCAATGGAACTACCAGTCCGAATCCAACCGTTTTCGAGAAATCATCACTTGAAGTGCGAATGAATAAAAAAATTGGCAAGCAGGTATATATAAGTCTTGAAATTTTCATATTCTTATTTAAAATCACAAGAATAAGGATCATTACTTTGATGTCGAAACGTAAAATCTGTTTAAAATTAAAAACTTGATAACAAACATAATAGTAGAAACATCGTTACGTTAAACTACACATTTCCATAAAAATAACAGAGCTATTATGTATCGAACATAACCGCTAGCCTAAGAGAAACAATCTATTTCATACACCAAATATACATACAGTTTATCAATTACCTCACGCCACACACTTCCCGAAAAAATTTGCATAAAACAAGGTGTTGAAAATAACAAATACAGATGGGAAAACTGTTCGCATTCAGCCGAACGCAAAAACTTGGTAGAATGCGAAGCGCCTGTCTACAAGAGGGGAAATAACAGGCGAGGTGTGAGAGTAAAGGATTTTGTTTGTAGCTCGGGAAAAGGTATTGACAGGGGGATTAAATAATTGAAAGAAACTTTTAACAATTTATATGCTTTCCTGCTAATTTATTTATTTATTCATTCACAGTTCAAGTGCTGATATCCCGAAAGTGGTTGGATTCGAACGGATAGTTCCACTGCACTTTTTAACATACAAGACAAGAGCATACTTTTGATACCACACTCGTCCAAATCCAGGACTTACACCTGGGAACGTTCCCTTGTGAGTATATTTTCACTCCTTTCAAGTATTGAAAATTCCCTTATCCCATAGAAGTAGATTTCTTGCGAAATGGTTATTTTCGTTCCTACTTGATAAGCCATTTTCACTCATTTCTCGACTAAATTAACCGGCAAAGGTGACTGCACTTCAGTTAAATGTTGATATAAGTGGCTGCAAATTAGTCTTCGGTATAAATCACCCAATAAGTGGTGCTGCTATGCTGCATTTTGCATGATTTACGTTATTTTAGTGATAGTCATATCTCGAGAATTAATCCAGGAAATATCATATAATTAGAATTACCATTAAAGTCATAGGTTGTTAATTAATTTTGGCACTGTAATAGCGAATTTTTGAAACATTAACATGAAAGAAATAGAAAAAAGTTTTGGGATTACCACATCCGACTTGTTTGTTTTCCATACGTGCAAGTTTGTTTTAATAATTTGTTTTAAATAGGTGTGTATAGAAAAACAAATAATAAAATAAAGTAAATTTACAGAAATCTGTATGCTTTCTAAAATTTTATGTATACACTTGTATAGAAAAGTTGTACATGTACAAAATTAGTTTTTGTGAGGCTACAGAAATCTGCACCTTTATATAATAATCTACTAAAATTACAGTGATTTTAGTAATGGGGAGACCGAGGCACGTTGGCCCAGTTTTAATTGTTATTTTTTTCAATACCTAAATTTTGTTTATTTTCAGATGTAATATTTTTTTACAATACTTAATGCATTTAGCTAGTGAGGAAAACGCTTACTTTTAGATACTATAAAATTTTAAGAACTTTATGAATTTAACTATGGTGTGATGTCATCTGGGCCAACCTACCCCGTGGACGGGGTAGGTTGCCACATTGAGTGGCGCACGTTGGCCTGCAATGATTTTTTTTTATGTTTATTTAGATGTTAAATAAAATTCATAATACTAAATAGGAATTTTAATGCTTGTATATTAAAAAAAATTGCAAATTATGTTTACAAATCAGACGGATCATTGCAGTGAATGGTTTCGAAATATAATCCATTAACCTCTTTTCGAATGCATTTCACATGAACCCAACATTTGCAACCCGCGCACTGGATCCATTCTTCCCCAGGAATACTTTGATTAAACCCCTTCAGACAACGTAGACAGATATTGTCTTCGTCTTCCTCATCGTCACTTTCTTTAATAGATTTGTTCTTCCTTTTTTGAAGGATCAGACCACTACATCCAGGCTGTGAAGGATCAAAAGGAAACAAAATCATTTTCACAGATTGCTTTCCTTTGCGCTTTTTGGTCTGATTTCTTCTTTTATTATCATTTTTAATTTTGGCACTATTTCTTTTTTCTGTTGCCTTTTGTTGTTGTTCAAGAACTAATTTGACAGAGGTGTCTGTGAGGACGGCAGAAGTTATCTTCATTCTGTTTGAAGTATTTTTGTTCCTTGTCTTTGACTTTTTGAATGGTCTAATGTCCTCAGGTGTTGGAGTTGTCTTGCATAGAGCAGAAGATGCGGTAAGCACATCTATAGAAATAGACCTACCCATAATTACTTGGGTTTCATTAGAAGCTTCAACAATTGCTCTGTCGTGCTTGTTTGAAGGCTCTGGTCTATCACTGACATACGAAGGCATGAAATCAGAGTGAGTAAAAACATTCCTATTGAAAGGGCGTATTACAGTTATCTGAAAACCTGATGTTATATTAACTGGATTTATTGCATTGGGAAGGGCAGATTTCACAATTCCCGGAATATCGTAGATGGTTATAGGGTGTCTATTAGTTGTTACCCAACCATCATGGGCTGAATTAACATATTTTTTGAATGGTCCATAAACTGTGCGGTCCAATGGCTGTAGTTTATGGCTACAATGGGCCGGGAAAGACCGGGCCAACGTGCCCCAACGTAAGTGGGCCAATTCGCCCTCTCGCCATGTTTGAAATACTTTTGCTATTCCACACATATCTCAATAACATTTAATATTTATTGTTACATCAAAAGAATCGTTATAAATTGAACTTTCAAAATATTACTCACTTTTGTTCGTGTAAAGTATCTCTTGAGAACATAACACTTTCTGCATGCTAACTAAAATTTGCTTCGAGATGGATGAAAAATCAAAGTTGTTCTTAGTTTGCTTTTGTTAAGAGAACTGAAACTCGTGGAAGGGTAGGGGAACAGGTTTTCTAACAGATTTCTGGACTTGTGGCGACATCTGATGACTAGTTTGAAAATTAAAGCAAATCGGCCAACCTACCCCTGGCCAACGTGCCCCGGCCTCCCCCATGTTTTCTATAACCTGTGTTACAATTCCCAGCAAGCACATAACTTCCGGCTTACGATCAGACCGGAGCCGGCAATGTCGGTTAAGTGTCGGTAGCAGATTGGCAGCTAAAACTTAAGAAACTGCTATTTTGACAGCCGGTTACGGTAATCGGTCCACACTTGGTTATATATCGGCAAGCGACTTATACCGGCAAGTGACGCAGGACCGATATCTGAGTTCTGATAGTGGACCGATCAGATTTGCCAACATCAGTCCGAATTCAGAATATTTAGTCTTAACCGATTTTTTTTCTTTTTCTGAATTTTATTCGAGTTTGAGTTTTTGATAAGAAATGTATATTTCACTTATTTCATTAAAAATTCTGTCAGTGAGAAACAGAAAATATGTCAAAATAACCTATATTTATTTATTTAAAAATATTGTTTTTGAATTAATTTTTAAAATGACTTGCAATTATTTTAATCACAAAATGATTTTTAAATTATTTCCTTTAAATTGTTAATCACTATTAGGAACTTAATCATAGAAAAACAGAAAAATACTTTGTAAGGTAATTGAATTTATTTTCTATTTATCTATTCATTTTAAAAGCAATAACTCACTTTCTTATTTTATTTAAAAAAAATAATTACTAAAAAGTGCTTAACATTATTTTTCAATGTAAAACATATAAAAGAAATCTACCCATTTTTTTTACATAAAAAATTAGATTTTTTTTCCAAAATATTATCTCACAAACGAAAAAAAAAAATAGTATTTCTATTTTATTTTAAGATTTAAAAATTATTATTGCAACAATTATTCGGAATTAATATTGCTAAAAAAAAATATTCTGCATTAAATTATGAAATCACTTAACGTGAACTCTCATTCTAATTAAAAGTGATTAATTACCAACTTATTTTTTATTAAATTAGTTATTTTATGTTACAAATATATATTTCCTATTTTTTTTACTTTATTATTTACTTTATTATTACATTTAATTATTTTATTATTCCCAAAAAGGAAATTGCATCAGAAAAACCCCTAAAATTCATTTATTATATCCAGTACTTAAACATTTTTAAATTTATAAAAAGGAATATGAAATATCTCCTATTTAAAAAAATGTGTATAAAAAATAATATATATATATATATATATATATATATATATATATATATATATATATATATATATATATATATATATATATATAATGTATCTTACTTTTATTTTATTTTTTACTTAATAAATATTCATTATCAACCGAATAACATTGGAACATAGGTTTAAAACATAAATACTACTTTGAATCAGCAAATGGCATAACATAATTTTTTATTCTATTTAAAAGTTAATTATTACCAATTTATTATTATTTAAAATAAGATTTTTCTAAGTTAAAAATATACACTTTAGAAATTAACGCAAAGCATGTAATTATGTTATAGTTTCTAATAAAAAATTTTATTTATTTAACAATACTTCTGAACAAAAAATATTATTTTTAATTTTTTAAATATACTATTTAATGATTCTAAAATCTATAAGAAAAACAATTCGTTTGTTTTAATTATTTGCTAATTCATTATTTTAAATATTAAATTGATTTTTAAAATCAGGCGCATAAGACAATTACAAGCAAATGATTACAAAAAATAAAATAAAAACACTTTAATATTACAATTTTCCAATCTGTCATTTACGTCAACAACACTTGCCATTCACGTAGCACTTACTGAAAAACCACACCCTTATTACCACACATAATCCTCCCCTAAACAGCTCTGACTTGTCTAGTGGTTACAGCGTTCACCTTCTTAACTAGGGGTTGCGCGATCAAATCCCTCCTGTTCCCGCTGAAGTATGCCCATTGGCTCTCAAAATACTTGCTAGAGTGTTTAACAGATGGCGCCACCAGAGTTTTTTTTATTTGCTTGTGCCGGGCTTCAGCCGGTATTCGTCTGGTTAGCTATCGGCATAGTTTTTTGCCGATACAGGACCGGCTGCGTGCCTCATGGATCGGGCGGCATTCGCGCGGCGTATCAAAAAAGATACGGAACCGATAGCAGCAACTGGCATCGGTCCGATACCGATGGCAGTGGCAAGCGGCTATCGTCCGATTGCTTACCGATAGCTATGTGTTTGCTGGGTTGCATAAAAAGTTATAGGCACCCAATTTCCTAACTTTGGAAACTCTCTTTACTTTGCATTTTTTTAAATTTAAATTGTAAATGTGTATTTGTTACAGGAATGTTTGTAGTTTATGTTACATAAAATGGTCTAGGAATCCTGGATAAATTTTAGTAACTGTACAGATGTTTTAAATGCTTATTTACATTTTTTACCCATGGGTTCTTAATTCAAGAGATATAAAATTTTTTGTTTAATTAGAATGTTTTAAAGTATAATAGCAATTATATTTTTAAAATATATCCTTGAAGTCATAAACAATTTTTCATAGTATGTATTCAATTAGCTGTACATATATATATATATCTTTTATCTTAAATGACATTACTCTGTGACCAAATACTGAAACTAAAAATCAAGAGTTTGTAAGGCTGCAAGTAAAAACTGCAATAAAAATTTTTAAAAAAATGAAAAATATTTTTAGAGCTTAAATAAAGTTTATATTATAATATAAAAAAAATTATTATTAAAATTTATGTAATGTCAGAATGAAAATTGATTACGGAACCAATCTCTCTTGAATTTTTATGTACGAAGTTAAACATATTATGCGATATTTACTGTACCTTGGTGATATATAGCGATTTAAAAGTGTGTAGCATTATTAAAATTCAGCACAAATGTTTTTCTTCGTAGGCTGTAATGAAATGAAAAACTTTTGAGTGTTTCTGTAATCTATTCGTAAATTCTATAAATTTTTATTTTTAATACTGAACTTGTCAATATATATCAATTTCATTGCGGTATCACTTTATTCACTCAGGTTATAGCACGGAAAGACTGACTGAAAAACTGAATTCATAAACACTTTTAAACTATGCTGGAAAGTTTTAAAAAGTCGTAAATCGCATGTGAAGCCTAGCAAATGTGTTTCTTTCGTACTGTAACGAAGTTTTAAAATATTCAATTCTTAGTGTTATAAGACACAATATTTCGAACACAGTACAGCAACCGAAATCTTTTGTGTGTCCCTGTAAATGCTATCTGGTTTTCTGTTATACAGAAAGTAAAATGTATTAAACTTCAGCAACATATCTCAATTTCATTAAATGTTAAATAGTTAATATAATTAAATCGCGAAAAAAAAAAACAATCTTTCCACCTATATTCTTATGTAATGCATACTTTTGTGAGGCCTTGTAAATTAATAATAAATATTTTTTGCACCACAGATTGTACTGAATATATATTTTAATACATATTTCATAGATGCATATCAATTTTATTGTGTTTGAAAGTGTTTAGCATCATGAAAATTCACTTGAAACTATTTCTTTCCATTGGCTGTGATGTAACGGGATAGTTTTGATTCTGCCTGTATTTAAACTATACATCCAATTTTCATCAAATTTGAAATTACTCGACAAAATTATGCAACAAATATATATTTAAAATTTTAAAAGATTCCGTTGGGTAGTTTTTGCTGTATTATTTGCGGACAGACATATAAATAGACAGACAGACGGAAGGACAGAACGGCGACTATGAATACTACATATTTGCCTAATTATGAACGCACCTAGAAAAAGATCAATGTCCTTGTGAGGATGGAACACATGTGTATTCATAACCTGAGCTGTACTGAAAAAAAAATGCATTTACTATTTATGATACGGTTTAACTGAAGCAGTTTAGCTGATTTATGAAGCGATCTATGACATTTACCTGATCAAGTGCGTAATGACGTTTAGATAGACTTATTGGACAAATCTTATTGCATTGTGTGAAGTCAAATTTCAAATATTTGTTTTTCATAATGTTGTATTTTCAGCGGTAATATGTTACACTATCAAAACTTATATCAGTTGTGAAATAGGGAATGGTTGAAAATGTGATAGCAAATTTGAGCCGGTGAACAGAAAAGGTAAGTTTAGCACCAGCTTATAAGAACGAGATGTTTAATAAAAAGAAAAAATCCTTTTGTAATAAAGAAGCAAAAACAAAAAATCATCATCTACCTTTAAAAAATACCCAAGATAGTTGCATATTTTCTTCCTTGGCGATAAAACTATTCCTGTGGCATCAAATAACACCATCTTAATTGTTTTAATTATATTTATTTGCTTGTTGTTTTTGAATGCAATAAGTATAAAAAAGTCTCAGAACGTTGAGTGTAATGTGAGACACTGGACTTTTCCTTTAGCTGTGTCAGTCAGTGGTGTCTGTCAGTTTTAAAATATGATATGAAACTAAAAACAAAATATATTGTTTTAAGTAATTATTGAAAAATCATTTAAAATTTACTTAACTTTTATGCATTATAGGATTATATCCTTAAATAAAAAGTAGCTTCAATGGAAAGTTTAGAGTTAGTCACGGATAACTAAAGAGACATTCAACGTGTTAAATATATTAAAAAAGGATTTGTAGCTGTTTCAGTATAAAATTACAAGGAAAAAACATACATCGAAATCTTTTAAAAGGTTTCGCTTGTCACGACTGGAAATATTGTAAAATTACCACTAAATATAAACTAACTAAAAACTTAACACGTATTATCAATAAAACAAATACATACATTTAAATATATCAGGCACATTCGAAAAACTATAAAGCAAAAATGTTTAATTAATATTCACGAGTTTTAATTTTAAACAAACTAATTAGCTTAAAAGTGAATTACTCGCCTTTTTAATTAAACATGTTAAATTAACTGATCTCTTTTCGTTAAATGTATTTTTTTTCTTCATAATCTTAGAGCTTTGTTAATGAACAATTCATAAACATGTTTTTTTTTTTTTTTTTTTTTTTTTTCTTTTTAAATCAATTGAAAGATGTTTGAGTAAAAAAACACTTTAAATGACTTAATTTGTTTTTTCAAAGGTCAAGTTTTTAATTTCAGGTTATACATTTTCATAATAAATATTCAAATCAATTTTTTCATTTATCTTATAAGAATGTGTAATTTTTTTCATTTGAAGAAATTTGTTTCTTTCGAATAAATTCTTTAAACATAATAGATTTTTTTATGCCATTTGTTGATAAATCAGAAAAAATCCATTTTTAATCAACTGTTTATGCATAACATAATGCACACATATACATACACACACATATATATGTGATGTTGATATATATAGATGTGTGTGTGTGCATAATTTTAAATATTGTAATTATAAATTTTAATATTTTATTTTTATGTTATATAGATTTGTATTTACAATATATAAATGTACATATATATTATATGTATTTTTACCTTATTTCAAAAGGCTAGTCGAAACGTAATAAAACGTTTCTACTGTTAAACAAGGAAGAAAAATCATATGTTATGCATAGATTATGAAACACTTATCGAGACTTCCTGAAACAAAACTTCGTTAACAAAAAATCTATAACAAAATTTGTTATTTGGGGAAATAAAATAACTAAATAAACAATTTGAGAAACAGATAAATCATCTGTAAATCTGATTTCAACAATTATCTTTGATACCCAGATATTAGATCCTTTGAACAACCCTGTATTTGATCTCTGTGCTGATATGTACACCATATAATGGACAAATTTAGTTTAGAATGAACTTGTATAGCAGGATGAAATTTCTGTTTCAGCAATAGCTACTAATGTATGGAAAGATACTTAAATAATTTTATTCAGCGTTGTAGTTTACCTAGTATCTTTATAACATGTCTAGCAGATATTTAGTGCAGAATTCAAACTTTGGAGAAAATCAAGAAGAAAAATAAAAAAAGCAGTTATGAATGACTGCTACAAGCAAAGAACTGAAATTCATTGTGTCAGAAAAGAAAATAATTAAAAATAAGATGCACATTGATTGCAGATTATTTAGATATGTTACATATATGTGCTTGGAAATAATTTAATTTAATGACCCAAGCATGCATATACTTTTATATTTCTGTATTAGGTTGAAAATAGCTCGAAATGAGATTTCTTATTCTTATCAATAGTGTCAAATGAAGCATCAAAGAGCGTGAAATAGTCCTTCATTTTGGAGAGTTTAAAGATATAAAATTGCGAATTCTCTTTAAAATTCCTTTCTGTTGCAGTTTATTTATTTATTAACTATTTGGTAAATAATTTTTGTCCTCGGTAGAGAATTCGGAAACCTGAAGTATATCTGAATGTTTTCATTGGTTGAATTCCGCAACTTTATTCGGTTCTCATTTTATTCGGTTTCTGATTGGTCTATGTTTAATGTCCATAAATGGAATATTTCTGTTTTCTATTTAATTCGTTTTCAGACTGGTCGATGCTTAATGTCTAGAAGATAAATATTTCTACTGCCACGATGGCAAAAAATGTATTAAAAATTAACAAAAAATTAATAACTCAATAATAAGTTTAGATACAGGTTTTAAACAAGTTCCATTTGAAAGTAATTTATTTTCTGTATACGACTGTGTAAAAATCGCATAGTGCGATAATTCGAAATTTAAAAATTTACAGTACCGAAAATTGTTAAACTGAAATTTCATTTAATATTTGTTTATGACTGGCCCAGGAATATTAACATGACTCTTAATATTATCATTTTAGCGCAATCAAACTGCTTGGTAAATTTATCATACAAATATCCAACTGAGCGAAAAATTGCCCCGGCGGAGAATCGAACCGTTTAAGCTAACTGCGTGATAGTCATCTGGGATTTTTCGCTCAGATAAGCTTAACGCAGAGCTACAATGGTAAAGCATTGGCCTTGTAATCCAAGGTTCTGAGTTCGATTCCCGGCCTGTGCAATTCTTCACTCAGTTAAAAAAATTAATTCGTGAGACTCTAAATGTCCAGGCATATTAATATGACTCTGTTATTACGTAAGCTGCGTTTTAAGCGTCATAAAAATGATGTTATTATTATTTTTTTAAATATAGAAATCATTAATAAGTCTAAAATTATTGTCATTAAAAATATTATTTTCCAAATACTCGTTGTAATTTGTTAAATTATATATATATTGTGTCTCTGAGTACGAAATTGTTGATAAAATATTGTAAACATGTATCTGTACACTTGCCCTATGATATTCAAAATTACATAGCAAGTCTTTTTAAAAAGAAATAAATAATGTAAAACAACACTGTTACAAACTACTTGAACAATGTTTACATGCATACGCATTCGTGTTGGAACAGAATTGTCACACAGCGTCAATTTTATAAAGTTATGCTATCATTTAGGCATACAATTTTCATGTTCTGTATTCCCCTTTGTATTTCCTTATGCCTTCTTTATTAAGTATTTGGAAAAATAGTTGTTGTTCTTAGTAGAGACTATGGAAATCTGAAGTATATCTGAATCTTTTTATTAGTTGAATTCTGAAACTTATTTTTTATTTGTCTTCAAATTGGTCCGTGTTTAATGTTCAAGAATAAAACACTTCTGTTTTTTTTTATTTTATTCGTTTTGTAATTGGTCCATGTTCAATGTCCAGAAATGAAATACTTCGTTGCCAGGATGACAAAAAAATTATTAAACAACTAGAAAAAAATAATAGTTTAAAAACAAATTGTGATACAGCTTTCAAACAATTCTACATTTTAAAGTACACATTTTTTCTACACGGCAGTGTAAAAATTGAAAATATGTTACGTTTAGAAATTAAAAAAATTGCAGTACAGAAAATTGTAAAACTAAAATTTCATTTAAATGATTGCATATGATTCGTATACGAATATTAATTTTTAATCCATGGCGTACGTAATACAGGATTTTGTTATAACGTGAAACTCGTTTTGATCATCATAAATATGATGCTTATTATTATTGTTATTTTTAAACATATAATTCTTTTATAAGTCTAAAATTTTAGTCTTTGAAAATATATTTTTTCCAAATAGTCGTTGAAATTTGTTAAATTACATTTTTTTCTTTTACCAAATGAAACTTTCAAATCTAAGTATTCAGATATTTACTTTTTTCATGAGATACTTTTTAACTCTTAAACAACTCTTGAATAGATGAAGTTAGATTTGTAGAATTGAAGTTACATTAATCTATAAATACAATATAATAGATATTACATTTATTTATAATAAAATAACTATTCACGACCACATGAGAATAATCACAATGACATTAGTTGCAAAATGGGAAAAACTGTAGAATTTACAACAAAATCTACGGGAATTAGCATAAATTTATCAATCACAAAAGTGCAGATCATTCGATCAGCCGATTCGATCAGAAATGTCGTATTGCACACAAAAAACAAAACTTTATTAAACAATCTAAAATGATAAATTTTCGATAACTACATAATTGTTTATACATGTTGAGCAGGTGTTTGAGGATTAAAAAAAACCCTGCTTTCAAGTAAGAACAAACACAAATGGTACAGCATTTTTTTTACATTTTAGTAGATTGTATGCGAGGTGTCCCAGAACTTCGTGTACAAACTTTGAGGGGTGGTAGAGAACATCGTTTGGAACCACAATTACAAAGGAAAGCATGGGCGCAAACTTCCTGTTAACTTTTTCACAGGCAGTGGTTTACATATGAAATTACAAAATTTTTAATACAAAATGAACATCGACACTAGAATTTTAATGTGATTTTTCCATTTATTAAGTATGTGAAATATCTGGTTTTTCTTTTTTGCAAATACATTTTTCCGGAATTTCTGATGTCATTCATATTTTTCCACATTTTAGCAATGGAAGTGCTTTGTTCGTGAAAAGCTCAAAGAAACACAGACACAGTTATGACACAATGCGAAAAACAGTGCAGAACTTTATTACACAGAAAAAAGTTCAAGAAATTATTTAATTTTAAATTTAATTTAAATTTAATGTTTCTTTAAAATCAAGTATCTTAGTAGCTATTAGAAATTGCTAAAATATGGAAAAATAGGATTGACATCAGAAATCGCAAAAAACGTATTTGCAAAGAAGAAAAAAAATACATTTCATATACATAATAATTGGAAAAATCATATTAAAATTCTGGTGTCAATGTTAATTTTCTAGTTTCATAGACATACCATGGAAACGGTTAACAAGTGAGGATGACGTTTCCGCCCATACGTTCCTATGTAACTGTGGTTCTAAACGATGTTCTCCACCACTCCTCAAAGTTTGTACACGAAGTTATGGGACACCCTGCAGAAGACCAAATATACAATGTATGAAATATTTCTTTAAAATCGCCGCTAGTCGCAATAATTGTCTTTACATGCAGTTGAAAATGACTACACAAATTGACAACACGTACAGACGGGTAATGGAAACTTTTGTCGTATCGTACTCCACGACTGCTTTGAGAGCCACAACAACATTGTGTGAATAGCCAATAAAGTCTCTTAGAACCACGCCATATACGTGTTGGTAATTCCGATTAATATCCAGGTAGTTAGAAGGCAAAATGCTGTGTATGACATGGACATACACTGGTGTCCAAAAGTTAAGCATAATTCGTAAAATGCTAAAACATGGAGTAAATATTCGTAAAATTATTCAAAATTGCTTGTGGAGATTAAGTGAGTGAAGAAGAAACATTGGGTTTATGCAAAACCTTTTTGTCGACTACGTCATGCGTGAAATACCTGCGCATGTCGGAATACTTATAAACCGGTTAACGCGGTACACGCAGTTCAGACGAATTTCGTACAACTGATGTGCCAAGAAACATTGTTACGATCAAACAGGATTATTAATGACACAAAGACGCCAACTGGACATGTTTGGGAAAGGAAAAATCGTTGAAATACTGGAATCCGGACGATCACAAACCGAAGTCTTTCGAATTCTGAACGTGGCCCAGTCTGTGATTTCAAGACTGTGGCAGCGTACGGGAGATGTTAAGTACGGGTATTCAATGTACGGGAGATGTTATCCTGCGACCAGTACCAGGTCGACCAAGAGTCATAACCCTTCGCCAAAACCGATATCTGGCAATAAGTGTGCGACGTCACAGGGGTAGCATTACAGGAGAACTGGGTTCGGCGCTCATAGTCGCCACAGGAATACGAATTACGAAAAAAACTGTTTGCAAGACACTCAATCATACTGGCCTCTATGCCAGACGGCCAGCAGTTTGCATTCCCTTTACGTCTCCGCTTAAACGCGCTCGTTTAAACTGGAGTTTGAAACATCAACATTTAAGTGAAGGAGAGTGGGCCAGTGTGATGTTCAGTGACGAGTCCCGATTCAGT
Source organism: Maratus speculifer (assembly GCA_964019185.1). Lineage (NCBI taxonomy): Eukaryota > Metazoa > Arthropoda > Arachnida > Araneae > Salticidae > Maratus > Maratus speculifer. Next base: position 44,302,354 of record OZ025292.1, on the reverse strand, counting down.
CTGAGTAGTGATTCTTGTCAGGTAATGATATGGAAAGAGCGTGGAACACATTTTGAACCAAGAAATGTAATGGAAAGGCATCTTTTACCATCAGGGAGAGTAATGGTATGAGCAGGCATCATGTTGGACAGCCACACCGACCTCTATATCTTTGACACGGGTATGTGACTGGTAAAAGATACAGAGACGAAGTTCTTGAACCTTATGTTAGCTTGTTTCGAGGTGCTGTCGGTCTCGACTTCATATTCATGAATGATAATGCGCCTTGTCACCGTGCATCACTGGTTGACGACTTCCTTGAAACGGGAATGTCCTCAGGTATGAGGCCTAACTCATTCTTAATCTCATAGCAGGTATGAGAAATCATTGTGTAGCGTGCCAGACTGTCAGAGATGACCACACGCCCTGTTAAATTGCAGCATCACTTGTTTATTTAATGTTTTCTTTCATTTTTCCTTTAAAATGTGAACCCTTACTTTGCTCAGTTTTCTGTCAAACTGCTGCTTTGGATAATAAAAGTAAATAATATCGTTCTTTTCAATTGTTTCTTTGCTTCATAACCATTTTACACTCGAATACCACGTTTCATAATATTCCGATTTACATTTCTTTCAGTACTCACTCAATTACCAATAATGCTTAACTTTTGGCCACCAGTGTAAGTCCCTTATTATCTATTATTTTTCTGTGGACTGTATTTGGTGGAGCAAATTCTTGTTGTAAAATAAAGGCCATCTCACGTAATTCAGAAGTAATACAGAGCTTTAAGCAACTGCGTTAATTCTGACACGTTGAAAAAAGAAATGTGGAGGCATCAGTTTCTTTTCGTATTTCATGATCCCTATAATTATCAGTGATTCTTGAATTTTCTGTGGATAACCGATAGAACCTTTTATGAATTTTCACACAGCATCCAACTTTTTGCGGTGTGAAAACTCTAGTCCTGTACTAAGTTTTTCTCGTAGGAGGAAAAAACAACATTCATGGTCCTTCCTGTTTCAGCTTTTTAATGAAGTTTTTGGCTGTAGTTAGGCGCAAATATTTGAATCTCTCAGACAAGAAAGTACTCACAACATAATGTAGGAAGACCTGATGAATCTCAATTTGCATAGTGGCTTTATCAACATGCAGAACCTTCGCAAAATTCCTGTGTCTTTCATAGACAAGATTGACGAATTTTGTTATCTTCATAACGTATCGCTAGTAATGTCATTTCCTGTACAAAACGCTCCTTATTTTAAAGGCGAAAGCGCTGTTCTCTGTTCGCTTCTGACTTTAAAGATGAAAAAAGACAGCATGCCTTTCGTATCATCAGTTTGTTTTGACGTGTTAACATTAATAGAAAAGGATTTGTAACACTGATCCACAGGAAGTTATTTTATTTTTGCTTATTCGTGCCGCACTCTGTGTTTCTCCACTAATCGCTTATTTTAAGGAGAAATTAAAATTATTTTAGCTCGATGTTTCTAGCAACTGCAGCTCATCAATACAGAAGAATACATACAAATAGCTTTTTAAGCAGTGGATATCTCAAGCTTACTTAGTTTGATTTCTTTCTTTAAATAAATATACTTTTACTAACACGTATTAGTAAATACGCAACTTCTAGGAGGTTGAGGTGGGTATGTGCGGAGCCCTTCATATTTTAATTCGAATAAAACAACTGAAACTTTTCATTACAGAAAAAATTAAAAGTGATTAAAATTGTATCAAGTTTCTTTGACACTTAATTAACCTTATTAAGAAAAGTCATGCATATAATTTTATAAAGTGAGAATATAATTTTAAATTATTTAAATTTTTCTAAATAACGCACTTATAAAACCAAGTGCTTTCGAGAACCTGTCCTGCTCATCATCTGTTAAAATGAGTATAAATTAAGGAACTCGAACTCTGGTTAGTAACGTCTTTAAAAAGGATGATAAGCACTGAAGATATTCGAAAGTACTTGGCTTTAGATGTTAATAAAACGAGTATAAATAATTTAAAATTGTATTTTGTTCTTAAGAAATAATTTACAAGTGTTATCACACTTATGAAACGGTCACCTTAGTAAATTAAACATGTGGTAATTATATTGGAAATCAGCATAAATTTAAGAATTGCATTTTTAAAAGAATTTATTTATATTGTATTATCTCTGTTTTACGGCAACTTCATTTCCTATTTGTATCATTTATCATTAAAAGGAAACAATGCAACAATCATAGAAATACATTAATAATTATTTACGTACATAAAAAAGAATTTTCTATTTTTCAAATACTTCCGGAAATTTGCAATGATGTATTAAGTATACTAAATCTTTTTGGAAGTCAAAAAAATAAAACATTGCTTTTAAATATTTATGAATGGCAATTTATGAATAAGCTAGATAAATTTAAAAAAGTCACCTATGCTATTTGGCTTATTAATCATCAAATTTAATTAATTGATTATTTTATAAGAAGGCTTAATTGTGATACATTTTAATTACTGTGAGAATTAGTTATGAACTCAAACTTAGCAGTTGCTGTTTTTTAACGAAGGAAAGTTATCTGCATAAGTAATAAACAATTAATTTGTTTTCATTTATTCTCTTAAAGAGGAGTAATAAATAAAGATTATTATTTTTTGACTAGAATTTGCGTGATAGTTAATTTCTTGTCATTAAAGATATTTGATTATGCTAGACATGAAGTGGTTAAAGTTTTTTTTATAAATAAAAGTAAATTTCTTGAAATTACGAATGAAATTCGTATCAGTTAGTAGACTATGTTACTTTCGGGTTTGGTAATAACCGTATTTAACAATAAGAAATATGAAAATCAGCTTTTTGTTAATGATTATTGTTTTTATTATTTATTTAATTATTTTTTTTCTATTTGTAATGTCTATCATTAATCACAATATTTTAATTCAGCTCGTGTTCAGTATTTAGAGAAATGTTATGTCTGTTGGATGTACCTTTTAATACAATTTCAGATATTACATCTCTATGTTGCATATATTAATAAATGTATCTAACAATATTAATTGTTTACTAATTTTACATGTATGTTTGTTTTTAGACAGATATAGCATCACAGTGGATTCTACATGTTCTTTTAAAATTTGCATATTAACCTAATTTAATAAAAAAAACATCTAAGTAATTCAGAAAACTTTTTAAATTGTAATAATATTTTTGTAAATATATTTTAAGAATTTAAAATAAACATATTTTAAATTCTGCTTAAACTTAGTACTATGTGGCCAAATGTCACTGAACACTTTCAATTTTAAATATTTTGAGAAATATCCAAAGAAATACTTGATGAAATGTTCTAGATCTTTGAGAATATATAAAAAACATATTAAATGTCTTATTTGTCGGTGAAAGTTATAAGATCAAGCAATAAGAGCACAAATATCAATATGAACAAAAAATATGTATGTATTTGATATCCCAATGTAAAAATAAAATTAAAGATATTATCTGTAAAGAGTGCACACGTACCTTCCATGCAACATATGTCATGTACATAAGAATTGACTTTATATGTATGGTAAATTTAAAGTTTAAAAAAAAAAAATTCTACCATTTTCGCATGTTTTAATTCGTTAGCTGTAGCAACTAAGTATGTACGTTCTATATAAAAATTTATCTCACTTTTGTAAGAATACAACTTTTATTGTTGGAGATACAAAAGTTAGCTTTAAAAATTCAAACTAATTATGTTTTAGGTCTATAGTTGTAGTAGATATTTCTAAACTTTGTGTACAACAATTTAGCTCATTTTTATAAGCATAGAATTTCTATAAATGAAAATGTTAAGGTTTCTTTAAAAAAAAATCGAAAAATTTGTGTATGTTTTAAATCTTAAGCTAAAATAGATCAATATATACCTCCTACACAACACTTTAGTTTATTTCTATAAGGATAAAACTTGTATTAATGAAGATGCAAAAGTGTTTTTAAAAGATTTAAAGTAATTCCGTATGTTTAAAGTTTGTAGCTGTTACAAATAACTATGTACATTAGGGTGGTGAGAAAAAACAAAAGTTTTTATTTCTGAATCGCTATAGTGCGAAAAAGTTGCGATTGGTAAATACAAGAAAAACAAAAAAAGAATTTTTCAAATCGGACTATATCTTCCGATCGCGCAAACCACTTAAAAATTCAAAAAAAATTGAAAATTTCCGATTTTTTCAGAATTTTTTTTTTAAATATTACATATACATATATTTTATCACTATAGTGAAAAACATTTGCATATTGTACTGTTTAATAATAATAAAAAAATTAATTGAGTTTAGAGAATATCTTCTGATCGCGCAAGCTCATTAAAAATCGGGGAAAAATTCAATTTTCAGTGATTTTGATGTATTAAGAAAATAATTAAATAAATTCAGTTTGCGGTCTCATCTTAAATTTTAAATGTAAATTAATACTATTGAGCACATTAGGCCATTTTTTAACAACAGAGATCTTACCACAACGAGATCGCTGCAGGACGAAAAGGTTAGTTTGCGCAACTCCTGTTAGCCACGTTGCAAAACAGCGCTGAAGTCGCCATACGTGTACATAGAACATACCCATCTCTCCCCAACCGCATCCACTTGCACAGTGTGCCATTTCGTATCAGTGAGCCCGTGAACGAATTTCGTTTGTTAATTGGGTGTATTATGCTGTTTTAAATACATTAACAAGTGACATGGATACGGATATGCATATGCCGTTGACCAAGTAAATTACAGTAGACTGCACAATGTTTCGAGCACCGGACCCTCGGCGATTCCGAACCAGACGCGGCTCTCCTCAAAGAGTGGAGTGGCCCCGTTGCGGAACGAAACCTTTGCACGAGGGGGGTGGTGGTGGTCGAGAGTATTGTTTCAAAAGACGCTTGGCTCCCAAGGGGTTGTATAAAAAAGGCGTACAAACACTGTGTTTCAAAAAAAGGTCTGCCTGACTAGGTGTTGTGTAAAAAAAGGCGTACTGTCAACAGACGCCTGGCTCCCAAGGTGTTTGTTTAAAAAAGACGCCTGAGTTGGAGACTCCCAAGGCGTACTGTCAACAGACGCCAGGCTCGCAATGTGTTTGTTTAAAAAAGACGCCTGAGTTGGAGACTCCCAAGGCGTACTGTCAACAGACGCCTGGCTCGCAATGTGTTTGTTTAACCCTTTCAGGGGCAAGGTATTTCTGCTCCGAAAATGTTTAAATAATTGATTCACACCACAATTTAAGAACAGATTTATTTGAAAATAATCAAGAGCTGTTTTTCACGAATATTATAAAATCCAAATTGTACTAAAATTATACTGGTGCCAGTTCGAAATTGGAACAGTAATATTATGTGTTTGCACACTGCAAACACCGCCCCTGAAAGGGTTAAAAAAGACGCCTGAGTTGGAGACTCCCAAGGTGTTGGTTTAAACCAGACGCCTGGCTCCCAAGGTGTTTGTTTAAAAAAGACGCCTGGCTCCCAAGGTGTTGGTTTAAACAGACGCCTGGCTCCCAAGGTGTTGGTTTAAACAGACGCCTGGCTCCCAAGCTAGACGCCTGGGTCTGGGCTAGGGTCCCTCGGGAGACATGCGTCCAAAATCGTCGCACCGGTTTTTTTCTGTGCGATCCGAGTCGCACGCTCCACGTCTCGGGCCACAGAAGGGTGGGGAAAACGGAAAAAAACCGTAGGTCGCACCGTGGCGGGCCTCCGTGTCACGAGAGCGAGCATGGAGGCTCTTTGTAGAAAGCGTGTGACTAGGTTGGAAAACGAAAAACGTGGCGACAGTCGAAATAAGTTTTCATCCAACCCTGGAGAACGAAATCTGGAGTTTTTATGATGTAGATATTTAAAGATGATTATTAGATGAGTCATTAAATCAGCTGAGTCATTTAAAAAAAAAAAAAAAAAAAAAAAAAAAAAGAAAAAAAATTTTTTTTTTTTTTTTTTTTTTTTTAATAATTAGATGAGTCATTAAATATCAAATGGGTCAAAATTTTTTTTTTTTTTCGGATTCATTAAAAAAAAAAAAAAAAAAAAATTATGACTCATCTCAAAAAAAAAAAAAAAAAAAAAAATTATGACTCATCTCAAAAAAAAAAAAAAAAAAAAAAAATTATGACTCATCTCAAAAAAAAAAAAAAAAAAAAATTATGACTCATCTCAAAAAAAAAAAAAAAAAAAAAAAAAAAAAAAATTGGTGGTTCATTCATGGAATCTTATTTCTGTTTTTGTTTTTGGAAATGTGTTGTGTTGTGTTGGAGAGTGTTTCTTGTGAAAACGTGTGTGGGTGGGAGAGTGTTTCTTGTGAAAACGTGTGTGGGTGGGAGAGTGTTTCTTGTGGAAACGTGTGTGGGTGGGAGAGTGTTTCTTGTGGAAACGTGTGTGGGTGGGAGAGTGTTTCTTGTGGAAACGTGTGTGGGTGGGAGAGTGTTTCTTGTGGAAACGTGTGTGGGTGGGAGAGTGTTTCTTGTGGAAACGTGTGTGGGTTGGAGTGTGTTTCTTGTCAAAATGTGTGTGGGTGGGAGAGTGTTTCTTGTCAAAATGTGTGTGGGTGGGAGAGTGTTTCTTGTCAAAATGTGTGTGGGTGGGAGAGTGTTTCTTGTCAAAATGTGTGTGGGTTGGAGAGTGTTTCTTGTCAAAATGTGTGTGGGTTGGAGAGTGTTTCTTGTCAAAATGTGTGTGGGTTGGAGAGTATAAAAAGAACTTCACAAATTTTATAACAAGATTCCATCCTCCATGGTTGGATGAAATCTTATTTGTGAAGTTGTATTTGTGGAAATGAGTCTGAAAAAAAAAAAAAAAAAAAATGTTTGTGTTGTTTGCGTTGTTTGTGTTGTTTGCGTTGTTTGTGTTGTTTGCGTTGTTTGTGTTGTTTGCGTTGTTTGTGTTGTTTGCGTTGTTTGTGTTGTTTATGTTGTTTGCGTTGTTTGCGTTGTTTATGTTGTTTATGTTGTTTGTGTTGTTTGTGTTGTTTGTGTTGTTTGTGTTGTTTGTGTTGTTTGTGTTGTTTGTGTTGTTTATGTTGTTTATGTTGTTTGTGTTGTTTGTGTTGTTTGTGTTGTTTATATTGTTTGCGTTGTTTATGTTGTTTATGTTGTTTGCGTTGTTTATGTTGTTTGTTGTTTGCGTTGTTTATGTTGTTTGTTGTTTGTGTTGTTTGTGTTTGTGGAAATGTGAAATATTATAACAAGATTCCATGGTTGGATGAAACTTTATTTCTAAATTTGTATTTGTAGAAATGTGAAATATAACAAGATTCCATGGTTGGATGAAATTTTATTTCTAAATTTGTATTTGTGGAAATGTGAAATATTATAACAAGATTCCATGGTTGGATGAAATCTTATTTGTAAATTTGTATTTGTGGAAATGTGTCTGGATTGGAGTCGAGTGTCTGTAAAATTGGGTTCAAATTGGGGTTAAAAAAAAAAAAAAAAAAAAAAAAAAAAAAATGTTTGTGTTGTTTGTGTACAATTTTATTTGTGTATCCAATGTGTGCTAAAGCCCATCTGTGGTGGGACTTTGAAAGGGAACCTAACCCGCATTCACGCTCGAGGAGAGTTTCCGTTTTTGCCGGAAGCTCCCTTCGAGTTCGAAGGGAAACCACAGAAAACCTTCGAAGGCTAGGCCGACGGTCTGACCGTCTACCCGACTCCGTCTCGGGTGAAACTGGTTTCCTGTAAAAGAAAACGCCCTGTAAAAAAAACGCGAAGACACGCGAAACTTGGTACTTGAGTCTTGTTTCCTGTAAAAGAAAACGCCTTGTAAGATCGAAGCGCGTCTTGTAAAGAAAAACGCGAAACTGGGTACTTGAGTCTTGTTTCCTGTAAAAGAAAACGCCCTGTAAAAGAAAACGCCTTGTAAGATCGAAGCGCGTCTTGTAAAGAAAAACGCGAAGACACGTGAAAACTTGGTACTTGAGTCTTGTTTCCTGTAAAGGAAAACGCCCTGAAAAAGAATACGCGTTTTCTTGTTCATTGTAAAATCGACGAACTATCGATGCAATAATATCAAAAATATCAAATATTTATCAAGCATTTATCAAAAATATCAAGTATTTATCAAAAATATCAAATATTTATCAAGTATTTATCAAAAATATCAAGTATTTATCAAAAATATCAAATATTTATCAAGTATTTATCAAAAATTTATCAAGTATTTATCAAAAATTTATCAAAAATTTATCAAGTATTTATCAAAAATTTATCAAGTATTTATCAAGTATTTATCAAATACATTTATCAAATACATTTATCAAATACATTTATCAAATACCAATTTCTTAAAAAATGAAAAAACGTACCTTTCATAGTAACCTTTCATTTTTACATTTTCTATGAAAACTTGACTTTAAAAACATGACCTTCTTCAAAACAAACTTCCCCACAGGATTTTTTCACTTTTTAAAACACCCTTATAAGGATGTTCTATCAAACACTTTTTAAAACACTTTATAAAACAAAACCTTTATAAAACTTGACCTTCTTCAAAACAAACTTCCCCACAGGATTTTTTCACTTTTTAAAACACCCTTATTATATTATAAGGATGTTCTATCAAACACTTTTTAAAACACTTTATAAAACAAAAGCTTTTTAAAACAAAACCTTTTTAAAACACCATACACTTTTTACCTTTTTAAAACACTTTATACACCATTACCTTTCCCCACCACTTTATAAAACAAAACCTTTTTAAAACATAACCTTTTTAAAACATGACCTTTTCATACACTTTTTACCTTTTTAAAACACTTTATACACCATTACCACCTTTTTAAAACCAAACCTGTGGCCACCTCTCATGCATCCATCTCTCTGTGTGAAAAAAGAAAACCACCCACCTTTGTCAACCAGGGAAATTGGCCGGCAAGCCGCCGAAGCGGCTCAAACCGGTCATCATCATCATCATCATAATAATAATAATCATAATTATAAAAAAGAGTACCACCTTGGACATTTCTGTCTCACGCCCCCTAGACAAACCGTTCCTTCTTTCTTGTCGGGATCTCCTTCGCTAGACCACGCTTCCTGTTCGCTTCCCCCTTGTCCACCTTCCAGTCTTCCAGAGTGCCGCCAGAGCTTTCATCCCCCGAGGACCGAATTCGACCCTCAGATATCCGAATTCGGGTCAAGCGACTCTTTACCACGGTGGTTCTACGCGTACCTAAAAGGCCTTGCGCCCCCGTGAGGGGGTGGGCAACACAGGCGCTCCCTCCATCGTGTTGTGACCACCCTTTCCCACCGTGGCATCTCCCAACCCCGGAGGCACCTGGACCGCAGTGCACAGAGGCCTCCGGTCCTGAGAGACTTCTTCTACTGCGCGCCCACGGCACACGGGGTGCCCCAGGCGCCTTCCAGCCGGTTGCCTCTCATCGGAGCCCCAGACCTACAGGCTCAAGCAATGGCCATGCCGGCACAGAGCGTCAATTGACGAGGTTCGTTCCCATTACGGTGCGAGACACGGTCAGGTAATCTCTTTGTACCAGGAATTCGAATCCCGAACTCCCCATGCACGTACCGGGTGGCCCTGCAAGGGGCCCCGTTTTCGGAGGAACCTCTAGACCCCGCCAAGAGACAACCGGCCAACAGTAGCCCTTCGGACACCTTGTCGAGCTCCTTTGAACACCCGGAAGGGATTGGAAGGTTTGAAGGGTTCACTACTGGAGAAGAGCGGCTGAAGTACAGACGATCCCTGCTGGAGAAGGGGGAGCAGGGTGGCTCCCATCACTCTGACCCTGGCGCCGCACTGGGAAAAGAAGTGGCTACCGGGGCCACGGTAGCCCTCGAGGAGAATCCTGCGATCGGCCCCTACATACTGCATGGGAGCGGCGGTCCTCCGCACTCTCTCTTCCATCCGACCTTACTGAGGGCCAGGAATCTTAGGGCCGTGCATGCGAACCCCCTGCCTATACTAACCGACAGCGAGTATCGCGGTCCATGCTTGCAACTGACCCACAGCAGAGGATCGGAGAGGAGGATTGGAGCGACCCCATGTCCCCGGTATGCGGCCATCCGGCGAGTTCGGGGTGTAGTATCTGTATCCGCCTCCTCACCCAGCGGGGGAGGGTAGGATCTGAGCAGCCCCCTGTCTCTCCCCTTCTGTCTAGAAGAGGTGCCACAGAAACGTCGCCATCTGAAAAGAAGAAGAAAAAGGACATGAGTGGAGCAAAAAGAAAAGGGTTGTCTCAGAAAATGAATCTTTATAAAAAAGACAGTCAGTCAAGTTTCCATGTCAAAGAACATGGCAAAATTTTCAAACTCTTATGAAATACACTTTAGAAGAAAATGGATTAAAAACTTGATCTCTTTAACAGAAACTTTTTTAACAAAGTCGCAAAATAAAAACAATCTTTTTATATTCAAGTTTCAATTGTCAACATGGTCGCATAGCCAAATTTTCAAACTCTTATCCTCTCATGAAATACATTTTAGAAGAAAATGGATTAAAAACTTAAATTTTCAAAGTGTTGGATACATTCTCTTTAACAGAAGACGGCGAAATTTTCAAACTCTTATTCACAAACTCGAACCATTTCAGAATGGTTTCAAAACACCCTCTCAAAAAATCAATCTTTTTAACAAAGTCAAAATATAAAAACAATCTTTTTATATTCAAGTTTAACTTTTCAAAGTGTTGGATACAGTCTCTTTAACCCGGCGAAATTTTTAAACTCTTATTCACAAACTCAATACATTTCAGAATTGTTTCAAAACACCCTCTCAAAAAATCAATCTTTTTAACAAAGTAACTTTTATCGCATAATAATACAAAGTAAAACACTCACAAGCAGAATAATCCAAAGGCACAAGCATCGAGAAAGACGAAAGCCAAGTGAACGAGCTAGTGAATTCACGGCCTTTTATACACCCGTTTGACCCAATTAATTTTTTTTTTTTTTTTTTTTTTGTGACCTCAATAATTTTTTTTTTTTTTTTTTTTTCAAGGTGTTGGATACATTCTTTTTAACAGAACATAGCGAAACTTTTAAAGAATGAATCTTTTTAACAAAGTAACACATTAAAAACTTAAATTTTCAAAGTGTTGGATACATTCTCGCATAGCCAAATTTTCAAACTCTTATCCTCTAATAAAATACACTTTAGAAGAAAATGGATTAAAAACTTAAATTTTCAAAGTATTGGATACATTCTCTTTAACAGAACATAACGACATTTTCAAACTCTTATGCTCTCATTTCAGAAGAAAATTGTTTAAAATACCGTCTCAAAAAATCAAACTTTTTAACAAAATCACAAAATAAAAACAATCTTTTTATATTCAAGTTTAAATTTTCAAAGTGTTGGACGCAGCAAAATTTTCAAACTCTTATGCTCTCATTTCAGAAGAAACCATCTCAAAAAATCAAATTTTTTAACAAAGTCGCAAAATAAAAACAATCTTTTTATATTCAAGTTTAAATTTTCAAAGTGTTGGATAACAGAACGCAGCAAAATTTTCAAACTCTTATTCCCTCATTTCAGAAGAAAATTGTTTAAAATACCATGTCAAAAAATCAAAGTTCCAAAATAAAATAATACGAAGTAAAATACTCACAGAAATCCACAGGCACAGAAATCCACAGGCACAGAAATCCACAGGCACAGAAATCCACAGGCACAGAAATCCACAGGCAAAGAAATCCACAGGCAAAGAAATCCACGGGCAGAGTAATCCACGGGCAGAGTAATCCACGGGCAGAGTAATCCACAGGCAGAGTAATCCACAGGCAGAGTAATCCAAAGAGCAGGCACAAGCATCGAGGTAGACGAAAGCCAAGTGAAAGAGCTAGCGAATGCACGGCCTTTTATACACCAGTTTGACCTCAATAATTTTTTTTTTCAAGGTTGCAGAGGGTTATGCAATAGGATATAGGCTTCGTATACCTTACAATGCATTAAAAAAAAAAAAAAAAAAAAAAAAAAATTTTTTTTTTTTCAAGGTCTCAGAGGGTTGTGCAATAGGATATAGGCTTCGTATACCTTACAATACATTAAAAAAAAAAAAAAAAAAATTTTTTTTTTTTTTCAAGGTCGCAGAGGGTTGTGCAATAGGATATAGGCTTCGTATACCTTACAACACATTAAAAAAAAAAAAAAAAAAAAAAAATTCTTTTTTTTTTTTTTTTTTTTTTTTTTTTTTTTTCAAGGTCGCAGAGTGTAGAAATGCAGTATAAAAGGCCGTGCATCCGCTTGCTCGTTCACTCGGCTGTCTTGTTTCACCAAGTTTTTGCCTGCCTGCCTGCCTGCCTGCCTGCTGGATGACCTCACCACCGCCGATATACAGGGCCGTTTTCCAAAGACTTGGATTCTGTGGAAGATGCAGGAGGAGACTGGTTGCTTTCCGTGAGCTTTCGGGCAGACGGGTTTAGTTTATGAAGACTGCCACTTCCCGAGACATGGATTGAATTGGGTGCCATTGGAAAAGATGGACTTGTATTTTTTCGGTGACCTTTCTACGATAAAACTCTGTTTTCTTTGATAGAGTCCAGCCGCATTTCGAAAGACATTTTTCAAAGTGTTGGAGTGGTCGAACTGAAAAAGATTGACTTTTTGTGACATTTCCAAGTTAAAACTTGAACCGTTTTCTTGTATGGAGCCCAGCCGCATGTCGATAGACTCTGAATTTTTTCAAAGTGTTGGAGTGGTCCAACTGAAAAAAATTGACTTTTTGTGACATTTCCAAGTTAAAACTGTTTTCTTGTATGGAGCCCAGCCGCATTTCGAAAGACTGCGACATTTTTCAAAGTGTTGGAGGGGTCCAACTGAAAAAGATTAACTTTTTGTGACATTTCCAAGATAAAACTGTTTTCTTGTGTGGAGCCCAGCCGCATTTCGATAGACTCTGAATTTTTTCAAAGTGTTGGAGTGGTGCAACTGAAAAAGAGTGACATTTCCAAGTGAAACCAGAGAACGGTTCGTGAGATTTTCCCAAAGAAGACCTCCCTCTCTTTCCACCCCATTCCCACGCGCGCGCTGACGCAGGCTTCAGTAGCTCTCTGTCTCGAGCACGATGAACACCTGCATGTGTTGCTCTCTGCCGGTCCTCAACGGCTCGCGCTTGACGCGGTGCCAGCATGCGGTCCACCCGCCGTGTCTGCTGGAGCAGGTCCGAGATGCCCGGCATCTCAAGTGTCGGGTGTGCGGGGCCACACTCAAGGCCCCGGACCTCACCTTTCTCTGGATCCAGTACAAAGATCGAATGACGGATGAGCAATTTCGTTGGTTGCGGGAAAAAAGAAACGAAATTTTGATTCTCGAACTGGATCCAAAAGATTTGGAAGGATCTCACCTCCAAGTCTAAAGTGTCTCATCCGTCGCAGAAAAAAGAGTTGAAAGGGGAAACCTGTTCCCCTTTCAACTCTTTTTTTTGCGCCCAACCCCTCACCAACGTTGGTCCCGAAAGGGAGAGTCGTGTTTAAAACTTTATCCTCTGTTCTAAAATGTATTATACTACAATTTTTTTTTTTTTTTTTTTTTTTAACATTTATTTATATGAAATATGTTTAAACATTAAATATAAATATACATAATATTATTCTTTATTCTATTATATCTTACCTCTATTATAACTTGATTATAAAATATATTATAATACAACTACTACTACAAAAAAAAAAAAAAAAAAAAAATTTTTTTTTTTTTTTTTTTTTTTTTTTAATAATATTTACATTTTACTTTTACATCTATTCATATGAAATATGTTTAAACATTAAATATAAATATACATCATATTATTCTTTATTCTATTATATCTTATCTCTATTATAACTTGATTATAAAATATATTATACTACTACAAAAAAAAAAAAAAAAATTCTTTTTTTTTTTTTTTTTTTTTAATAATATTTACATTTTACTTTTACATCTATTCATATGAAATATGTTTAACCATTAAATATAAATATACATCATACATTTTTTTACTCTAATATATCTTATCTTTATTATAACTTGATTATAAAATAAATTATACTACTACAAAAAAAAAAAAAAAAAAAAAAAAAAATTTTTTTTTTTTTTCAAGGTCGTAGAGGGTAGAAATGCAGTATAAAAGGCCGTGCATCCGCTTGCTCGTTCACTCGGCTGTCTTGTTTCACCCAGTTTTTGCCTGCCTGCCTGCCACCTTACCACCGCCGATATACAGGGCCGTTTTCCAGACTTGGATTCTGCGGAAGATGCAGGAGGAGACTGGAAAAAGATTGCTTTCCGTGACCTTTCGGGCAGACGGGTTTAGTTTATGAAGACTGCCACTTCCCGACACATGGATTGAATTGGGTGCCATTGGAAAAGATGGACTTGTATTTTTTGGATACCGTTCGACTCGTTCGCTGAGAGGATGGCCAGACATTCTCGACTCTTGTGTGTGTATTGCAGCGTGCCGCAGGGAGGACTGGGTTTAATTCTAAGAGAGTGTGGTCACGGATATCATGCGGGGTGCATCGTGTATTATGTCAAAAGCTGTTGTGATAACAGAGAGCTACCCCTGACGTGTTTCGAATGTGCCACCTCCATCCACTGGCGAGAACTGAGGGCCGTATGGACGGTCCTCTGCCATCCCCTGAGTCCCAGCCGGATCGGAAGGAGCCCCGTCGAAAGAGAATGTAGACTGTGGTTAGAAGAGGCCATTGAAAAAGAAAACAAGACATTGGATGTGTAAAATAATGCATGTCCCATGCATTTTATCCTATAAAGAATGGATCTTGTCATTTATCCCTACATACTTTTTTTTCTATAGATGTTTAAATATATTTTATAATAAAAATATTTTATCTTTACATCTGTTGAATAAAAAAAAAAAAAAAAAAAAAAAAATTTTTTTTTTTTTTTTTTTTTTTTACATGTATATATATATTTGAATCTCCTGTCCCTTAGACACTCTCTGCTTATTTTCAGTCCTAATCGAATGAAATCTCGAAAGTACACCTTCTGATTCACACAACTTTTTTTCAAATTGACGGAAAACGTTGAGGTGTATCCTCTTGTATGGGGTGTTTTAGGAATCCTCTTGGGTTGCGCAACAGGACACCTATTCCAAAAAGAGGATTGAGTGTGAAGGTGAACGACACGGTGCCTTTTCGTGATGCCGCGGACTACGACTCCCCATACACAGAAAGTGTGCCAGTGGACATGGCTTTAAAAAGTCTCTTTGTGTTTTCTAGCGCCTGTGCTTTTTTTTTAATAGTAGCATTCATATTTTATTCTTACATCAGTTGATATAAAATATAGTTTGAGAACTAAACTAAATTTCTTAAAAGTACATTATAAAATGCTTTGTTCTATAACTGTATTATAAAATAGTTTATACTACTATAACATTATATAACATTAAAAAAAAAAAAAAAATTTTTTTTTTTTTTTTTTTTTAATAGTATTTATATTTTATTTTTACATCTATTGATATGAAATATATTTAGAGAATTAAATATCTTAAATATATATCAGAATCTTATCTCTATTATAACTTGATTATAAAATATATTACAATAAAAAAAAAAAAAAAAAAATTTTTTTTTTTTTTTTTTTAATAGTATTTATATTTTATTTTTACATCTATTGATATGAAATATATTTAGAGAATTAAATATCTTAAATATATATCAGAATACTTTAATATATCTTATCTCTATTATAACTTCATTATAAAAGTGTATCCTCTTTTAAGGGGTGGTTGCGCAACCTGTCCCCCCAAAGGGATGGAGCGGGAAGGTGAAGGGCAAGGTGTCTTTTCGAGAGGCCGCCGCGGACTCCCCATCTACAGGGAGGATGTCAGGATTTTAAAACGTGCCGTCGGGTGGGAAGATGAATGACAAGGTTCGTGGTGTCACTCTCCATGCACTGGCAGTATGCCACGGGGCACTCGATACACGGGATCCGATGCGGGGCGAAAGAATCAAGAGGAGCCCCCCAGTAAAGAGAAGAGAAACAAGAGGTCCTCTCGAGAGGGGAGGCGGCTCGTGTGCCAGTCGTCTAGAAGCCCCCTTCAAACGGGTCTGAAACCATTTTCAGAGAAACAGGTAAGTATAAAAAAATCCAAACTGAAAAAAAAAAAAAAAAAAAAAATTCCAAACTGGAAAAAAAAATATATATATATATATATATATATATTATAATATATATATCCCCTTTTTTTTTTTTTTTTTTTTTTTTTTTTAACTTAAACTTTAATTTCAATTTCAATTTCAACTTTAATTTTAACTTAAACTTTAACTTAAACTTTAATTTTAATTTCAATTTCAATTTCAATTTTAACACTTAAATGCTACTCCCTGAGGTGCGGGGGCTCGCTCAATGTCTGCCCGATTCCCGGACACAAGTATCCCGCTCCCAAGAGGGGTGTTGTCTCTCTTGATTCAACAGGTCCCTACCCAAGAGGGGCTCTCTGGATTCAACAGGACCCGGGGAATAGAAAAGGTGGGTGGCCTTCCACGAGAGGGATGGGAAATGGATTGAGAGAACTCTACGTCTTCAATGGACATTATACAATCCTTCGCTCTAATATATCTCATCGCTACTATGCTTCACTTGCTATAAAACTATATTAGACTACTACTACTTGTATTTTATTTTTACATCTATTGATATGAAATAAATTTAGAATATTAAATACCTTAATTATACATCATAGAATACTTTACTCCAATATATCTTATCTCATCTTATACTACTACTACAAAAAAAAAAAAAAAAAAAAAAAAAAAATTTTTTTTTTTTTTTTTTTTTTTTTAATAGTAGTATTTATATTTTATTTTTACATCTATTGATATGAAATAAATTTAGAGAATTAAATATCTTAAATATACATCATAGAATACTTTACTCTAATATATCTTATCTCATCTCTATTATAACTTGATTATAAAATATATTATACTACTACTACAAAAAAAAAAAAAAAAAAAAAAAAAAAAAATTTTTTTTTTTTTTTTTTTTTTTTAATAGTAGTATTTATATTTTATTTTTATATCTTGATATGAAATATATTTAGAGAATTAAATATCTTAAATATACATCATAGAATACTTTAATATATCTTATCTCATCTCTATTATAACTTGATTATAAAATATATTATACTACTACTACAAAAAAAAAAAAAAAAAAAAAAAAAAAAAAAATTTTTTTTTTTTTTTTTTAATAGTAGTATTTATATTTTATTTTTACATCTATTGATATGAAATATATTTAGAGAATTAAATATCTTAAATATACATCATAGAATACTTTGTTCATATTTCTGAAATTTTACAAGTCCAGCGTCTTGTCTTTATAAAGGGAAAGGTAGAGTGGCCGTTTGAGAGAGGTTCCCGTGGAGAGAGGTCAGAATGGATGTCAGATTCACACCGGACGCAAGATGTAGATTAAAAAAAAAAAAAAATTTTTTTTTTTTTTTTTCTAAATTTTGCGTCCGGCGTGAATCTGTCCTCCATTCTGACCCCACTGCAGGGGAACCTCTCTCAAACGGCCCTTCAACTTTACCCTTTATAAAGAGAGGGTGTCTGGACTTGTGTTTCGCGTCGGACGACACCCGAAAATAAAAGTGTCCAGCAGGGATACGGAAAGGGGTCGGAACGTTCCCCTCGGTCCGAGCTTTCGTTTGCACCGGGTGGCGTGCCTCTCGTGGGTCGACCGGGGGAGAGGAGCCCGTCGGAAATTTCGGGTTCGCCTTTTCAAAAGGCCCTCCCGCACGCGGTGGGGGTCGGAAACTTGGGAGGGGGGTCAGGCCGATGACCCTCGAGACGGCCTTTCGAGGGGTCCCTCGCATCCCGTCCCCAGACAGGTCGTTGACCCCTGAGGCGTGTTGGCATTTCCGCGGTAAAAGGGGAGGCAAGGGGGGACCGGAGAGGGCTTCGACCCCCTTCCAACGGTTTTTCGCTTCGTTTCCCTTCCTCCTCTGCCGAGACCCCCGTTTCGAACGCGGGCGGTACCCCACTCCCTTTTGGGGGCCCTCGGAGGCTTTTGGCGGAAGCGTTTTTCGCTGGTCACGGTCCAACGCGTCGCCGGACCGCCGAAAGAACATTGGTTTCGAATGGCTCGATTTTTTTCCAACCCGTAGATAGGTGACATGACCCCTCTACCCCGAGCGGTTCTGACCCGACCCAAACCCGCCCGAGACACGCCCCAACGGGACCGGGTCATGTGACCTATCCAGAGGTTGGAAAAAAATTAAGCTTCTCAAAAATGTCTCGGTTTCGATCGGCATCCGCTTTTTTCGAGGTCAAAAGGGGTCAAAACCGCGAATCGGGGAACCCGGAAGATGCCCTACAGGACCCCCCGGTCGCCCCACGCCTCCCCAACTCGCTGGGAAGAAGCGGACCGACGCGTAGAGTGGGACGTTTTGGGGGGGTCGTTCGGTCGACCGCCCGGGCCCCGGGCCACAAAGTAGAGCGTCTGAATTTCGAGGGGCCCCGGGCCCTTTCCACACGACCGGAAACGGACCGAAGCTACACCGTCGGGAAGAGGGGGGAGAGAAAGGGACCGCGACAGGGTCCGCGATCCCTTCCGCCAGAGATCCGACGCGACAGGCGTCCTCCAAGTTTCCACCCGAAAGTGGGTCAGGGCCCTCGACCCCCCCGTGGACCGCGGAGAGGGACGAAACTGGACGGGAAAGAAGGCCCTGCGAGAGAGGCGAGAGATTTTTTTTTTTTTTTTGCAAAATATTTTTATTCAACAGATGTAAAGATAAAATATTTTTATTATAAAATATATTTAAACATCTATAGAAAAAAAAGTATGTAGGGATAAATGACAAGATCCATTCTTTATAGGATAAAATGCATGGGACATGCATTATTTTACACATCCAATGTCTTGTTTTCTTTTTCAATGGCCTCTTCTAACCACAGTCTACATTCTCTTTCGACGGGGCTCCTTCCGATCCGGCTGGGACTCAGGGGATGGCAGAGGACCGTCCATACGGCCCTCAGTTCTCGCCAGTGGATGGAGGTGGCACATTCGAAACACGTCAGGGGTAGCTCTCTGTTATCACAACAGCTTTTGACATAATACACAATGCACCCCGCATGATATCCGTGACCACACTCTCTTAGAATTAAACCCAGTCCTCCCTGCGGCACGCTGCAATACACACACAAGAGTCGAGAATGTCTGGCCATCCTCTCAGCGAACGAGTCGAACGGTATCCAAAAAATACAAGTCCATCTTTTCCAATGGCACCCAATTCAATCCATGTGTCGGGAAGTGGCAGTCTTCATAAACTAAACCCGTCTGCCCGAAAGGTCACGGAAAGCAATCTTTTTCCAGTCTCCTCCTGCATCTTCCACAGAATCCAAGTCTGGAAAACGGCCCTGTATATCGGCGGTGGTAAGGTCATCCAGCAGGCAGGCAAAAACTGGGTGAAACAAGACAGCCTAGTGAACGAGCAAGCGGATGCACGGCCTTTTATACTGCATTTCTACCCTCTACAACCTTGAAAAAAAAAAAAAAAAAAAAATTTTTTTTTTTTTTTTTATTTATTTGTAGTAGTATAATTTATTTTATAATCAAGTTATAATAAAGATAAGATATATTAGAGTAAAAAAATGTATGATGTATATTTATATTTAATGGTTAAACATATTTCATATGAATAGATGTAAAAATAAAATGTAAATACTATCATAAAAAAAAAAAAAAAAAAAATTTTTTTTTTTTTTTTTTTTTTTTTTGTAGTAGTAGTAGTGTCATATATTTTATAATCAAGTTATAATAGAGATAAGATATAATAGAATAATAGAGATAAGATATATTAGAGTAAAGAAATGTATGATGTATATTTATATTTAATGTTTAAACATATTTCATATGAATAGATGTAAAAATAAAATGTAAATACTATTATTAAAAAGAAAAAAAAAAAATTTTTTTTTTTTTTTTTTGTAGCAGTATAATTCATTTTATAATCAAGTTATAATAGAGATAAGATATAATAGAATAAAGAAATGTATGATGTATATTTATATTTAATGTTTAAACATATTTCATATGAATAGATGTAAAAAAAAAAAAAAAAAAAAAAAATTTTTTTTTTTTTTTTTTTTTGTAGTAGTTGTATTATAATATATTTTATAATCAAGTTATAATAGAGGTAAGATATAATAGAATAAAGAATAATATTATGTATATTTATATTTAATGTTTAAACATATTTCATATAAATAAATGTTAAAAAAAAAAAAAAAAAAAAATTGTAGTATAATACATTTTAGAACAGAGGATAAAGTTTTAAACACGACTCTCCCTTTCGGGACCAACGTTGGTGAGGGGTTGGGCGCAAAAAAAAGAGTTGAAAGGGGAACAGGTTTCCCCTTTCAACTCTTTTTTCTGCGACGGATGAGACACTTTAGACTTGGAGGTGAGATCCTTCCAAATCTTTTGGATCCAGTTCGAGAATCAAAATTTCGTTTCTTTTTTCCCGCAACCAACGAAATTGCTCATCCGTCATTCGATCTTTGTACTGGATCCAGAGAAAGGTGAGGTCCGGGGCCTTGAGTGTGGCCCCGCACACCCGACACTTGAGATGCCGGGCATCTCGGACCTGCTCCAGCAGACACGGCGGGTGGACCGCATGCTGGCACCGCGTCAAGCGCGAGCCGTTGAGGACCGGCAGAGAGCAACACATGCAGGTGTTCATCGTGCTCGAGACAGAGAGCTACTGAAGCCTGCGTCAGCGCGCGCGTGGGAATGGGGTGGAAAGAGAGGGAGGTCTTCTTTGGGAAAATCTCACGAACCGTTCTCTGGTTTCACTTGGAAATGTCACTCTTTTTCAGTTGCACCACTCCAACACTTTGAAAAAATTCAGAGTCTATCGAAATGCGGCTGGGCTCCACACAAGAAAACAGTTTTATCTTGGAAATGTCACAAAAAGTTAATCTTTTTCAGTTGGACCCCTCCAACACTTTGAAAAATGTCGCAGTCTTTCGAAATGCGGCTGGGCTCCATACAAGAAAACAGTTTTAACTTGGAAATGTCACAAAAAGTCAATTTTTTTCAGTTGGACCACTCCAACACTTTGAAAAAATTCAGAGTCTATCGACATGCGGCTGGGCTCCATACAAGAAAACGGTTCAAGTTTTAACTTGGAAATGTCACAAAAAGTCAATCTTTTTCAGTTCGACCATTCCAACACTTTGAAAAATGTCTTTCGAAATGCGGCTGGACTCTATCAAAGAAAACAGAGTTTTATCGTAGAATGGTCACCGAAAAAATACAAGTCCATCTTTTCCAATGGCACCCAATTCAATCCATGTCTCGGGAAGTGGCAGTCTTCATAAACTAAACCCGTCTGCCCGAAAGCTCACGGAAAGCAACCAGTCTCCTCCTGCATCTTCCACAGAATCCAAGTCTTTGGAAAACGGCCCTGTATATCGGCGGTGGTGAGGTCATCCAGCAGGCAGGCAGGCAGGCAAAAACTTGGTGAAACAAGACAGCCGAGTGAACGAGCAAGCGGATGCACGGCCTTTTATACTGCATTTCTACACTCTGCGACCTTGAAAAAAAAAAAAAAAAAAAAAATTTTTTTTTTTTTTTTTTTAATGTTTTGTAAGGTGTACGAAGCCTATATCCTATTGCACAACCCTCTGCAACCTTGAAAAAAAAAAAAAAAAAAAAAAAATTTTTTTTTTTTTCAATGCTTTGTAAGGTATACGAAGCCTATATCCTATTGCACAACCCTCTGCGACCTTGAAAAAAAAAAAAAAAATTTTTTTTTTTTAATGCATTGTAAGGTATACGAAGCCTATATCCTATTGCATAACCCTCTGCAACCTTGAAAAAAAAAAAAAAAAAAAAAAAAAATTATTGAGGTCACAAAAAAAAAAAAAAAAAAAAAAAAAAAAAAAAAATATTGAGGTCAAACTGGTGTATAAAAGGCCGTGCATTCGCTAGCTCTTTCACTTGGCTTTCGTCTACCTCGATGCTTGTGCCTGCTCTTTGGATTACTCTGCCTGTGGATTACTCTGCCCGTGGATTACTCTGCCCGTGGATTACTCTGCCCGTGGATTACTCTGCCTGTGGATTTCTGTGCCTGTGGATTTCTGTGCCTGTGGATTTCTGTGAGTATTTTACTTCGTATTATTTTATTTTGGAACTTTGATTTTTTGAGATGGTATTTTAAACAATTTTCTTCTGAAATGAGGGAATAAGAGTTTGAAAATTTTGCTGCGTTCTGTTATCCAACACTTTGAAAATTTAAACTTGAATATAAAAAGATTGTTTTTATTTTGCGACTTTGTTAAAAAATTTGATTTTTTGAGATGGTTTCTTCTGAAATGAGAGCATAAGAGTTTGAAAATTTTGCTGCGTCCAACACTTTGAAAATTTAAACTTGAATATAAAAAGATTGTTTTTATTTTGTGATTTTGTTAAAAAGTTTGATTTTTTGAGACGGTATTTTAAACAATTTTCTTCTGAAATGAGAGCATAAGAGTTTGAAAATGTCGTTATGTTCTGTTAAAGAGAATGTATCCAATACTTTGAAAATTTAAGTTTTTAATCCATTTTCTTCTAAAGTGTATTTCATTAGAGGATAAGAGTTTGAAAATTTGGCTATGCGAGAATGTATCCAACACTTTGAAAATTTAAGTTTTTAATGTGTTACTTTGTTAAAAAGATTCATTCTTTAAAAGTTTCGCTATGTTCTGTTAAAAAGAATGTATCCAACACCTTGAAAAAAAAAAAAAAAAAAAAAAAATTATTGAGGTCACAAAAAAAAAAAAAAAAAAAAAAAAAAAAAAAAAAAAATTAATTGGGTCAAACGGGTGTATAAAAGGCCGTGAATTCACTAGCTCGTTCACTTGGCTTTCGTCTTTCTCGATGCTTGTGCCTTTGGATTATTCTGCTTGTGAGTGTTTTACTTTGTATTATTATGCGATAAAAGTTACTTTGTTAAAAAGATGGATTTTTTGAGAGGGTGTTTTGAAACAATTCTGAAATGTATTGAGTTTGTGAATAAGAGTTTAAAAATTTCGCCGGGTTAAAGAGACTGTATCCAACACTTTGAAAAGTTAAACTTGAATATAAAAAGATTGTTTTTATATTTTGACTTTGTTAAAAAGATTGATTTTTTGAGAGGGTGTTTTGAAACCATTCTGAAATGAGTGAATAAGAGTTTGAAAATTTCGCCGTCTTCTGTTAAAGAGAATGTATCCAACACTTTGAAAATTTAAGTTTTTAATCCATTTTCTTCTAAAATGTATTTCATGAGAGGATAAGAGTTTGAAAATTTGGCTATGCGACAATGTTGACAATTGAAACTTGAATATAAAAAGATTGTTTTTATTTTGCGACTTTGTTAAAAAAGTTTCTGTTAAAGAGAATGTATCCAACACTTTGAAAATTTAAGTTTTTAATCCATTTTCTTCTAAAGTGTATTTCATAAGAGTTTGAAAATTTTGCCATGTTCTTTGAAATGGAAACTTGACTGAGTGTCTTTTTTAAAAAGATTCATTTTCTGAGACAACCCTTTTCTTTTTGCTCCACTCATGTCCTTTTTCTTCTTCTTTTCAGATGGCGACGTTTCTGTGGCACCTCTTCTAGACAGAAGGGGAGAGACAGGGGGCTGCTCAGATCCTACCCTCCCCCGCTGGGCGAGGAGGCGGATACAGATACTACACCCCGAACTCGCCGGATGGCCGCATACCGGGGACATGGGGTCGCTCCAATCCTCCTCTCCGATCCTCTACTGTGGGTCAGTTGCAAGCATGGACCGCGATACTCGCTGTCGGTTAGTATAGGCAGGGGGTTCGCATGCACGGCCCTAAGATTCCTGGCCCTCAGTAAGGTCGGATGGAAGAGAGAGTGCGGAGGACCGCCGCTCCCAGGCAGTATGTAGGGGCCGCTCGCAGGATTCTCCTCGAGGGCTACCGTGGCCCCGGTAGCCACTTCTTTTCCCAGTGCGACGCCAGGGTCAGAGTGATGGGAGCCACCCTGCTCCCCCTTCTCCAGCAGGGATCGTCTGTACTTCAGCTGCCGCTCTTCTCCAGTAGTGAACCCTTCAAACCTTCCAATCCCTTCCGGGTGTTCAAAGGAGCTCGACAAGGTGTCCGAAGGGCTACTGTTGGCCGGTTGTCTCTTGGCGGGGTCTAGAGGTTCCTCCGAAAACGGGGCCCCTTGCAGGGCCACCCGGTACGTGCATGGGGAGTTCGGGATTCGAATTCCTGGTACAAAGAGATTACCTGACCGTGTCTCGCACCGTAATGGGAACGAACCTCGTCAATTGACGCTCTGTGCCGGCATGGCCATTGCTTGAGCCTGTAGGTCTGGGGCTCCGATGAGAGGCAACCGGCTGGAAGGCGCCTGGGGCACCCCGTGTGCCGTGGGCGCGCAGTAGAAGAAGTCTCTCAGGACCGGAGGCCTCTGTGCACTGCGGTCCAGGTGCCTCCGGGGTTGGGAGATGCCACGGTGGGAAAGGGTGGTCACAACACGATGGAGGGAGCGCCTGTGTTGCCCACCCCCTCACGGGGGCGCAAGGCCTTTTAGGTACGCGTAGAACCACCGTGGTAAAGAGTCGCTTGACCCGAATTCGGTCCTCGGGGGATGAAAGCTCTGGCGGCACTCTGGAAGACTGGAAGGTGGACAAGGGGGAAGCGAACAGGAAGCGTGGTCTAGCGAAGGAGATCCCGACAAGAAAGAAGGAACGGTTTGTCTAGGGGGCGTGAGACAGAAATGTCCAAGGTGGTACTCTTTTTTATAATTATTATTATTATTATTATGATGATGATGATGATGACCGGTTTGAGCCGCTTCGGCGGCTTGCCGGCCAATTTCCCTGGTTGACAAAGGTGGGTGGTTTTCTTTTTTCACACAGAGAGATGGATGCATGAGAGGTGGCCACAGGTTTGGTTTTAAAAAGGTGGTAATGGTGTATAAAGTGTTTTAAAAAGGTAAAAAGTGTATGAAGAGGTCATGTTTTAAAAAGGTTATGTTTTAAAAAGGTTTTGTTTTATAAAGTGGTGGGGAAAGGTAATGGTGTATAAAGTGTTTTAAAAAGGTAAAAAGTGTATGGTGTTTTAAAAAGGTTATGTTTTAAAAAGGTTTTGTTTTATAAAGTGTTTTAAAAAGTGTTTGATAGAACATCCTTATACTATAATAAGGGTGTTTTAAAAAGTGAAAAAATCCTGTGGGGAAGTTTGTTTTGAAGAAGGTCAAGTTTTATAAAGGTTTTGTTTTATAAAGTGTTTTAAAAAGTGTTTGATAGAACATCCTTATAAGGGTGTTTTAAAAAGTTAAAAAATCCTGTGGGGAAGTTTGTTTTGAAGAAGGTCATGTTTTTAAAGTCAAGTTTTCATAGAAAATGTAAAAATGAAAGGTTACTATGAAAGGTACGTTTTTTCATTTTTTAAGAAATTGGTATTTGATAAATGTATTTGATAAATGTATTTGATAAATGTATTTGATAAATACTTGATAAATACTTGATAAATTTTTGATAAATGTATTTGATAAATACTTGATAAATACTTGATAAATTTTTGATAAATACTTGATAAATTTTTGATAAATTTTTGATAAATACTTGATAAATTTTTGATAAATACTTGATAAATTTTTGATAAATACTTGATAAATATTTGATATTTTTGATAAATACTTGATATTTTTGATAAATGCTTGATAAATATTTGATATTTTTGATATTATTGCATCGATAGTTCGTCGATTTTACAATGAACAAGAAAACGCGTATTCTTTTTCAGGGCGTTTTCCTTTACAGGAAACAAGACTCAAGTACCAAGTTTTCACGTGTCTTCGCGTTTTTCTTTACAAGACGCGCTTCGATCTTACAAGGCGTTTTCTTTTACAGGGCGTTTTCCTTTACAGGAAACAAGACTCAAGTACCCAGTTTCGCGTTTTTCTTTACAAGACGCGCTTCGATCTTACAAGGCGTTTTCTTTTACAGGAAACAAGACTCAAGTACCAAGTTTCGCGTGTCTTCGCGTTTTTTTTACAGGGCGTTTTCTTTTACAGGAAACCAGTTTCACCCGAGACGGAGTCGGGTAGACGGTCAGACCGTCGGCCTAGCCTTCGAAGGTTTTCTGTGGTTTCCCTTCGAACTCGAAGGGAGCTTCCGGCAAAAACGGAAACTCTCCTCGAGCGTGAATGCGGGTTAGGTTCCCTTTCAAAGTCCCACCACAGATGGGCTTTAGCACACATTGGATACACAAATAAAATTGTACACAAACAACACAAACATTTTTTTTTTTTTTTTTTTTTTTTTAACCCCAATTTGAACCCATTTTTACAGACACTCGACTCCAATCCAGACACATTTCCACAAATACAAATTTACAAATAAGATTTCATCCAACCATGGATTCTTGTTATAATATTTCACATTTCCACAAATACAAATTTAGAAATAAAATTTCATCCAACCATGGAATCTTGTTATATTTCACATTTCTACAAATACAAATTTAGAAATAAAGTTTCATCCAACCATGGAATCTTGTTATAATATTTCACATTTCCACAAACACAAACAACACAAACAACAAACAACATAAACAACGCAAACAACAAACAACATAAACAACGCAAACAACATAAACAACATAAACAACGCAAACAATATAAACAACACAAACAACACAAACAACACAAACAACATAAACAACATAAACAACACAAACAACACAAACAACACAAACAACACAAACAACATAAACAACATAAACAACGCAAACAACGCAAACAACATAAACAACACAAACAACGCAAACAACACAAACAACGCAAACAACACAAACAACGCAAACAACACAAACAACGCAAACAACACAAACAACGCAAACAACACAAACAACGCAAACAACACAAACAACGCAAACAACACAAACATTTTTTTTTTTCAGACTCATTTCCACAAATACAACTTCACAAATAAGATTCCATCCAACCATGGAGGATGGAATCTTGTTATAAAATTTGTGAAGTTCTTTTTATACTCTCCAACCCACACACATTTTGACAAGAAACACTCTCCAACCCACACACATTTTGACAAGAAACACTCTCCCACCCACACACATTTTGACAAGAAACACTCTCCCACCCACACACATTTTGACAAGAAACACTCTCCCACCCACACACATTTTGACAAGAAACACTCTCCCACCCACACACATTTTGACAAGAAACACACTCCAACCCACACACGTTTCCACAAGAAACACTCTCCCACCCACACACGTTTCCACAAGAAACACACTCCCACCCACACACGTTTCCACAAGAAACACTCTCCCACCCACACACGTTTCCACAAGAAACACTCTCCCACCCACACACGTTTCCACAAGAAACACTCTCCCACCCACACACGTTTTCACAAGAAACACTCTCCAACACAACACAACACATTTCCAAAAACAAAAACAGAAATAAGATTCCATGAATGAACCACCAATTTTTTTTTTTTTTTTTTTTTTTTTTTTGAGATGAGTCATAATTTTTTTTTTTTTTTTTTTTGAGATGAGTCATAATTTTTTTTTTTTTTAATGAATCCGAAAAAAAAAAAACATTTGATATTTAATGACCCATCTAATTAAAAAAAAAAAAAAAAAATTATGACCCATTTGATATTTAATGACTCATCTAATTATTAAAAAAAAAAAAAAAAAAAAAAAATTTTTTTTTTTTTTTTTTTTTTTTTTAATGACTCAGCTGATTTAATGACTCATCTAATAATCATCTTTAAATATCTACATCATAAAAACTCCAGATTTCGTTCTCCAGGGTTGGATGAAAACTTATTTCGACTGTCGCCACGTTTTTCGTTTTCCAACCTAGTCACACGCTTTCTACAAATAGCCTCCATGCTCGCTCTCGTGACACGGAGGCCCGCCACGGTGCGACCTACGGTTTTTTTTCCGTTTGGGCCCCACCCTTCTGTGGCCCGAGACGTGGAGCGTGCGACTCGGATCGCACAGAAAAAAACCGGTGCGACGATTTTGGACGCATGTCTCCCGAGGGACCCTAGCCCAGACCCAGGCGTCTAGCTTGGGAGCCAGGCGTCTGTTTAAACCAACACCTTGGGAGCCAGGCGTCTGTTTAAACCAACACCTTGGGAGCCAGGCGTCTTTTTTAAACAAACACCTTGGGAGCCAGGCGTCTGGTTTAAACCAACACCTTGGGAGTCTCCAACTCAGGCGTCTTTTTTAACCCTTTCAGGGGCGGTGTTTGCAGTGTGCAAACACATAATATTACTGTTCCAATTTCGAACTGGCACCAGTATAATTTTAGTACAATTTGGATTTTATAATATTCGTGAAAAACAGCTCTTGATTATTTTCAAATAAATCTGTTCTTAAATTGTGGTGTGAATCAATTATTTAAACATTTTCGGAGCAGAAATACCTTGCCCCTGAAAGGGTTAAACAAACACATTGCGAGCCAGGCGTCTGTTGACAGTACGCCTTGGGAGTCTCCAACTCAGGCGTCTTTTTTAAACAAATACATTGCGAGCCTGGCGTCTGTTGACAGTACGCCTTGGGAGTCTCCAACTCAGGCGTCTTTTTTAAACAAACACCTTGGGAGCCAGGCGTCTGTTGACAGTACGCCTTTTTTTACACAACACCTAGTCAGGCAGACCTTTTTTTGAAACACAGTGTTTGTACGCCTTTTTTATACAACCCCTTGGGAGCCAAGCGTCTTTTGAAACAATACTCTCGACCACCACCACCCCCCTCGTGCAAAGGTTTCGTTCCGAAACGGGGCCACTCCACTCTTTGAGGAGAGCCGCGTCTGGTTCGGAATCGCCGAGGGTCCGGTGCTCGAAACATTGTGCAGTCGACTGTCTCAGAGCCGGCTGTCAACTGGAAAAGGACAAGGGGGTCGGAATCCACGGATCCGAGCCGGGGTAACGGAGCCAAGGGAAGAGGAGAGAAGAAGGCAGACCCTTCTCGGAAAATAAAATATTTAGTCAAAAAAAAAAAAAAAAAAATTTTTTTTTTTTTTTTTTTTGTAGTAGTATTATATATTTTATAATAAAGTTATAAAGTTAGAGCAAAGCTTTTTATGATGTACATATGTAATTTTCTAAATATATTTCATAACTGTAGATGTAAAAATAAAATATAAATATAATATTAAAAAAAAAAAAAAAAATATTTTTTTTTTTTTTTTTTTTTTTTTTTTTTTTTTTTAGTAGTATTATATATTTTATAATAAAGTTATAAAGTTAGAGCAAAGCATTTTATGATGTACATATGTAATTTTCTAAATATATTTCATAACTGTAGATGTAAAAATAAAATATAAATATAATATTAAAAAAAAAAAAAAAAAAAAAAATTTTTTTTTTTTTTTTTTTTAGTAGTATTATATATTTTATAATAAAGTTATAAAGTTAGAGCAAAGCATTTTATGATGTACATATGTAATTTTCTAAATATATTTCATAACTGTAGATGTAAAAATAAAATATAAATATAATATTAAAAAAAAAAAAAAAAAAAAAAAAAAATTTTTTTTTTTTTTTAGTCCTTTTATTCTTCTTCTGCCCTCTGTACCCGGGCAGGTTTACCCGTTTCTGTTATGTCTTTTTCATACCCCGGCCGAAGAACCGTTATTTGTTCCAATTTCAAAATTTTATAACCTTCGGGATGTCCCGTACAATCTTCTCGGGTACAGTCGCAAGTAAGGACGCACACGTCTACTTCATCATACGTTTTTTCTGGATCCAACTTCTCCATGGCGGCATTCAAATCAAAGAGTATATGATATTCTGCAACGTCCGGAAGATTGGTTTGATGCTTATCGTAATACAATTTATAGACGTACATTTTTTTAAAATTCAATATACACACTCTTAAATACCAAACATTCCATCCTATTTCATAGACGCAATCAATAGGAATGGACTTGAATATACCGTTGGATCTTTTATGAACAAATGTTATATTGGTTTGACAATTGTCAATCTTTTTTTGTATGCCATCCACTCTTAAATAACTTTTCAGACACCGAGATACAAATGTGGAGGGTACCCTTTGTTCGCAGAAAAGCAGGTTTTGGGGGTTGGGATCGTCTTCTGCTAATCCGCTATCGTTTAAAGTATCTTTAGTATTCATGGTGTTTTCTTGAAGAATGATGGCTACAAATAGATGAATAAGTTTTATAGTAAATGGATACAAAAAAAAAAAAAAAAAAAAAAAAAAAAAAGAAATTTTTTTTTTTTTTTTTTTTTTTTTCTATTAGTAGTGTAATATATTTTATGATCAAGTTATAATAAAGATAAGATGTATTAGAGTAAAGTATTGAATGATGTACATTTAAGATATTTAATGTTTTAAATATATTTCATATCAACAAATGTAAAAATAAAATATAACTACTAAAAAAAAAAAAAAAAAAAAAACTAATATTAAAAAAAACTAATATTAAAAACTAATATTTAAAAAAATATAAAAAAAAAAAAAAAATTTTTTTTTTTTTTTTTTTTTTTTTTTTTTTTTTTTTTTTTTTTTTTTTTTAGCCTCCGATGCTATTTCTTTCAGACAAGCAAAAAAGTGTCGTCTCCAAAAATTGTGGTCCACTTTTTCATAATCTGGACATTAAAATGAGAAATTCATGTAATTTTATTGTTAAAATGCATTTCATCTTTCTCAAAGACAATAAAAAAAGTGTTTAAACTAAAGAAAAAATCCATTTTTTAGGAATCGAGTCACTGAAGAAGTAGCACGTCAAATTGTATCTCTTTATTATTCCGCAATTCCAATGTCTCAGAGAGAAACTGTTAATCATTTGGGTATTTCCCGTTGTTCTGTTTGCTATTGCATTAAAAAAAAAAAAAAAAATTTTTTTTTTTTTTTTTTTTTTTGATTTGAATTTAAATTCAAGTAAAAATTTAAATAGAATTTAAATCGGAGGCGAAATTGAATTCTGCAGTGGCATAATCTTTTTTTTTTTTTTTTTTTTTTAGTAGTGTAATATATTTTATGATCAAGTTATAATAAAGATAAGATGTATTAGAGTAAAGTATTGAATGATGTACATTTAAGATATTTAATGTTTTAAATATATTTCATATGAAACTGTAGATGTGTATATTTTTCAATAGTCTTTTATCCCTTTCCGTTTCCAAGATTGGCAAAACCTTTTTCGCAAAAAAAGGGGGTTGAAGGAAGTTGTCACAGCAACTTCCTTCAACCCCCTTTTTCTGCTGGGGAAAGAAACACACCTTTTACAACCAAACAACCTTTATTGAAAAATCTTTTTTCATACAGCGTAAAGGGTTTGGGTCAGTCCTTTCGTTTTTATAATTACTTTTGTGGCGGGTATCTTGTCTATTAGAATGCTGATACTCGTATCCAGCGGGTAGCTCGGTGCAGTGTCCTCCGAGTCGCTGGAATCCGAGCTGGAGCTGCAAGTGACGACCGACGGGGAAGAACTGTTGGGCTGGGGCGTGTAGGGTGGTGAGGCTGGTGTGTAGGGTGGTGAGGCTGGTGTGTAGGGTGGTGAGGCTGGTGTGTAGGGTGGTGAGGCTGGTGTGTAGGGTGGTGAGGCTGGTGTGTAGGGTGGTGAGGCTGGTGTGTAGGGTGGTGAGGCTGGTGTGTAGGGTGGTGAGGCTGGTGTGTAGGGTGGTGAGGCTGGCGTGTAGCTCGGAGAGGCTGGCGTGTAGGGTGGTGAGGCTGGCGTGTAGCTCGGTGAGGCTGGCGTGTAGCAGGGACTGTAGGGAGAGTAGACTGAGGTCGGTCTCTGGTGGAGGAGGTGGTCAATCCAGGGCCAAAATGGACTCGCATCCGCTGCGTTCGACTGACGGAGCCTATACACCCCTTTGGCATGGGTCACCCTCACATCAAAGTCCGTCTCCAAGAGGTGGAGAGGCTCCTTAATCGAAAAATGGTCCAGCAGGGCAATCAGTTGTAAATGGGGAATGACTTTCTGTTGCAGCCAGCTCAGTGGGTACATTTCCTGCGCCTCCTCGTCCGCCACCTCCTGGACCCGGGCTTGGCCCTTCACAACCCTTCCTAAAAGCTGGGTGGCCGAGGTGTCGAGCCAAAAGAGCTGGCCGTCTCTTCCCAAGAATCCCCACAAAGCAGGCTGAGCGGTGAGTACCAGCTGGAGCATCATGGTGAGACGGAACCGGGGTGGAAAGGACCTTTTATAAGAGAGCGTGTCTCCGCCTCCGCGTTCGCTTCCAATCCAATCTGACGTGGGGGGAGTTTCACCAGGACATCCTGCAAGAGACGTTTTTAAAAAACAATTCATCCATAGGGGGTGTAAACAGGTTGCAGAAGAAGTCTCCTGTGGAGGGGCACTCCGTGAAGGGGGCTATTCATTCAAACATTTTATATCCCATAGTAAATACTTTCAGACGCATGGAGAAGGAAAACCCATGCGATCCAACGATGGAATAAGAGAAAAAGGCTTCCACAGGAAGGCAAGCACAAGCAGCGTGAGGAACGATAGGCGAGAGAGAGATGGCTCGGCCTTTTATAAGGCAGTAAAAAAAAAAAAAAAAAAAAAAAATTTTTTTTTTTTTTTTTTTTTTTTTTTTTACATCTGTTGATATGAAATATATTTAAAACATTAAATATCTTAAATGTACATCATACAATACTTTACTCTAATATCTTATCTTTATTATAACTTGATTATAAAATATATTATACTAAAAAAAAAAAAAATAAAAAAAAAAAAAAAAAAAAAAAAAAACAAGTTAAATTTAGATTCTGCCACTGCAGAATTCAATTTCGCCTCCGATTTAAATTCTATTTAAATTTTTACTTGAATTTAAAAAAAAAAAAAAAAAAAAATTTTTTTTTCTTTTTCTTTTTTTTTTTTTTTTTTTTTTTTTTTTTTTTAGAAGGGTGACCCCATTTGGAATGCAATGAACTAACTTAATTTTTTTTCTGTTTATTAATGCAATAGCAAACAGAACAACGGGAAATACCCAAATGATTAACAGTTTCTCTCTGAGGCATTGGAATTGCGGAATAATAAAGAGATACAATTTGACGTGCTACTTCTTCAGTGACTCGATTCCTAAAAAATGGATTTCTTCTCTAGTTTAAACACTTTTTTTATTGTCTTTGAGAAAGATGAAATGCATTTTAACAATAAAATTACATGAATGTCTCGTTTTAATGTCCAGATTACAAAAAAGTGGACTACAATTTTTGACACGACACTTTTTTGCTTGTCTGAAAGAAATAGCATCGGAGGCTAAAATTTTTTTTTTTTTTTTTTTTTTTTTTTTTTTTTTTTTTTTTTTTTTAGTTGCAATGTATTTTATAATAGCTCTTGTCCCTAAAACTCTAGTTCTTTCATATTTTGTCATATAAGTTGTGATTTTTTTTCTTGTTTCATTTGAGGATGATGTTCTGATAAAGATAATATATTTTTTGCTACTTTATCTTTACTTCATTTTTCTAAATATATTTTATAGTAATGATAAAGTGTAACTTAATTATTAATAATTAATTCATCTACTCTCCAGTCTTCACGTGTACCATCAGGAAGATATCTTAGAATGAGTGGAATGTTTCTCTCTTTTAATTCTTTCATTGCAAGTTGCAATGGATCTGTTTCATCATCCACTTTCACTAAAACGGGAGCTTACATCGAAATCTGTAATGCTCTTGTTCCTAAAACGCTAGTTGTTTCATATTTTGTCATAGAAGGAGTAATGGTCTTGATTCATTTGAGGCTGATGTTCTGATAAAGATACTATATTTTTTACTAGTTTTTCTTTACTTTATTCTTTTAAATATATTTTATAATAAAAGCTTACAGGGCTCAAGTATTTGATGATGTACTCTTAAATAGAAAGAATCAAGCGAGATGGCGTTTCGACTCTGTCTATCTCCTGGCAGCTTGTGGGGATATGTGACTTTTAGCGGGGATGTTTATTTTAGAGTAGTCGATATTGCCAAATATTTAAACGTAGAGTCGGTCCCCAACTTTGTAGCGCAGTTTGGTTCATCCCAAATGGGCGCCGTGTCTCACAATTGTCTGCGCATGCGACGCTGGCGTGTGATTGAAATC
Source organism: Maratus speculifer (assembly GCA_964019185.1). Taxonomy (NCBI): domain Eukaryota; kingdom Metazoa; phylum Arthropoda; class Arachnida; order Araneae; family Salticidae; genus Maratus; species Maratus speculifer. The sequence continues at coordinate 44,268,393 of OZ025292.1, read as the reverse complement.
TTTGATTTATTACGACTTTTATGGAGAGTGGCTTGGGGGGACGTTTTGTTGGATTTTTTTGAGCACAGTAGGGTTCAAATCCAGTACAGAGGCTCTGTACCCTATGTAATGAGGCGAAGCCGAGGCATAAAGTTTTCAAGTTGGTTACGGTATTACCAGGCGAAAATTCTCAGTCTTGAACGCATGGGGTTAAGACTTTAAACAGAATCCAAAACTTGTCCCCATCCAGAATTTTCGGGATCCAAATTGAAGGGGTTCATTTTTAGGGCTCTTTCCGCACACAACTGGCCACCCAATTCTTTTTATAGCTGAAATAAAATGCTTTGAATTTTTTTAGATTCATTTACAGGTCATAACACTGTGCATGATTTTTGGAAAATAAATAATTGTAAAATGTATAGTTTGCTCATTGTACAAATAGATTCAAACATGTTCAAAATTTCAAAAAATATTTAGAAAATATTTTTTTCTTACCTTTATATTCCGATATATAAAATTCAATGCAATTTTTTATGGAGGTAAATTAAGCATTTTAAATAATATTGGAGACATCTTTTTTCGCTCTATTTTAAAAAATGACACTTATTCAAGAATACATTCTATAACACACATTTATCACTAAAAATGTAAAAAATGTAAAAATGTTTGTACTATTTTAACTTTAACTTTTACTGAGTTTTCCAAAAGGTTTTAAAAATGAAGGTGTAATACATACTTTGAAAGGCATAACAAAAAAACAAACTATGATAAACAATCTCTTTTTATTAAAAATTAATTGAAGAGATTACACTTTGCCCATTTACTCGGCAGTGTTTAAAAGTCATTTGGAGCATATTTACAAAAAATTATCACACATAAATGTATACAGAAAGGCTGCACCTTTTCCATCCAGTTCCATTTAGTCAGTTTTTCGAAAAATGTTTGATTCACCGTAAAAAATTCACGAAAATATCGGTTGACAGGATCGGTTAGATTGACATTACATTCGGTGATTGAGATCGGTGAGATTACATTTTTGCCCATTTACTCGGCAGTGTTTAAAAGTCATTTGGAGCATTTTACAAAGATATCACACATAAATGTATACAGAAAGGCTGCACCTTTTCCATCCAGTTCCAGTTAGTCACTTTTTTCGAAAAATGTTTGATTCACCGTAAAAAATTCACGAAAATATCGGTTGACAGGATCGGTGGAGGATTCCCAATTGGGTGGGGTTATTTGCAACAGCGATTGTTCATTGGGTTGTGGATTCCACTCTGAGCCGAGGCCCTCTAAATCCCGGACCATGTTGTCAAAGGCCGCCGACACACCTTGGGGAGTGGATCGCCAATGGGTTTCCGTGTCCACCAAATCTTGGACACTGTTGTCAATGGCCGCCGACACACCTTGGGGAGTGGATCTCCAATGGGTTTCCGTGTCCACCAAATCTTGGACACTGTTGTCAATGGCCGCCGACACACCTTGGGGAGTGGATCTCCAATGGGTTTCCGTGTCCACCAAATCTTGGACACTGTTGTCAATGGCCGCCGACACACCTTGGGGAGTGGATCTCCAATGGGTTTCCGTGTCCACCAAATCTTGGACACTGTTGTCAATGGCCGCCGACACACCTTGGGGAGTGGATCTCCAATGGGTTTCCGTGTCCACCAAATCTTGGACACTGTTGTCAATGGCCGCCGACACACCTTGGGGAGTGGATCGCCAATGGGTTTCCGTGTCCACCAAATCTTGGACACTGTTGTCAATGGCCGCCGACACACCTTGGGGAGTGGATCTCCAATGGGTTTCCGTGTCCACCAAATCTTGGACAATTTTGGAAATGGCTGCCGATTGTTCGTCTGGGGACGTGGGTGAAAAAGTCGGTTCCAGACGAGCTCGTTTCCATTCAGGCTCCTCGTTGTCCCTTTGCTCAATTTCTTTGGGAGACTCTTCCGGAGGGGTCGGGGAAAAAATTTCATCCACGATGAGCAAGTCCGGACTGCTGGCACGAGACTGGTCTAGATGGCTGGTACGTGACAAATCTAATACCTCCACGGGATCTTCCGTTGCATAAAAGGTGATGGGGGGTCGAAGGTCGTCATATTCTTTGTACATAAATCTCTGTAAATGTTGTATGAGGTTGGTATGCAATAATACGATATTTTTTTCGACAGGAAAATGTCTCTCATATACTTTTTTGATAATGACAAGAGGTTGGCCAGGCGTCGCAGCAGGAGGAGTGGGGACTCTTGAGGTCATTGGTGCCTTTACCGGCGCCTCCTCCGGGAGATCGGCTGGATCTGTCGAAAATTCTTCCTCACTGTCACTACTGTCGTCTGGCTGAGTGCGAGTTTCAATGCAAGGAGTCTGTACAGGGACTCGGTAGATATCATCTGTCCGATAAGTGGCCTGAGTGCTGCGGATTGTAGTCACATGGGAGAAAGGGAGTACCACATCTTCTTTCAAGAGGTGCAGTGAAAAGAAGGAACGATCTGTGGTGTATAAGACGTACACCGTACCACTGGGAATAACGTAGATACTGTCGATGGCTAATATCACAGTTCTATAGTTATGTTGCTCTGTATCGACGAATCCTTTTAAATTGAGTCCCCTTTTTTTCCTTTCTAACGTGTAGATGCATAGGGGGTGTTTTCCAGTCTGGATCACATGCATCGTCCCAGGCTCCACTAATCTATTTCCGAAGGTAAAATATTTTTTGGTAAGAAAAAAATGAATATTAAATTTAAAGCAAGTACGGTGATTCACATTCTTCGTCTTTAAGATGGGTTTCTGTAGTAAAGGGATCGCATCTGTCCAGTTTCGGGAGGTGTAGGGGGCTGCAGTCATGAGATACTTTAATGTATCCACAAAATGTTTGCGGATAACATCATCATACTTGACGGAACAATAGGCCACTTTGTAAACACTAGTTAAATATATAATGTAGGGATAGATCTGGTGTCGCTCCGGTAGCACCGCAAACTCCGATGGACGGGGCAACCGGTCTTCTTCCGGAAAGCTCTCGAGAACTTGGCAGGGAAACACGTCTCGCTTCAAACTTTCTAGCTTTCTGGCATCAATCACTTCGATAGAGTTTGGGGTGATTCGGGTGGAAGGAAAGGGCTTCTTGAAAATTTTTTTCTCCTCCATCGCTTTCACAAAGTCTCGACCAGAGGCAAGGCAAGAGTAAAGAAATGAACGACGACGCTCTCCTTATATAGTCGATTCCCCCACGAGTCCAACCAATCACCGGGCTTCGCGCTTTCCGGTCCAACCCATCCGCGTGAGTCACTGCGTAGGCGTCTGGGAAGCTGTCACCGAGTAACGGTGTTGAATGATGAGAAAGTAGAATCGAAGCTTTTTCAAAGAAAGCGACCTAGGATGGTTGTGACATGAGATAATAAAAAAGTCATGGCCTTGAGTGGCAAGTCCATCAAACAAACAGAGTCCATTCTTCCTCAAATAGGGAGTAAAATAACAAATCTCACGTTGAAAAGATGCAGGAAATGTAAACGACACTTGATTTGCACAGAGTCCATTCTTCCTCAAATAGGGAGTAAAATAACAAATCTCACGTTGAAAAGATGCAGGAACTGTAAACGACACTTGATTTGCAGAGAGTCCATTCTTCCTCAAATATGGCGTTGAATAAAGTCTTTAAAATTATTGAATACACTTTTGGAATGCTATCCAATGCAAACGCGACACAAATGAAAAAAGTAATCCAAAGGTAAGCAGAGCAGGCACAAGCATCGTGAAAAATAAAAGCCAAGTGAACAAGATAGCGAATGCATGGCCTTTTATACACCAGTTTGACCCAATTTAAAAAAAAAAAAAAAAAAATTTTTTTTTTTTTTTTTCGTAGCAGTAGTATTATAATATATTTTATAATCAAGTTATAATAAAGATAAGATGTATTAGAGTAAATTATTATATGATGTACATTTAAGATATTTAATGTTTTAAATATATTTCATATCAACAGATGTAAAAAAAAAAAAAAAAAAAAAAAAAAATTTTTTTTTTTTTTTTTTTTTTTTTTTTCGTAGCAGTAGTATTATAATATATTTTATAATCAAGTTATAATAAAGATAAGATGTATTAGAGTAAATTATTATATGATGTACATTTAAGATATTTAATGTTTTAAATATATTTCATATCAACAGATGTAAAAATAAAATATAACTACTAAAAAAAAAAAAAAAAAAAAAAAAAAAAAAAAAAAAAAATTTTTTTTTTTTTTTTTTTTTTTTTTATAATCAAGTTATAATAAAGATAAGATATGTTAGAGTGAAGTATTGTATCATGTACATTTAAGATATTTAATGTTCTAAATACTTGTTTTTTACCCCTTGCGGGCTTCTCATTAAGTTTTCAACTGAATGCGTTTCGGGGGGTTCGATATCAGTCCGTTTTCTTTTACCAACAGAGGCCTGTTCGAGTACTTTACCGCATGTTACATTTTCAACTGAATGCGTTTCGGGGGGTTCGATATCAGTCCGTTTTCTTTTACCAACAGACGCTTGTTCGAGTACTTTACCGCATGTTACATTTTCAACTGAATGCGTTTCGGGGGGTTCGATATCAGTCCGTTTTCTTTTACCAACAGACGCTTGTTCGAGTACTTTACCGCATGTTACATTTTCAACTGAATGCGTTTCGGGGGGTTCGATATCAGTCCGTTTTCTTTTACCAACAGACGCTTGTTCGAGTACTTTACCGCATGTTACATTTTCAACTGAATGCGTTTCGGGGGGTTCGATATCAGTCCGTTTTCTTTTACCAACAGACGCTTGTTCGAGTACTTTACCGCATGTTACATTTTCAACTGAATGCGTTTCGGGGGGTTCGATATCAGTCCGTTTTCTTTTTCTAACAGATGATGGGTTGGCCCCCCGTGAGATAGTTTGATTTAAACTCGGTTAGGGGGGATCGCTATCAATAGGTTTTCTTTTAATAAAAGTGTCGCTGTAACGATGTTTTAAATATTTAAAAGAATAAGGTTTAGGGGGTTCTATATAGCCGCGTCTTAAACATTCCTCTTCATCAGGAATTTCTGGTTCCCAAAAATGTTCTGGTGTTTTGGGAGGAGTTTTTCCTCTGTGTCGAGACACTGTTTTTAATCTCAATTTCAATGATTCTTCATCCAATTCGGGTAAACCTTCAGTATAATATTTTTTGCAACAAACTTGTGCGTGTCCAGGATATTGTTTTCTATCAGCGTGTTTACGTGACATTTTTTCATAACATGTTTGTGGAAGATTTTTCTTTTCCAAGAGATCAAAATTTTCAAAATACTTTAAGCTTAAAGTTTTTTTGTCATCCATGTGAGGGTAATTTTGTGTAAACTAAAATGTATACTTGATTTAATTTAAAAAAATTGTCTCAAAGATATTTTGTAGCATATATAAAGATAAAATATTTTTATTCTAAAATATATTTAAATATTAAAAAAAAAAAAAAAAAAAAAAAAAAAAAAAAACTTTTTTTTTTTTTTTTTTTTTTTTTTTTTTTTTTTTTTTTTTTTTTTTAGTGGTTATATTTTATTTTTGCATCTGTTGATATGAAATATATTTAAAACATTAAATATCTTAAATGTACATCATATAATAATTTACTCTAATACATCTTATCTTTATTCTAACTTGATTATAAAATATATTATAATACTACTGCGAAAAAAAAAAAAAAAAAAAAATTTTTTTTTTTTTTTTTTTTTTTTTTTTTTTTTTTTACCTATTGATGTGCAATATATTTAGAGAATTTAATATCTCAAGTGTATGTATATTATACAATACTTTGCTCTAATATACCTTATCTCTATTATAATTTGATTATAAAGTACATTATACTAATAAAAAGTGTAAGTGGACATCATTTTAGGGGGTAATCCACTCGTTACTCTCGCTACGACAACAGAACAAACAACGTAACAAAAGTGAACGCAAGTTCCAAAAAGCCACATATTCCCCAAAACACATTTTCCCACTTCATATTTTTACTTAATTATTTGAATAAAAAATGACAAATCCGAAGCAGCGAGTTGATCCGCCTAAGGTTCTACGCATCCTAACCTCAGTTTCATGTCTAAAATTTCATTTCTATCATTTCATTTCCATAATTCATTTTTTTAGACACATATGATAAACTATTCAAGTATCGTGTATTTTTATGATATGATATCGTGTTAGTTTATAAGTCTTTATCCATTCGCTCCATAATTTCCAAGATTGGCAAAGCTATCTTCGCAAAAAAATGGGTTGAAGGAAGTTGCTTTTGCAACTTCCTTCAACCCCTTTTTTTGCTTTTACACAAAATTTATTACAATTCAAAACATTGACATTGATATACAATGTTTATTAAACATTTCTATTTTATATTTACAATTATTTTACAAATTTTAGGTATCATTTTCTAGTACATATGGAAAAACATGTGGAATAAATTCTTGACTATATTATTCTACAGAAAAATCAGAGTCATCATTACTGTCGTCAGTTTCTAAAGTCACACCATACACGAGTTTGTAAGCCGTGGAGTAAGTGGGGCTGTTTGTTTGAATGTATATGGGATGAAGTCTATTTTCAGACGCTATACACGTCAAGAGATGATAGTCGCTGTTTGGTTCCTCCACTTCTTCTGAATCCCACCATATGGGCTCTTGGGGGTTGCGGGAATGGCAGTCTGGTGTTTCCCTGTTGATCACCGGTGGCTTGGTATAGCGGGAGTAAGATGGCCTCCCTATATTGCCTTTGAGTGGGTCCCCTCCCAATTCGTTTACAAATCGACAGGATTTGCACAAAAGCCAGAGCATGGATGGCTTTCTGGCGTTGTGGCATGTTACGTGGCCACAAAAGTTGCATGCCAGGTAACCCACTTGGTCGACATTGGCCACGTTGGACATTTATACGGATCCAGCAACAACCATCCAGCAGTTCGAGTCGAGAGAAACAAAAACGTGAGGAGGAGGCAAAAGAATGGGACCGCGACGCCGAAGGTAGCCCAACAGAGCAAGCACAGCCATCAAAAGAGAGTCGAGACTGAGATGGCACGGCTTATATAGGCTAGCTTTCAAAAAAAAAAAAAAAAAAAAAAAAAAAAAAAAAAAATTTTTTTTTTTTTTTCAATATTATTAGAAATTTACAGAAAGGAAAGTATGTGTTGGTTCTTTTGAACCAAGATTGGATACAAATTTCATGGATGTAGAATTTCATGAATGGCTATACAGTATTGATAGAAATTTCATACTATGAGATAAACTATACGTGCTATGAAATGCACTATGATGTTTACTTGCACTATGTGCAAGAATAAATCAATAGTATTTGTCATAAACCCCCCCTCGTCATTCAAAATTATATTTATTGAAAAAAAGAATGTTTCAGTAACTTTATGCACGTTTTTAATAAAGATGAATATTCTGAAAGGTTTACTTTTTTATAATCATTCCCAGTTACATTTTTTGTAAATTGTTTTATCGGCATTGGGATTGCCTCTGTCATCCGACAGTTGTTAATTTTGTCAGGAATGAAAGTAATTGAAAGAGGATTAATACCAGAGTTATATGATGCCTATAAATTATAATTATTCTTTATTCCATTTCAAATCTACAGAAAGGACATGTGTTGGTTCTTTTGAACCAAGTTTGAATACAGATTTCGTGAAACTTGTGGGTGCAAGGGAGTTGTACGGCCTCCTTTGGGAATTGTTCAAAACAAATGGCACATTCATCCTGGGGATCAGGTTGAATCAAATGTAAATTTTTGACCACACTCTTTGAAACAGGTTTATACACATTATTCATCAAAATCTCTAGAAAAAAATCAAGATGTTTCTCATATAAAACAGCCGATATTTGAAGAATCATGTCATTACGCCATAGAAAATCGGGATCCATAGGAAAGTGAACCTTTTGCCCACACTGATTCTTTTCGTCCTCTCCATTTTCTTGATACGGGCAATCATCGTTTTCTTGACACCAATTTGCTAGGCAGGTTTCGTGATAATAATGAAGACAGGGTAACAGTTTCACGGCCTCCAAGGGATGAAATTTAATTTTACACAAAACACAGGTATCGTTTTGAGCAAGTTGTGAGTAATCGATTGGGATAATGGGTATGGCATCAAAAATAGCCCATTCAACTGCAGGCATTTGATTTAAAGTGTGCATAGTATAGACTAACAATTGGGGGGATGACTCAAACCAGCGTAGCGCATGAATCAATTTGTATTTTCGGGGACCACGTAATATGAAATTGGTCAATTGTTTGGCCAAACAACGGTAATAATGACTATGGGAATCCATAGACGATATTCGCACATTGTCATCATCGGAGGCTTGTACACTAGTCATGTTTCAAAAAGATGTAAGAAGTGAATAGAAAAGTTGCAGTTATATTACTCCTTAAAAAAAAAAAAAAAAAAAAAAAAAAAAAAAAAAAATTACTCCTTAAAAAAAAAAAAAAAAAAAAAAAAATTTTTTTTTTTTTTTTTTTTTTTTTAATATAGATATTTAAATATATATTTTATAGTATAAATATTTTATCTTTACATTTGTTGAATTAAAATACTTTACTCTACAACTTTATTATAAAATATTTTATAATACTAAAAAAAAAAAAAAAAAAAAAAAAAAAAAAAAAAAATTTTTTTTTTTTTTTTTTCTAATGCTATATATGGTGTGCATCGTCTGTCTCATTCCATTTCTTACGTTACATAGTATTCCAAAAGTATATTCAATTTTTAAGGAATTTATTCAACAAGTTGATTGAGAAAAAGTTGACTCTGTTTGGAAACTAAGTGCATTGCGCTCCCTTCATTTGATTGTCTTCTCTCAACATGTCTGTTTGTATGATTTGCACGGTCAAAGTAAAAGAAGGTTCTTGTTTAAGAGGGTGCAGCCATTTCGTACACGGCAAATGTTTGATGAAGTCTCTACGAGACAGCCCCCAGTTTACTACTCAGTGTCGGTCTTGTTTAACAGAGCTGAAAGCAGCGGACCTTTCTTATATAGTCGATCACTATCCAGAAGCATTTCAAAGTAACCCAGACCGATACAATAATTTAAAGTGGCGAATGTATAGATTATTGATAGAAGAGGACAAATTGGAAACTTCAGATTTAAGAGACTAATCTTTCTCATTTCAAGTAAGCTAACAAGAGCTGTAGCGTGTGAGGTGAGGCAAAAAAGTCCTATTCTATTTTTCGACTTTTTTTGCGTTTCATCATTTATCAACCTTGGACAAAATTGCATTCGAATGGATATGAAATAAACTCCGTTTTGTGAATAAACTTTACATATTTGGTTACGTTATAAACAAAATTAAACGAATGTAAACACATTATTTTGTGGTTTCAGGGCGTCGTTTTCTGAATGAGGGAGGCGGAGACTAGAACAAGAAAGCTCCACCTTCTTGAGTGGCATTTAACCAATGCGCTTTTCAGTCTCATGAAGAGAATGGTATAAAAATGTGTGCTGAAAATTTAATTTCTAGTTTCAAAGAATAATTGCTGAAACAGTGTTTATGATGAATCCTTCCTCAAACATGCAATTTTTCCAATTGGAAAAAAGCCTCAAACCATATACTTTGTTCCTTAATCAAAGAGGGAGAGCTACACCCTGCATTTCGAATGTAGATGATATCTTATATGGAAAATGCAGGTTTAATCCATTCATCTCGGACAAAGTCTGCATTCCAACTGTTATCCGGGATGAGATTGCAAAAAGACGTTTTCTTCAAAATCTACGAAGAAGGTATTTGAGACTCAAAGCCATCGGCCAGATGTCGGAACCCCACACCTTTGAAAATTATATACCACCACCACCTCCGCTATTTGAAGGTGATGAAATTTTACTATGTGAGGAAACGGAGGAAGCTGAAAAATAAAGTGAAATGTTGTACATGGACATTTTAAATATGTAAAATGAAAAGAGCTGTTAACGCAATTTTCTCATGTAATATTTTAAATATTTCTTTGTAATCTCAAGTATAAATTTCTTTGTATGTCGAAATTTTAATAAAAAATTAAAAAAGGGTTGAAGGAAGTTGAAAGTTGTCAACTTCCTTCAACCCTTTTTTTTGCGCGATTTTGCCAACCTTGGAATGTTTATAGGATACAATAATCAAACACATAAGCATAAAGTAAATATTTTAATTCAACAAATGTAATAATAATTTTTTTTTTTTTTTTTTTTTTTTTTTTAATAATAGTATTTATATTTTATTTTTACATCTATTGATATGAAATATATTTAAAACATTAAATATTTTAAATGTAGATCATATAATACTTTACTCTAATATATGTTATCTTTATTATAACTTGATTATAAAATATATTATACTACTAGGAAAAAAAAAAAAAAAAAAAAATTTTTTTTTTTTTTTTTTTTTTTTTTTTTTTTTTTTTTTTTTTTAATAATAGTATTTATATTTTATTTTTACATCTATTGATATGAAATATATTTAAAACATTAAATATTTTAAATGTAGATCATACAATACTTTAATATATTTTATTTTTATTATAACTTAATTATAAAATACATTATACTATATTTAAAAAAAAAAAAAAAAAAAAAAATTTTTTTTTTTTTTTTTTTTTTTTTTTTAATAATTTATTGGAATCCGGAAAGGCATTGTTTCATTCACCTTTTTACATAATACCATTTTTATACTGTACGTTTGCCCATTTAAGAAATTTACTTCTTTATATACGGTGGTGTGATATTTAAATTAAAGTGTATACATTAAAAGTACATTACGAATAACGTACGTTATAAATATCATACAACCTTTGTTTCGTTAAACTTTTCATTCTTTTTCCCTTATATTCTTTTCGTTTCAAATGAATCCAAGGTTGGTACCCTAAGGGTCGCAAAAAAAGGGGCTGAAGGAAGTTTGCACTTCCTTCAGCCCCTTTTTCTGCTCTTCCACGCTGATTATCAGCTTAAGAAGAAGTATTTTGCTTGGGTCCATAGTCTTTTTTGAAGATACAGAGCCAGGTAGGGAATTGTATCCCTTCGTGCTCCTCGCAAGGTGTAATCCTATGGCATCCATTACCATAGGGTAAATCTCGCACATGCCCATATTCCAACAGATTGTATACATAGTGCGATCGTGGCGTTTTCGGATACTTTAAAACATCCAACACGTCTCCCAAAGCCATCATGGTCATGTTCAGGGGTGGTTTGGGATCCAGAAGAATATCTCGAATGGGGTGGCATTTGAGCCAGGTCTTCTTTTTGACAAAGCGGGCCACATTGTCTACACAAAAATAAGCCTCTCCGTCGTAATCCGACAACACACCCAAGAGAGTTTCCGACCTTCCCGAGAGCATAAATTCGATGCGGAAGTAAGCCATCGTGAATTCGTGGTGAATCTAATGGAAAAACGCAATGTCCTGACTATTTATACCGGCTCTAGGTCAGACTCCGCCTCTCTGGAGAATCGCGTGGGAACAGGGAGTCTCCAAAGAAGGAACTCTACCAACGGCTGAAATGGCATCATGAATAGGGATGGTTTTTTGACAAGTCAGGATAAATGATGGGAGATTCATACTCGAGAGACAAAAAGAGGAAATGTAATGGATATATCAGGATGAGGGTCTCAGGAAAATGGATTCTTCAATTGAGTCTATTTCCCAATTCTAATTGCAATTGAGTCCATTCCTCGTTTTTTAAATCCAAGAGACGCTTGTCTTTTTCAAAGTTTAAGCGTGAACCATCCTTCAAATACAAAAAATACTTAGTAGAAGCCTTCTTTGTCGGTCTGAAAATCTTTTGCACGGGAAAACAAATCGTTTCGGGTGGCAATTTTTCATTCATTCTCAGAGCAATCTTTTTCACAGTCTGTAATCCTTCCTTCCAGAGACTTGCTAAAATCCATAAACTATAAGGTGGTAATTTGTAATGATCAGATGTATTGGGTAAGTTACTGATGCGGATAAGCGTATACACAAACTGGAGAGGATCTTTAATTTGACTAGCGCACTTTTCAACAACATTATCATATTTTAGCCACAATTTATCCTTAAATGTATTTTTGGGGCACGCTCGGATGTAATGATAAAGTTTCATTTCGTCTTGACCAGAGATTGGCACAGTCCAACGATCATCATGGAGGGGTCTGCTGATAACAAGATGATACCAATCGAAAGTATCGTCTAAAAATTTACGCACATACTGAGCCATCAAATTTAAGTGTTTGTCAGAAAATTGCAATCGTGAAGCTGACTTTGGCATCACGGGACGAGGAAAGGTTAGACAAGATCAACAATGGAAATAAAATGGTTTAGTGTATCCTTTTATATACTAAAAAAAAAAAAAAAAAAAAAAAAATTTTTTTTTTTTTTTTTTTTTTTACATTTATACTAGATTATCAGACTTCACTAGATTCAAGTTTCTGTACATTCTTGGATATTTCAGTAGAAGTGGGTAGCAGTTGCTCCGTTTTCTCTTCATTTTTAGAATTGTCATCCGTTTCCTCTTCATTTTCAAAACTGTCGTTCGTTTCCTCTTCATTTTCAGAAGTGTCACTAGATTCAACGTCATTTGCAAACATCGTTGCAGAAAGGGGCAGATGCTTATATTCAAATTCTTTTAGATTTCTTCGAAATTCAAGTAGCACTTTATATTTCTCTTCTACTAAATTACACAATTCGTCCTCATCGAAATTTGCGTTGTTTAGTTGTGAAAGTATTTGTGAATTTATTTGGAGTTGTGTCTCATAAAAGTTCTTTTCCATATCATCGACGATCTCGTTTAAACGTTCAAAAGACATAAGACAGATACTATCTATTTCTTTGTGTAACACAACTCCGAATCAGCTGGACAGTAGAAAAGACGGCTACTTTCAGTAAAGAGTGGAATTAAAAATAGTTAGAACAGCATTCTTGGAATACAGTTTATATACAAAAAAAAAAAAAAAAAAAAATATTATTATTATTTTTTTTTTTTAAATAAAATATATTTAGAACATTAAATATCTTAAATGTACATCATACAATACTTTACTTTATCTTTATTATAAATTGATTATAAAATACATTATACTAAAAAAAAAAAAAAAAAAAAAAAAAAAAATAATTTTTTTTTTTTTTTTTTTTTTTTTTTTTTTTTTTTTTTTTTTTTTTTTTACCGTGTATGTTTGAGACTATTGTAATATATTTATTTCATCATTATTATGCTGTAGCTTTAGTTTATTTTGGGTTTTTTAAAACATTTTTTTCTCAATTCATCATTTTCTCTTTCCAAATAGGAAATGAGTTTACTTTGCACCGTTTTCAATTGTTTTTCCGACCGGCTATACTTTCGTTTCGCAAAAGCGTGCAATTTTTTCACATGGGCCAGATCCGTTTCCACACGGTGCCGCGTTTTCTCTGCTTGTTGCATATTTTCTTGGCTCAAGAGGAGTTGGTCCATCAAAGGTTTCAAAAGATGAATGGTTTTTTGTTGCATGGGAGTGGGAAAATAGAAAGCTTCTCCCAGCGCGTCACAAAACACATTGCCATGTTCCACTTGTTCTTGTTGCCAATTTAGAAGCGGTTCCTCACACGATTCAAAATAAAGTTTTTGATTTTGATAGAGGTGTACAAAATAGTTGGTCGGGTGTGTCGTTGGCCGAAACCGAAGAGACACGGGCAGTATCCAGTTTTTCAAGAGACCGGGTAAATCGTGCACTCGAACCGCTAGTAAACCATTCATGGATAAGGTGACGGGGGCCAATACATGTGGTTCGGCGGCAGCGTACACTTGATGCAACAAAGTCATGAGGCCACCTTTCCATTGTAAAGCGAGGACGAGTTTGGAGAAGGCGGGTAAGGATTTGGCAATGTAATACTGCGTCACGGAGCCCACGGGTAAAAAACTCGGATCCAAAGGGTAAGTGGTGAAATGACACTGAGAAAGGCGTTGACTCAACGCAACCAATACATGTACCAACATCAAAGGAGAGGAAATGACATGTTTTTGAATGGAAGGACTTTTCATTTTTTTCCACGTTTTTTTTAAAAAGGATCCTTTCGGGGTGCTCATGAGCACGAAATGGCGATGAGGCACACCCCCTCCGTCACAAAAACAGTGAAAGGGTAAGGTGTGTGTTTTGCCCGCATCCGCGTCCAGGGCTTTCTGAAAAGAATCAAAAGCAGGTGGTCGTACGCAAATATGATACCAGTCGGCTGATGAATTTAAATAAAGCTGTACACAGGCAACGGCGACATTTAACCGAGCACATTGAAAAGGGATCCCTTTTAAAGGGGGTTCCAGTTCCCAAACAGGAGTTTCGGGCAAAGAGGGAAGTGGAATATGATGTTCAAACTGTTTCTCCTCACACAGGGGCTCCAAATCCAAGAGAGTGGGAGTGTCTGGTTGAGGTGAAAGAATGAGAGGACAAACTTGAGATTGAAAAAATTGGTGGTAACAGCTTAAGAGATGATCCACATGATGACTTTTTTCAACCCAAAAAGTGTGCCCAAAACACCAAACACACGCCACATCAGGATCCAGGGCATGATGAACCAAACAATGCTCCTCAAAAAATTCAGCTTCTATAGACTGATGGCAATGAGGACAAGGAAACGGAGTTGTATTCTTTTTCAATAATTTTAAATAACGGTTGAGAGAAGGCATTGACGAGAGTTGTAGACATAAAACTGAATAAAAACGAATGGCAGAGTACTTATATTAAAAAAAAAAAAAAAAAAAAAAAATTTTTTTTTTTTTTTTTTTTTTTTTTTTTTTTAAGCAAAAGTAGCTTGGCGACCGCTTATAGTTTCGTTTAAAGCTAAAAGAACCCTGACCCATAATATACTTTAATTTGTACATAAAAATCCTCTGTCTTAAAATTATATATAAAGGTGTCATCAAAGGGCGTTTCATAATGTTTCAAAGGATGTTCAACACTATAACCAATGGATCTCAGCTGTTCCGTTAATGAAGAAAAGGGTTCTTCGAAATATGAATATTGACTAATTTTCAGTTTCTTTACTTTACGTTTCTTATCCTTTTGACGACTTTCTATTAAACAAATACATTTCTTATATCCATTGTTCTCCCAATCTTCTTGACCAAATTTATGTATATCAAACGTCACTGTCCCTTTAGGAGTCGGAATATCCATGATCAGGAAATACACAATATTGTTGAATAATTTATACGTTACAAAATTCTGGGATGACCCGCCACACAGAACAGCCGTAAGAGGTGAGATGTTATTGCGAAAAGAAACGTTATTTATTAAAAAAACACACAACTGTCCAAAGAAGTGTGAAATGCGATTGCGAGAGGAGACGCTATATATATTTGAAAAAAAAAAAAAAAAAAATTTTTTTTTTTTTTTTTTAATTATTTGGAAAAAATGGTTGTTGTTTTCGGTTGAGAATGGGCCTTGTGGTGTGACCACTTTTCAATTTCAATTAAATTCTTGACTTTTAGAAAAAATTTTATTTAAATAGGAAATCAAAATGTTTAAAATCACGGTAATAAATAAGAAAATAACATATTTAAAAATGGTTAGACGAAAATTAACACAGATGGAAAAAGCTGAAGCGAAAGACAGTGTTGGAAGCATCGCGTGAAAATGCAAGAGTTGAGGTCATCAGCGGATTATCGAGCCCATCAAAAATCAAACTCATTATCTAGTAAAAAAAAAAAAAAAAAAAAAAAAAAAAAAAAAAAAATTTTTTTTTTTTTTTTTTTTCAAGTATATATAACGTGTCCTCTCACAATCGCATTTTACACTTCTTTCGACAGTTCTGTGTGGCGGGTCATCCTACAAGCATTTCTACCGCTTTTCCAAGATGGTGCCTGTTCTGTTCGATTCGACCCCCACTTTTCCTGAAAAAGACTTTTTCAACCATTCGATGCTAACAGAACTTCCTCCTGTAGCCTACGAATCCATCTTTGAACCGACCGAAGACTGGTGGCAGGAAACTGACCCACTCACCTTTTCCATTCCCTCTTTGAACCTCGCAGCCATTTGTGTGCGTAAATATATCAATACGCAGCACACATTTGACTGGATTCATCTCCAAGTACATGCCGTGGCCTTTTTGTCTTTTTACCGTGCTATGGAAGAAGAGAAGGGTGCCATCGTGCTTCTGCCCTTTTGGTGTTGGTGTGATGGAGGTCGCTTAAAAGAGGCGCGCTACAGACAACATCGCCATATGATTGCAGTGGCGCCTAAAGGACATTTTTATAAAACCATTTTGAAGAAAATTACCCCTGAAGACAAACCTTTTGAGCGGTACAAGGGTTTTCGCAGCCTACCTATCAAAAGTCCACAACATTTGATTAATACGATGGGTTATGTCAGCAAACGTATATCCCGATGCCAAATGTCGTCGACTAAAATGACTGATTTGAATCACTTTTGCCTAAACATCGCCTTTCCGAAAATGTTTAAATGGGTTCTCGCTTGTGTTTGGGAGCAGGGGTGGGAGCGGTTTTTAAGTGAACACTATCGCTACATGGATCCTTTCCATCTACTCTACTTTGCTCAACGTGTGCATCATACTTGGAAAATATGGGTAAACATCTTCCCGGTTTACCCAAGAACATGGTGCTTCCCGTATCGAAAGAGTTTTTTCCTACCCAGCAAACGACACCCTATTTTTTGTATTTGGGCCACACAAGAAAATTATATTTTGAAAAGAAGGAACAACAGCTGGAAGAAATGGAATGGCTTCATATGCAAGCCTATTCCGGAAATTGTTTTTTTCAAACGCTTGCAAAGGGGTGGTTAACTCTATCGAATGAACAAAGTCAATATTTACGTTTAATCCGACCCTTTCAGAATCGCATTGATCAACTGGAAATGGAAAATGACTACTTAAAAATGAAACTCTTGGAACTGGCGGTGAATCAACGTTTGCCGAGGCCTTCAAAGAAGACGTCATCGCGATGGAGCAGTTGTGTCGATGTGTTACTCAAATGCTTTTAAATTGTTCTTTCTATTTGTAGTTAAGTAAACCCTGTAAATAAAAAACTATTGTAGACAAAGGGTGTCACTCAATGAATTGTCTAAAGATGAAATACACGAAAGGTAATACTAATTCTTGGATCCTTTACCTTATAGTCCGATGGAATTTCATGGGTCCATTTTTCGTTGGTAGGATGGTACATCACATATAACGACTCGTGTTCTGGTGTCAATTGTTTGACTTCATGTTCTTCCTTTTCTCTAAAAATTAATTTTCGAGTGGCACCAAAGTTTAGGCACGCAATGGGTTTAGTTAAATCCATACAAGGTTCATTATCGGAATGTTTACCAATACCAGCTTTACCATTGGGATAATAGTTGACAAGAGCAAAGTTAAATTTTAAGCCCAAGTAATCTTCCACTTTACTTTTCATTTTTGTAATAAGTGGTGGCCAAGGGACAGCCTCTACATACTGTCTACCATAATAGTAACGTTTTCCAGGTCTATCAGAAAATGCACAAACTTTTCTAAGAGGCATGTTATAGATTGATTTTTTATAAAATTTTACATTTTGTAGTGGTAATACTTTATATAATGGACTCAGAGAATATAAATAAAACTTTGGAAGATACTCCACGTGAAATCCATTGGGTTGGTTGATGTAAAATTTCTCCATATGAATAATGAATGAAAAGAATAAAAATTTAATATTAACTTTATTTAAAAAAAAAAAAAAAAAAAAAAAAAAAAAAAAAAAAAAAATTTTTTTTTTTTTTTTTTTTTTTGTAATATATATTTTTCTTAATATAATTTGTTTTACAATAAAGTTATGGAGTAAAGTATTAGTAAAAGTAAAGTAAGATTTTAGTTTAACAGATGTAAAGAATGTAAAGGTAAAATATTTATATTAGAAAATATATTTAAATATCTATTAAATAAAAAAAAAAAAAAAAAAAATTTTTTTTTTTTTTTTTTTTTTTTTTTTAAATACAATTGTAATATATATTTTTTAATATAATTTGTTTTACAATAAAGTTATGAAGTAAAGTATTTTAGATTTTAGTTTAACAGATGTAAAGAATGTAAAGGTAAAATATTTATATTAGAAAATATATTTAAATATCAATTTAAAAAAAAAAAAAAAAAAAAATTTTTTTTTTTTTTTTTTTTTTTTTAATATAATTGTAATATATATTTTTTAATATAATTTGTTTTACAATAAAGTTATGAAGTAAAGTATTTTAGATTTTAGTTTAACAGATGTAAAGAATGTAAAGGTAAAATATTTATATTAGATAATATATTTAAATATCTATTAAAAAAAAAAAAAAAAAAAAATTTTTTTTTTTTTTTTTTTTTCAAATATAGTATAAAGAACTAAACTTTTGTAACCTTATACCATGTTTGATTTTCAACGCTTGCGAATACATATTCAAGAATATTATGCAAAACTGTTTCGCCCCTACAACAAGCCTGAGGAGACCGCCTACTTTATAAAACGTTGGTTAGACATCATTCGATCCTATTCCACATCTAAAGATTTTCTTTCCTTTGATCCTACTACACCCGTATTAAATCGACTTAAACCAAAAGCAAAAGCTGTTATTGTAACCTCTTTTCCCAATGTTCAATTGCCTTTTCATTTACCTTTCACCTCTGTGTTTCCCTTTTATCCTTTCCGCGTTAAAAAGGAAATTTATGATGAAAAGTGCAATATAGGTTTGGAGTTTTTAGTTCTGTACCTGGAACTTACAGGTATTAAAACGGTGTGCTTGTACAAAATGTATTCACGTGTAGAAAATATGATTGCCGACGACTTGCAGAAAAAATTTCCCGATATCGAAATTTATGGAAAAGGCTCCTATGATTCATTTAAAAAGAAAGTATTTATGAATTTAAAGTCTGGCTCAAATGGTTCAAGATCTCAATCTCGTCTGAAAGGTGTGAAGGGTACTGTTTCACGACAGGACGTTCTCTAATCCAGTCTAAGAGGTACCGGTAATTCAAAATTTCGTTGACAATTTGCTTGTCTATTCGAACTGCAGGCACATAAGTTTCTTTCGAAGCTTCCATGTATCGATAAATCACATTCTGGTCCACTAAAACATAAACGTTTTTGGGGAAAATGCGAATAAGAATAAACTGTTTCCATTTCCAAATTAATGCATAATGACTATGCCAAGGTCGACCAGGTACCACTTCCAAATTGAAAGCCAAGAATAAAAAACACAGTATGCTAAAGATCCAATACATTTCTTTAATTTTGTTTTTGCTCCTCCTGGTAACGCTAGTCAATCTCTATTATAAACCATACATCACCGTACGGGATCAACCTCTCAATTGGCTTTTGTCCCACCCGATTTCCAAAACGGCGTGCGCACTGCAAGGGTTTAAGTGTCCCTCAGATGAAATGTGTGAATGTGAAAAATTTTGTAGTAATGGATCAGATTATGTTCCCTTTAAAATACTTGATGAAACCGATCGTGTGTATGTTTTGAATCAAAAACTCTCCCCTGGAACCTACTGTTTACCAAAGGGCATCGGCAAATGTAATTTCAAAACATCCTATCATGTCTTCTCTTTGGCTGGATGGTCGTGTATCGGTATAAATGATGATATTTTCAAGAAAAGTAAAAAACGGGCCTGTCAAAACGAAGAGGCGCAAGATAATCGATTGAATATATTGTATGATTACCAAAAAAATGAGGAAGCAGAGGATAACATTGAAAATTACTACGAAATGTTTCAAAACAAACTACGGTATGGTTGCAAATGTGATTCGAAATCATTGGACAATACTCGAATGATATCCATTTTCCCGTTTGTATGTTCAGTAGATTATTGTCTGCGAGATATTTCAAATCCGACACCTGGTATGGGATGGGATGGAAACAAATGTAATTGTGGACCTTATGTAAATGCGGATCGGAACGATGAAACGTCCCCTTGTCGAACAATAAATTCACACATAGATAAGTTTATATTGAATGGTAAAGTAGACTGCATGACCAAGGAATCATTTGTGAAACAAGCTTTAATCTGTCCTACGGAAGATGGACTGGTAGTGTTTAAGGAAAACATTACGACAGGACATACACCAGAAGAATTTCTAGAAAGAATAATTGCCTAAAAAAAAAAAAAAAAAAAAAAAAAAAAAAAAAAAAAAAAAAAAAATTTTTTTTTTTTTTTTTTTTTTTTCAAGGGTGTATATTTAAGTATATTCAATAAATATACAAGGTATAATATCCAGCCTATTTTTAAAAAATGCCGACTCAGGAGCAAGATACATTTCTTCTGTTTGATACAGAACCTTCATGTGGTGCTCGTGATTTTTTCGGTCATTCTACCCCTCCAGAATTGCCTCCGACCGCATACCAATCCCTATTTGAGCCCCCAGACGACTGGTGGAAAATGCCAGACGCCCTGACGTTTTCTCACCCTTCTCTGAACCTCGCAGCGGCTTGCATCCGCCAATACCTTCGCGGCGGTACGGATTGGTTTCATTTACAAATTTCTGCCATTGCTTTTGATAATTTTTACCGGGTTATGGAAGCCGACTACCCTCACACATTCCTTTTACCGTTTTGGTGTTGGTGCGATGGCGGATCTCATACGGACGCTTTACGCAGACAGCATCGCCATGTCATTGCTGTGACCCCGGTAGGCCATTTTAAACTGGGCGTTTGGAAACAAATGAAACCAGGTGTTAAACGTATCCACATTAAATCACCACGGCATTTGCTTAATACTCTGGGTCATGTAAGCAGTCAGTACTCGGAACGCAATGTTTCAGGCCAAGTCTACACCCGATGCAATCATTTCTGTATCAATACTCCCTTACCCGAAAATTTTAACTGGGTTCTTGCCGGTTGTTGGAAAACGGGTCTCTTGCAATTCATTCATCGGGCGTGTGAGAACGTTCCTCCCGAGATACTCGCGCCTTTTGCGCATTGCATCGACGGCTGGTGGAAAGTAAATGTCAAAAATGTTCCCAATATCCCCACGGACCTCGTTTTGCCGGTATCAAACCATTTTTTTCCTACAACTCGACCCACTGAATATTTTTACTATTTGACAGTGGATCGAACCTTATATTTTGAAAAGGATGACCGTCGGCTAGAAGAGTGGGAGTGGGGTCGCGTCCAAGCCAACTCGGGCAATATTTTTTGTAAAATTATTGAAAATGAATGGATTACACTGGCGAAACATCAACAAGAGTATTTAAACAGG
Source organism: Maratus speculifer (assembly GCA_964019185.1). Classification (NCBI taxonomy): domain Eukaryota; kingdom Metazoa; phylum Arthropoda; class Arachnida; order Araneae; family Salticidae; genus Maratus; species Maratus speculifer. The sequence continues at coordinate 44,247,261 of OZ025292.1, read as the reverse complement.
ACTCTAGTAAACGTGTAAAAAAAAAAAAAAAAAAAAAAAAAAATTTTTTTTTTTTTTTTTTTTTTGTTATAATAAAGTCAATTATGAACTTAAATACCTATGGTACCTATTACGGTAAATTTCACAAGTGCGCCGTCTCATCAGTCAGACAAAATGTTTTGATATTCAACTTTGGCACGTCTCCCTATGAGACCTGGTTTATCACTCGCATGTACCCTACCGACAATGTTTTTCTAGATTCTGACAAACCCCTTATCCATGCTTTAAAAGCTTTTTTCAAATCCGACGTTCCTGGTTCTGTTGTATCCAATTCCAAATTTTTATGGACTATTTGTCTTGTGGAAGTGAGCGAGTCATTTTTCCCGTAGATAAAAGTTTTGATCAGGATACCTTACAGTTTTATGCCACTCCTTACTTTGTAGAAAACGTGGATGTTGTTCGTAAATATTTACAAGGAATGATTGGCCCAGCGTACGATAATGTCTTTTTTTATAAAAATACCGTATTATTTCTTGATAACCAAGATCTACCTTATCCGGGTGGGTTTTATTTTAAACAGTCTGAACCCGCACCCTATTATCGAATTTGTTTCTTATCCAACGAATCCACTGAATACGTGTTAAATTTAGCTGCGGAATGGAAATCTCGACAACGTGTTCAAACTATTACATACTTGACACGAGAAGTGGCTGTGGTTCCCAAATTTATTGACTTTAAACCCATTTCCGAATCTCGATTTACGGATGCCAATATTGCTTCCACCGGCGTCATTCACAAAACACTGAGTTCTCGAAAACCGGAACTTTTAATTCAAGACATTTTGAATTCGTACTATAAAAACTTGACTCGTCAACGGTACGACCTATCGATAGACTTGAGTCATGTAGGTTTGTTGATTGAATGGCCTTTCGTACTCTCGTTCGAAGGATCGAGGCCTTCGGATAGACACACAGAAAATAAACAATTTGTAGCCCTGAGTATTGAAGGAGCGCACCCGAGTCGTGTGTTGTGCGTCTTCCATCCTTACGAGCGGTACATTGAGCATACGAATGTTCCAGCAACTTTATGGACGCCCATTTCCTTTGTCTTGTCCACCTTTGTAACAGATGTCAGCATTCAAAAAGTAATCATAGATACAGTTGTCATAGGTGTCGTCTACCGTGAAACATTTTTCTGTTTGGACCAGCCATTGTTGGAAGGAATACCCTCTAAACAACCGCTTTTAAATTCAAACTATCTCTTATCCACGGCAAGTTTTGACCTCAATGAAGATGTCAACATTCGAAAATTGGATTCTTTTAAATTGAATACTTCCTATACGTTACATCATGCCAGTCTAAAAGGTCTAACCCAAGGTGTCTGGTACTTAACTACATCCAAGGAAACGGATCCCTATCCCAAAAACATTCATTTACCTGCATTGGTGAAAAAGTGGACCAATTTTTTTATGGATGCAATGAAAACTACTTTTGATGTCGATGTAACGGCAGTACGACTAGCCTTGATGCTGTCAAAACATAACTTGTGTTTCAATTTAAATGCAGTAGAGAATCCAAACCAAGTAATTCGGGTAACCGACAATGAAGTCAATTTTTACATGCAAGAGAAAATTGTTGAATTTATTAACAAGGTTCGATTATTTAAAAAGGAGATTGAAAAAAAAAGTCAATGTGCAATTTCGTAAAAAAAAAAAAAAAAAAAAAAAAAAAAAATTTTTTTTTTTTTTTTTTTTTTTAGATATTTAAATATATTTTATAATATAAATATTTTATCTTTATATCTGTTAAAGTAACATACTTTATATTTTTATTATAAAATATTTGTAAAAAAAAAAAAAAAAAAAAAAATTTTTTTTTTTTTTTTTTTTTTTTTTTTTTAATCCGTTTTTTGAACTTTGTTTTTTTTCATAAAGGGATGCATTCGAAACTGCCTCATCCCCATATACCAGCCTAAACGACCGTGAATTTTTATTTTATCATCGTGAGATTCGTCTTTATAAAACGGTTGATTGATACTAAACTCTGCTTGATCCTCAGTGGCACCTTCGTAAAACGTTAAATACGTCACTTCTTCAAACAAACCTTCCTGAATTAATGTAAAATTAAACAATCTGCGCAACATGCGTACATAATTTCGAAAAAACAATATGTAAGACAGTTTATCGACATCAAATATGGTAGGGACCGCTAATTGTCGCAATATAGTGCTACTTTGACTCTGCCATTTTGTTATAGGATGCGTCTTGCTAAGATTTTGGTTCCCAAACCCTACGACTGAATTACTCGGTATCAACGTTTTGGGTACTGTATTGCTTACGTCTATTTCATTTTCCGTGGATTCGGGGGATTCCGACTTTGGATCATGATACTCATATCGCAGCCTAGGAGTGTTATTTAAAAGTTCGAATTCAGATTTTTTTGTGCTACCCTCTCCTTCCAAGTCTCTACAGGCAGTATTTCAGGCACTTGCGCTTGAGATGCGATGTGCTGGTCTATAGAACTGTCTACTATTTGTGCAACGTCTTTCACAAAAGTTTCTGTTTCCGACTGCTCCAATTGGTCATCGTCAAAAGGTGTTAAAAAATATATGGTATCACCTTCCTTTATTTTGGTTTGATTGATCAACTGTATTACCTTTTGTCTATAGTCTTCTCGCCAGACACTTGTTTCATATGTATCTTTCGCAGGAAGTTTATTCTCTTGCTGCAGCTTCTCAATTTCCATCATGTAATAATTACTTAACGCGGTGGGATCCGCTGCTGTCCAGGAGTCTGAGTTTGGAATTTCTTCCTTAGTCAAAAGACTGTGCAAGAAACCATTCGGTTTCCTTCCAAATACAAAAGTGCTATTAACCAAGTTTTGGAAATCTATTTGTTTCAAATCGTCCATTGCTTTGTTTATGCAAAGCAAGTAAATGTCGTCTCTTCAGCATCTATTGCTTCATTCTCCGTGGATACCTTATAACACCAAATTTATTCAATCTCGCATCACCTTAACCTATCCAGAAAATGTCATCTTTACAGCGCAACTGGTCAAACACATTTCCCAACTCGACATTTATAAAGTGTATCCCTATGCCGAAAAAATGAATTTAATGGATTTGGAGCACGTAGAGTGGACTAAAACACTCATTGTATTGGACAGACACCTACAACTCTTGTTTGCGCCCGACCCCGTCTATCAACTCGTTCGATTGGATCGACGGCTCCATTATCGGGAAGCGATGACTACCATCTTTAACCCCTTTCGTTTCTTGCCTTTTTTCGAAGTGTTTCGGCACCAGTGGCTCGGCGTTTGTTTGCTTTTCTTTTTTTACACGGTGAATTGTTTAATCGGAGCACGTTACACAGGTTATTCTTTGGCTTTATCCAATAAGCCTTTAAAGCCGTCAACAAATCAGGGTCCGTAAATATATGATTTGCCGCATGCGGTATCGGTTGCGTTTCCATGTCACTATATATATCTTTGGCTTCGTAATACGTCTTTCGGGAATAGGCTTCATTCATGAGTGCGGTCAGCAACTGATTTCGATCAAATGCTTCGTACAGGCGATTTTCTAAAAATTGTTGGGGAAAACGACGTTGTGTGTAATAATCCAGAATCCAGAAATGAGTCAACCAAAAGCATACAATCAACAAACGATCAATAAACTCCACACATTGAAAACGAATGCGAGGTTTCATCGTGTGGAGAAAAGTGGCTAATACGGCAGGAACATCGCCTTTGGGTTCAAAGGTCATCGCCTCGTGGAGAAGGGCTACATTATTGGAGGTGATGCCGATTAAAACGGGTATAAAATCATTTCCAAACAGAAAAGACACGTCCACGATCCGTTGGAGAGGATACGGTAACAAGGGGGCAACACGGGTAATGGGATAAAACTGTTTATAGCGGTAAATTTGCAACGTTTGAAATTGAGAGAGGCGCAAAAAAGCTAAAATGAAAACATCCTGATCCACACTGAAAACAATGGAATGTCGACACTCGGGAAAAAATTTCACAACATGAAAAATTTTATGTTCACCTTCGCCGGGTACATTACAACCCGCTAAAACAAAAGTAAACGTGTAGTTGGACAGTTTTAGCATTTTCAACACATAGTTTTGAACGGCCAGCGTCAAGGTATTATTACCAAAGAGCATGTACTGGTAAAAGGATTTACCACCCCCTTTTTTGCCTTGGCGACGCTCGCGTTGGGTAGGCCATTTCATAGGAACGCCTTCTCCATCAAAGGAGAGCAGGACGGTCAGGGGGTGGGAAGCTTGTGGAAAACTGATAAATAAATCTAAGAGACTACGAAACTGATTCCAGGTAGATTTGCAGATTTCATCAAACAAGAGTGTTTCCACAGTTTCTAGACTGTATTCTATAGCAACATATAAAAAACTTTGACCATCGATCAGTAAAGAATCAAAAGAATCGGGCTCGGAGGAAGGAGGACAGACGGGATCAAAGAATTTGCAAAAGTTGTCGATTCCCATAATTCTAAAAGAGAGGAATGCAGAGATTTAATACTTGATATATTAAAAAAAAAAAAAAAAAAAAAAAAAAAAAAAAAAATTTTTTTTTTTTTTTTTTTTTTTTATAATAGAATAATAAATTTAATTCTCTAAATATATTTCATACTATAAATTTAAAAATAAAATATAAATATTATTATTAAAAAAAAAAAAAAATTTTTTTTTTTTTTTTTTATAATAGAATAATAAATTTAATTCTCTAAATATATTTCATACTATAAATTTAAAAATAAAATATAAATATCATTATTAAAAAAAAAAAAAAAAAAAAATTTTTTTTTTTTTTTTTTTAATAGTGTAATATATTATATAATAAAGTTAGAATAGAATAATAAATTTAATTCTCTAAATATATTTCATACTATAAATTTAAAAATAAAATATAACTATCATTATTGAAAAAAAAAAAAAAAATTTTTTTTTTTTTTTTTTTTTTTAATAATAATAGTGTAATATATTATATAATAAAGTTATAATAGAATAATAAATTTAATTCTCTAAATATATTTTATACTATAAATTTAAAAATAAAATATAAATACTATTATAAAAAAAAAAAAAATTTTTTTTTTTTTTTTTTAATAGTGTAATATATTATATAATAAGGTTATAATAGAATAATAAATTTAATTCTCTAAATATATTTCATACTATAAATTTAAAAATAAAATATAACTATCATTATTAAAAAAAAAAAAAAAAAAATTTTTTTTTTTTTTTTTTTTTTTTTTTTTTTTTTTTTTTTTTTTTTACTTGAAAAATTGAAATTTTTGATTTTTCAAGAAAAACCACCACACAGCAAAACATTTTACAATCAGTGACACAATCACCAACACCCAGAAACACCAAGTTTTATAAAATGGTTTTGTAACCGGGCATGTCCCTTTAGAGGTAACGGTTGGATGGACTACAGCTACAGGTTTTTTACTGTTGGGTGGTGAGACTGATACAATAACATTTTGCAGTGTTTGATATCTATAATCCCTCTGTTCGACATTGGGCGCAGCGGGTTCATCAATATTTGTCAGAAAATCCGCCACTTTTCCTTGTTCTCGAACCAATCTACCCAATACGTTTGTATTTAATACAGGAGCTAGAGCCCCTTTGCCTGTTAGGTGAGGACGACCGTTTTCTTCTGGTACGATGACCTTTTTATCATTTGTTGCCGCATAGCGTGTTAAAATCCTATCTGCGATGGCTCTGTCTGTTCCGTCCAATTTTCGTTCGGGAAGATAATATTCGTTGTTAAATGCATCTTTAGGGTAGAATCCAACATTATTTTTATCTTTTGCATATTGTTCCTTGAGGATAAAGTCTGCTTGAAAATTATCAGTTGTAATAATTTTGGGGTAGAATTCATTTAAATCTTTATCTTTTGCATATCGGGTGGGTATGGTATGTTGATTATCGGGATCTATGGGGCCCATGTAAATTTCAGCACCATTTTTTGTCGGAAACACAGTTTGAGATCCGCTTGTAGCAGCGTAATACATGCATCCATCCAATTTTTTAGCAAACGTGTTATCGGGGGGATAAAATTCATCCCCATTTGCTTTTTTGGCGTAATATTGATGACCATCTCTACCATAACCTATAATATATTTATTGTTCTGTATCGGATATTCATCGTCCCTCGTACCACTCACCTTTTTATAGATGGGTTTCCCAAGAGCACTAATAGGTAACACAATTACACAGTCTTTCTTTATGTATCCGAGTGCATCGTTCATAAATTCATTACCATCTTTATCTACAGGATAGTACTCTTGATCGTGTTTGTTTTTAGCATATCGATTATGGTGGATGAGTTGGTTCCCGTCATTATCCTTTTCGTAAACCTCATTATTTTGTGAATCCTTTTGATAAGACATTTGTACTTGTTTTATACTTAAAAAAAAAAAAAAAAAAAAAAAAAAAAAAAAAAAAATTTTTTTTTTTTTTTTTTAATTAAGTTACATACATGTGGACCGTATACCTGCTTCTCTTTTTCACTCTCTATTTTATCAATTTTTAACAAATTTCTGCCATTGCTTTTGATAATTTTTACCGGGTTATGGAAGCCGACTACCCTCACACATTCCTTTTACCGTTTTGGTGTTGGTGCGATGGCGGATCTCATACGGACGCTTTACGCAGACAGCATCGCCATGTCATTGCTGTGACCCCGGTAGGCCATTTTAAACTGGGCGTTTGGAAACAAATGAAACCAGGTGTTAAACGTATCCACATTAAATCACCACGGCATTTGCTTAATACTCTGGGTCATGTAAGCAGTCAGTACTCGGAACGCAATGTTTCAGGCCAAGTCTACACCCGATGCAATCATTTCTGTATCAATACTCCCTTACCCGAAAATTTTAACTGGGTTCTTGCCGGTTGTTGGAAAACGGGTCTCTTGCAATTCATTCATCGGGCGTGTGAGAACGTTCCTTCCGAGATACTCGCGCCTTTTGCGCATTGCATCGACGGCTGGTGGAAAGTAAATGTCAAAAATGTTCCCAATATCCCCACGGACCTCGTTTTGCCGGTATCAAACCATTTTTTTCCTACAACTCGACCCACTGAATATTTTTACTATTTGACAGTGGATCGAACCTTATATTTTGAAAAGGATGACCGTCGGCTAGAAGAGTGGGAGTGGGGTCGCGTCCAAGCCAACTCGGGCAATATTTTTTGTAAAATTATTGAAAATGAATGGATTACACTGGCGAAACATCAACAAGAGTATTTAAACAGGACTCTAGTAAACGTGTAAAAAAAAAAAAAAAAAAAAAAAAAAAAAAAAAAAATTTTTTTTTTTTTTTTTTTTTTGTTATAATAAAGTCAATTATGAACTTAAATACCTATGGTACCTATTACGGTAAATTTCACAAGTGCGCCGTCTCATCAGTCAGACAAAATGTTTTGATATTCAACTTTGGCACGTCTCCCTATGAGACCTGGTTTATCACTCGCATGTACCCTACCGACAATGTTTTTCTAGATTCTGACAAACCCCTTATCCATGCTTTAAAAGCTTTTTTCAAATCCGACGTTCCTGGTTCTGTTGTATCCAATTCCAAATTTTTATGGACTATTTGTCTTGGAAGTGAGCGAGTCATTTTTCCCGTAGATAAAAGTTTTGATCAGGATACCTTACAGTTTTATGCCACTCCTTACTTTGTAGAAAACGTGGATGTTGTTCGTAAATATTTACAAGGAATGATTGGCCCAGCGTACGATAATGTCTTTTTTTATAAAAATACCGTATTATTTCTTGATAACCAAGATCTACCTTATCCGGGTGGGTTTTATTTTAAACAGTCTGAACCCGCACCCTATTATCGAATTTGTTTTCTATCCAACGAATCCACTGAATACGTGTTAAATTTAGCTGCGGAATGGAAATCTCGACAACGTGTTCAAACTATTACATACTTGACACGAGAAGTGGCTGTGGTTCCCAAATTTATTGACTTTAAACCCATTTCCGAATCTCGATTTACGGATGCCAATATTGCTTCCACCGGCGTCATTCACAAAACACTGAGTTCTCGAAAACCGAAACTTTTAATTCAAGACATTTTGAATTCGTACTATAAAAACTTGACTCGTCAACGGTACGACCTATCGATAGACTTGAGTCATGTAGGTTTGTTGATTGAATGGCCTTTCGTACTCTCGTTCGAAGGATCGAGGCCTTCGGATAGACACACAGAAAATAAACAATTTGTAGCCCTGAGTATTGAAGGAGCGCACCCGAGTCGTGTGTTGTGCGTCTTCCATCCTTACGAGCGGTACATTGAGCATACGAATGTTCCAGCAACTTTATGGACGCCCATTTCCTTTGTCTTGTCCACCTTTGTAACAGATGTCAGCATTCAAAAAGTAATCATAGATACAGTTGTCATAGGTGTCGTCTACCGTGAAACATTTTTCTGTTTGGACCAGCCATTGTTGGAAGGAATACCCTCTAAACAACCGCTTTTAAATTCAAACTATCTCTTATCCACGGCAAGTTTTGACCTCAATGAAGATGTCAACATTCGAAAATTGGATTCTTTTAAATTGAATACTTCCTATACGTTACATCATGCCAGTCTAAAAGGTCTAACCCAAGGTGTCTGGTACTTAACTACATACAAGGAAACGGATCCCTATCCCAAAAACATTCATTTACCTGCATTGGTGAAAAAGTGGACCAATTTTTTTATGGATGCAATGAAAACTACTTTTGATGTCGATGTAACGGCAGTACGACTAGCCTTGATGCTGTCAAAACATAACTTGTGTTTCAATTTAAATGCAGTAGAGAATCCAAACCAAGTAATTCGGGTAACCGACAATGAAGTCAATTTTTACATGCAAGAGAAAATTGTTGAATTTATTAACAAGGTTCGATTATTTAAAAAGGAGATTGAAAAAAAAAGTCAATGTGCAATTTCGTAAAAAAAAAAAAAAAAAAAAAAAAAAAAAAAAAAAAAATTTTTTTTTTTTTTTTTTTTTTTTTTTTTAGATATTTAAATATATTTTATAATATAAATATTTTATCTTTATATCTGTTAAAGTAACATACTTTATATTTTTATTATAAAATATTTGTAAAAAAAAAAAAAAAAAAAAAAAAATTTTTTTTTTTTTTTTTTTTTTTTTTTAATCCGTTTTTTGAACTTTGTTTTTTTTCATAAAGGGATGCATTCGAAACTGCCTCATCCCCATATACCAGCCTAAACGACCGTGAATTTTTATTTTATCATCGTGAGATTCGTCTTTATAAAACGGTTGATTGATACTAAACTCTGCTTGATCCTCAGTGGCACCTTCGTAAAACGTTAAATACGTCACTTCTTCAAACAAACCTTCCTGAATTAATGTAAAATTAAACAATCTGCGCAACATGCGTACATAATTTCGAAAAAACAATATGTAAGACAGTTTATCGACATCAAATATGGTAGGGACCGCTAATTGTCGCAATATAGTGCTACTTTGACTCTGCCATTTTGTTATAGGATGCGTCTTGCTAAGATTTTGGTTCCCAAACCCTACGACTGAATTACTCGGTATCAACGTTTTGGGTACTGTATTGCTTACGTCTATTTCATTTTCCGTGGATTCGGGGGATTCCGACTTTGGATCATGATACTCATATCGCAGCCTAGGAGTGTTATTTAAAAGTTCGAATTCAGATTTTTTTTGTGCTACCCTCTCCTTCCAAGTCTCTACAGGCAGTATTTCAGGCACTTGCGCTTGAGATGCGATGTGCTGGTCTATAGAACTGTCTACTATTTGTGCAACGTCTTTCACAAAAGTTTCTGTTTCCGACTGCTCCAATTGGTCATCGTCAAAAGGTGTTAAAAAATATATGGTATCACCTTCCTTTATTTTGGTTTGATTGATCAACTGTATTACCTTTTGTCTATAGTCTTCTCGCCAGACACTTGTTTCATATGTATCTTTCGCAGGAAGTTTATTCTCTTGCTGCAGCTTCTCAATTTCCATCATGTAATAATTACTTAACGCGGTGGGATCCGCTGCTGTCCAGGAGTCTGAGTTTGGAATTTCTTCCTTAGTCAAAAGACTGTGCAAGAAACCATTCGGTTTCCTTCCAAATACAAAAGTGCTATTAACCAAGTTTTGGAAATCTATTTGTTTCAAATCGTCCATTGCTTTGTTTATGCAAAGCAAGTAAATGTCGTCTCTTCAGCATCTATTGCTTCATTCTCCGTGGATACCTTATAACACCAAATTTATTCAATCTCGCATCACCTTAACCTATCCAGAAAATGTCATCTTTACAGCGCAACTGGTCAAACACATTTCCCAACTCGACATTTATAAAGTGTATCCCTATGCCGAAAAAATGAATTTAATGGATTTGGAGCACGTAGAGTGGACTAAAACACTCATTGTATTGGACAGACACCTACAACTCTTGTTTGCGCCCGACCCCGTCTATCAACTCGTTCGATTGGATCGACGGCTCCATTATCGGGAAGCGATGACTACCATCTTTAACCCCTTTCGTTTCTTGCCTTTTTTCGAAGTGTTTCGGCACCAGTGGCTCGGCGTTTGTTTGCTTTTCTTTTTTTACACGGTGAATTGTTTAATCGGAGCACGTTACACAGGTTATTCTTTGGCTTTATCCAATAAGCCTTTAAAGCCGTCAACAAATCAGGGTCCGTAAATATATGATTTGCCGCATGCGGTATCGGTTGCGTTTCCATGTCACTATATATATCTTTGGCTTCGTAATACGTCTTTCGGGAATAGGCTTCATTCATGAGTGCGGTCAGCAACTGATTTCGATCAAATGCTTCGTACAGGCGATTTTCTAAAAATTGTTGGGGAAAACGACGTTGTGTGTAATAATCCAGAATCCAGAAATGAGTCAACCAAAAGCATACAATCAACAAACGATCAATAAACTCCACACATTGAAAACGAATGCGAGGTTTCATCGTGTGGAGAAAAGTGGCTAATACGGCAGGAACATCGCCTTTGGGTTCAAAGGTCATCGCCTCGTGGAGAAGGGCTACATTATTGGAGGTGATGCCGATTAAAACGGGTATAAAATCATTTCCAAACAGAAAAGACACGTCCACGATCCGTTGGAGAGGATACGGTAACAAGGGGGCAACACGGGTAATGGGATAAAACTGTTTATAGCGGTAAATTTGCAACGTTTGAAATTGAGAGAGGCGCAAAAAAGCTAAAATGAAAACATCCTGATCCACACTGAAAACAATGGAATGTCGACACTCGGGAAAAAATTTCACAACATGAAAAATTTTATGTTCACCTTCGCCGGGTACATTACAACCCGCTAAAACAAAAGTAAACGTGTAGTTGGACAGTTTTAGCATTTTCAACACATAGTTTTGAACGGCCAGCGTCAAGGTATTATTACCAAAGAGCATGTACTGGTAAAAGGATTTACCACCCCCTTTTTTGCCTTGGCGACGCTCGCGTTGGGTAGGCCATTTCATAGGAACGCCTTCTCCATCAAAGGAGAGCAGGACGGTCAGGGGGTGGGAAGCTTGTGGAAAACTGATAAATAAATCTAAGAGACTACGAAACTGATTCCAGGTAGATTTGCAGATTTCATCAAACAAGAGTGTTTCCACAGTTTCTAGACTGTATTCTATAGCAACATATAAAAAACTTTGACCATCGATCAGTAAAGAATCAAAAGAATCGGGCTCGGAGGAAGGAGGACAGACGGGATCAAAGAATTTGCAAAAGTTGTCGATTCCCATAATTCTAAAAGAGAGGAATGCAGAGATTTAATACTTGATATATTAAAAAAAAAAAAAAAAAAAAAAAAATTTTTTTTTTTTTTTTTTTTTTTATAATAGAATAATAAATTTAATTCTCTAAATATATTTCATACTATAAATTTAAAAATAAAATATAAATATTATTATTAAAAAAAAAAAAAAAAAAAAAAATTTTTTTTTTTTTTTTTTTTATAATAGAATAATAAATTTAATTCTCTAAATATATTTCATACTATAAATTTAAAAATAAAATATAAATATCATTATTAAAAAAAAAAAAAAAATTTTTTTTTTTTTTTTTTTTTTTTTTTTTAATAGTGTAATATATTATATAATAAAGTTAGAATAGAATAATAAATTTAATTCTCTAAATATATTTCATACTATAAATTTAAAAATAAAATATAACTATCATTATTGAAAAAAAAAAAAATTTTTTTTTTTTTTTTTTTTTAATAATAATAGTGTAATATATTATATAATAAAGTTATAATAGAATAATAAATTTAATTCTCTAAATATATTTTATACTATAAATTTAAAAATAAAATATAAATACTATTATAAAAAAAAAAAAAAATTTTTTTTTTTTTTAATAGTGTAATATATTATATAATAAGGTTATAATAGAATAATAAATTTAATTCTCTAAATATATTTCATACTATAAATTTAAAAATAAAATATAACTATCATTATTGAAAAAAAAAAAAAAAATTTTTTTTTTTTTTTTTTTTTTTTTTTTTTTTTACTTGAAAAATTGAAATTTTTGATTTTTCAAGAAAAACCACCACACAGCAAAACATTTTACAATCAGTGACACAATCACCAACACCCAGAAACACCAAGTTTTATAAAATGGTTTTGTAACCGGGCATGTCCCTTTAGAGGTAACGGTTGGATGGACTACAGCTACAGGTTTTTTACTGTTGGGTGGTGAGACTGATACAATAACATTTTGCAGTGTTTGATATCTATAATCCCTCTGTTCGACATTGGGCGCAGCGGGTTCATCAATATTTGTCAGAAAATCCGCCACTTTTCCTTGTTCTCGAACCAATCTACCCAATACGTTTGTATTTAATACAGGAGCTAGAGCCCCTTTGCCTGTTAGGTGAGGACGACCGTTTTCTTCTGGTACGATGACCTTTTTATCATTTGTTGCCGCATAGCGTGTTAAAATCCTATCTGCGATGGCTCTGTCTGTTCCGTCCAATTTTCGTTCGGGAAGATAATATTCGTTGTTAAATGCATCTTTAGGGTAGAATCCAACATTATTTTTATCTTTTGCATATTGTTCCTTGAGGATAAAGTCTGCTTGAAAATTATCAGTTGTAATAATTTTGGGGTAGAATTCATTTAAATCTTTATCTTTTGCATATCGGGTGGGTATGGTATGTTGATTATCGGGATCTATGGGGCCCATGTAAATTTCAGCACCATTTTTTGTCGGAAACACAGTTTGAGATCCGCTTGTAGCAGCGTAATACATGCATCCATCCAATTTTTTAGCAAACGTGTTATCGGGGGGATAAAATTCATCCCCATTTGCTTTTTTGGCGTAATATTGATGACCATCTCTACCATAACCTATAATATATTTATTGTTCTGTATCGGATATTCATCGTCCCTCGTACCACTCACCTTTTTATAGATGGGTTTCCCAAGAGCACTAATAGGTAACACAATTACACAGTCTTTCTTTATGTATCCGAGTGCATCGTTCATAAATTCATTACCATCTTTATCTACAGGATAGTACTCTTGATCGTGTTTGTTTTTAGCATATCGATTATGGTGGATGAGTTGGTTCCCGTCATTATCCTTTTCGTAAACCTCATTATTTTGTGAATCCTTTTGATAAGACATTTGTACTTGTTTTATACTTAAAAAAAAAAAAAAAAAAAAAAAAAAAAAAAAAAAAAATTTTTTTTTTTTTTTTTTAATTAAGTTACATACATGTGGACCGTATACCTGCTTCTCTTTTTCACTCTCTATTTTATCCATTGTTATATGGCTCGAAATTTCTTGACCTATTACATGGCTAAACCCTTTCCTTTCCATCTCAACCTGGTTCGTTGGAACCAAGATGTCCGACTCTTGCTTGATTCACTGGATTGAACACCTGTTGTTTGGCCTCCCTGCGTCGACCACCTCCTTACTCGATCCTCCCGATGTTTTGAAAAATCTTTTGTTGCGCATGGAAGCTGAAAACATTCCGTGGTCCCATATCCTTTTTCATGGGGGATTCACCGCTTTTCCTTATCAAATACATGGGGATTTGAATTGCTTGACGGATCATCTCGAAAAACAATGGCTTCTACAAATACCTTCGCATGCACCCCTCCAAACGAGGGCCGTTACCAAATTTTGGAATGAACTCCAACTGCTGTTAGCTAAACGCGATCAAATACCTCCTCCTGTGTTACCGGCACCCTCTTTACGGGACGATGCCATTCTCCAGGATATGCTAGAACCTGGTTATCGGGGCCCGTATACATTCCAATCCGCTACTTTTTGGGGAGAGGTGGCGCATCGGCTTCTGCAACTTCGGCGTCCAGAAACCGTCTCCCCTTTACCTCCGGCTTCCTCCGAGTCCCTGAAACGCGTTTATCAACTTTACGACATGACTTGTGCCGCTCGCGGTCAGTATTGGGATCCTTTAACGATGGTCTTGGTCCATCATGCCGAGTATGTGAATGCAGCTCATTGGCAAACTCCCAAGACACTGGAAGCGTTCATGTGGGATCGTCCTACGCATCCCTTGACCCGATCCATTCAAACCCTCTTAAAACAAACGGTGGAGGACGTGTTACACGGGGAAAAACCAGCCGCGTTTCTCAATCCGTGTCCGCGGCTAGATGCATTATTATACAATATTCGCGTGGTGCATGAATCGGTTCAACAAGTGCCGCACGACAATGCGCCACCCAAACTCATTGATATTTTTCAACGGTTACTCGCTCTCAGTTATCGGGACGGGTTGTGGGAGAAGGTGGTTCCCGTGATAGAGCCCACCCACACGTTTATTGGTACCAGTCTTTTATATTTAACGGAACAAGTACGCATTGCCGAAAGAGAACGGCGTCTTTTATGGAAACAAATTATCCAGCATGACGCAGCATCTGATTTCCAGCATGACGCAGCATCTGATCCACAGCCGCCACAGCACATTTGCTCGGCCTACCTTTATGCCAGCGACAAGCCTCGTGCGTCTTCTGGAGGGCGGGCATGCCAAACGTTTCAATGTTAATTATATGAGGTATACCCGCATCTTTTAACACTTGGGGTTGATAACAGGCCCCTTTATAGCCAAACACCACATGAGGAATGTAAGAAGAAAGGTATCGGTAACGCACTTGTAAAAAAGCCAGCACTTCAGAGTAGGGTGTACCGCCTTCGGTGATGACGATCACATCCGGTCGAGCGTGTGGATAGAGTCGCCGCATTTTGGAATAATTGAGGGGACTTACAATATGAAAGTGAGCGCGAAACCCGAAAACGTCTTGATAAGCCAATTCTAAAGGAAGGTAAAGGTTACCTAAAACCACACCTTGGGTATGAACGAAAGCTTGCACCATCTTTGCTAGTAATAAAGATGAAAGGTATTGGGTATTCCACAATCCTCCTTGCTTTCGTATTAGTGGTGGTGGTCATAAGCAGCGGCTTGCTCGGTTTTCTATGCTATCATACGTACACAAACCCAGCTGAAACATATGAAAATGGCCTTTGGAAAACGAAAAAGAAACTAATTCTTTTGGCTCCCACCATCCTGAATCTCTTGAGCGCAGCCGTGTTGGGTGTTTTGATAATGACAAACTAAAAGCAAGTAATAGGAATGCATTTAAAAATGATATTATCCACTATCTTGCTCGTACTCATCGTGGTAGGATTTATACACCACGGTTACACCACATATGTGATCCATAACGACAGCTCAATTCAAGCTAAAGGTGATGTGTTGAAGAATCATGGTTGGCTGGTGTATGGACTAATGGGTATACATTTGTTACAATTTGTGACGGCCGGCCTCATGGTATACAAGAGTTGAAAAAGAGTGATTGTACACTAAATAAATAGTTCAAAAAAAAAAAAAAAAAAAAAATTTTTTTTTTTTTTTTTAACTATTTATTTAGTGTACAATCACTCTTTTTTGTACACTAAAAATCACTCTTTTTGTCTCAAAAAATTTTTATATTAAAAAAAAAAAAAAAAAAAAAAATTTTTTTTTTTTTTTTTTTTTTTTAATATAAAAATTTTTTATAGTAAAGTTAAGTAAAATATTTTTGTTCAACAGATGTAAAGATAAAATATTTATATTATAATATATAGTTAAAAAAAAAAAAAAAAAAAAAAATTTTTTTTTTTTTTTTTTTTTTTTTAAGTAAAGTTAAGTAAAATATTTTTGTTCAACAGATGTAAAGATAAAATATTTATATTATAAAATATATTGAAATATCTATTAAAAAAAAAAAAAAAAAAAAAAAAAATTTTTTTTTTTTTTTTTTTTTTTTTCTACGAGTGTTTTAAATGAACATCTAATATACGATAACTGCCCCTTCGGTTCAGTATTCCCAAGTATTCAGCCATCTTTTTTAGAGCTTCCTCAGCCAACCTATTACTTTTCTTAATATCCATACAACCATTTATTGTTAAAAATTCTTCAATTTTTTCTGATTGAAAGTCAAGATATATATAAGCTTTCTTTTTATTTTTTTCCTCTAAAAACTTTAAGGCATCAAACTTTTCTTTACTTCTCTTACTCCGAAATGAAGGACTCGCATGCCATCTTTTTTTAGCAATTGATCCATCATTCAAATTTCGTTCTTCAAAAGTTAACGTTTCAGAAGTTGACGCTTGACAAAATATATTGTCTTGATAATTGATATTGATTGGTGATTCATTCTCTTCAAAGATAATATCCTCTGGGTGCTGTTGAGGAACCGTGTCAATCGTTTGCGTACATTTGCTTATATTTTGTCTGGGGCAAGAATTTTTTGCAGTTCCTGCCTTGTGCGTTCGATATTTCTGCATAAACTGATCAAAGTCTTGAGTACTATATTTTTTAAATATAGTTTTAGCTTTCTCACGTACACTTGTACTCAAATTAGGTATCGAACCCACATTGTTAAAATACGAGTTGAATATCTCTCCATGTTGACTTTGCAACACATTCATAAGAGAAACATCCAGATTATTCATCATCTTATTTTGCGACATGGACATTTTGCACATGATTCATCAAAAGGCATTCAGGCGTATTACTAGTTCAGAAATAATAAATGGGAACCCTTTTCAATTTTCGGTAACATTTGAAGACAACACTACTGTAGTTTGTAAGGATAATGTCAGTCTTCGAATGTGGGCAGCCCTCATTCAAAATTTAAATTATACACCCATTGTGGGGAATACGGAACACTGTATCCAAAAACCTTTGGGTTTTTTTAATTTATTGGGGTTTCGTGCAGGAGATGCCATTTTGTTTCAAGATGCCAAAGAAGTGGAAGAACCTATTTTATTTTCATAGCCATAATGAATTCATCCATTTGGCGACAGGCAAAGCGACATTTGAGATATTTGAAAATGGATATGGCTAACAAAGCCATAAATATAACGAGTGTTAATACAATAAAATGATTTCGAAAACATACATTGGCTTTAGATTCAAACGTCAAAATAACAATGGAGTAGAGTAATCCACCCGCTAACATCATAAGGGCAAAGGGCTCCAATTGACTGACTTTTACCATGTTTAAGAATTAGATTTACAGTCACGCAGAACTGTCTGTGTACTTGATTGTAAAATCCGTCTTTTAGAAGTGAAACATTACTTTTCAAAGATTACTTTTAGCAACACACAGTTGTTGGTGGACATGATTCCAAAATTCATCATGCAGGGCTAAAGAATTGTCTAGATCGCCTGCAAATGATTCGTAATTTGGAAACAGCTGAGCAAAACTATGTATACTCTTTTGCATGTTTGTTAAAGGGTGTTCACGCAGCCAACTGTGAATTTTTTTCCAAGCATCTGCCCACGTAGGAAACATTTTATTTATATGATGGGAGACAATGCTCACTTTGTCGTCTCCAACCACAGTTTGAAGAAATTTTACAACATTCGTATACACTGCATGAGCAATAATTTCTGAACTCATCTTACTTTATTAACCTCAATAAAGATGATTCAAAAAGTAAATGCAATTTTAAAACACGTGTGGCCAGTGATGCTTCGTATTATGAGTGCAGCCACAATATCTATAATTGGAGGTTTAATGGGTGGTTGGGTAAAGAAATGGATTGACCGATATTACAATATCAACGTCAAAATACAGTGAAAAAAAAAAAAAAAAAAAAAAAATTTTTTTTTTTTTTTTTTTTTTTTTTTTTTTTTTTTTTTTTTTTAGTGTATATATAAGATATAAAATATAAGATTGTTTATTTCACCTTGTTTTCTCCTGATGGCTTTCATTTTACCGCACGAAATGAAAAATATACTTAAACTATTCGATTCGGAATCTTCTAGTTTTGAAGCAGAAAGCGAGCCTTTTCCTTTTTTTGATTTACCCGACTTAGTCATCTATAAGATAGTTAAAGAATATGTTCCAATTTTAGATAAAGTGGGTACATTGTCTCACATACGGGACTTTCATCCTTACCTAGAATTAACTAGCCCGAGGTTTCAACGAGCTCTTGAATTGTTCCAGTTGGTAGGTTCCATAAAATCCGGATGGTATATGGAGTGTGGAAAATTACCTACACTTTATCATTTTTCCGTCAACTACATTGATTTGAATGTTACACTTCATATTTTCGATATACAAAGAAAAAATTGCAAACTAGCTAAGCAATATAAAAAATCGCCACAAAAGCGTTCTGTTATTTTCGAAAAATTCATGAAATTTAAAAATTCCCCACTATTAAATTTTGTGAAAGAAAATGAATTTTTTGTGTACATGTTTAAACATCAATATTATATCATCTATTTTTGGATTTTTCGACCTCAAAAAATGTTGCGCTGTTCAATGAACTATCGACTCTATCGACTGAGAAATAATACGTGTTCTATGTTGTTTAAGGAGGAGTATCGCCAAACTCGTAGGCTTACCGTCATACTAGAGGAAGATTTTACTGTTGAAGTACATTGTCAGCTTTCCATTGGCAGCTTTCCTTATAAACGTTTTTTTACAACGTTAAGGCCTTTGAATTTTCAGCCATGTGCTGAAAAACATTCCTATGAATTTGACCACAAATTATGGGAATGCCAATCATGCAAACGGGGATCAAATTATGTCCACCCAGTTGTTAGACAGACATTTCTTGATTTCGATAAAGATGATATTTCAGAAGTGACTACGTTATTTTATGTTAAGGATGAGTGGTGGAAAAAGTATTTTGATGTTTAATTTTTAAAAATAAGGTAATGAATAGTTTCGATACTGATACTTTAACTAAAATTAATGAGAATACATCTTGTGACTTACCCAGTACCCATACACCTTTTTCGCGAAATACACTTGGACATTGGGATTATACGGATGCACCTACTTCACAAGAAGAAGTTTGCAAGGACTGGATTTTTGATCCCATCTCTCGACGCACTGTAAATATTAATCCTTCTTTTAGAAATAAAAAACGAAAAGAAGAATTTGACCCTCTGAAATTTCTAATGGATAAAAAGTTGAATCAAGATTGTTATTCTTTAGAGTTTAGTCCAAATGAAGATGTAGAAGAGGAGATAGCTTTAATAAATTCTTCTTCAGACAAAAAATGATTAAATCTGCTAGCTGACGGAGTTTTAAGGAAAATAGCAGAACATTTAGAAAATTTAAAAAGAATTTATAATTATCGAATTTTAGAAGTTCATTATGAAAAAATACATTGTAATGTTGAGTAAGATTAAGAATATGGATCATGAGGAAAAATTAATAATGGAAAGTTTATTAAAGGTTGATAATTTGATATTTATAAAGTTTTTCAGCACGTCAGTCGTTAATGAAAATTTTACCTCTGACATTCGTGAATACACTAAAGGATTGTTTCAAACATATTCAAGTGGTAATAAAGATTTCGACAGTTTTATCATAAAAGTACATCAATCGATGAATAATGAATGTTTTGAAGAGATGAATTCAAACACCAAATCTAATGTTTCCACTCAAACTGCTCGAGATGCTTCCACTCAAACTTGTTCAGAAGAATGGGGTGATACTTTCATTTCAAATACCATGACACACAGCATAATTGATACAAATATTAGTAGAAGAAAAAGATGTAAAGAAGTATTTGATACTTTGACATTTCTAAAGAATAGGAAAAAAAGCGAAGATTATTATATTTTAGAATTTCAATCGGATGATGATGTAGAAGAAGAAATGATTGAAAAAAAATTTTCCTTGTCTAAGAAAAATTTGGATGTATTCGGCAATGCAGATTTAAGACGGATATCTGAACATGTCGAAACACTGAACAAAATGTATAATTATCAGATATTAAATGTTTGCAAAGATAAAATGTAAAAAAAAAAAAAAAAAAAAAAAAAATTTTTTTTTTTTTTTTTTTTTTTTTTTAATGTTCGTAATCAATTTGCAACATTCGATAATCATACATTTGATTCAACAATTCCACATGTTCAGCAATTTTTCTCAAAACCCCATCGGCGAGTAAACTCATTTTTTTCTTTTCCGTCGTTTCCAAAGTAGAGAGCACTTCTTGGACAGTCTCGTCGGTTTGCAACTTGAAAGAAAACACTTCATCACTTTTCTTTTTCTGTACTAAAAAATCGACTACATTAAATGATGGAGTACGTCTTCTTTTACGGAAGGGAGGTAGGACAGACACTCTACGAGGGGGATTCCAATTATAAACTTTGTCCATTTCCACGGAAGGTAGGTCCTGATTGGGTTCTATTGGATCGGGTGTTTGTGTACATGCTCCGTGTTTCCGTTTTTCTTTTTTGGCTTTACACGCCTCTTGAAACTTTTTCACAAATTCTTCAAAAGTCTCAGTTTTATTGTACTCTTTAAATATATCTTTAGCCGCTTGCGCGAGTTCAGGGTTAGGATGGGATTCGGGCGGGTTGAGATCGATAAAATAATAACTAAACGCATCCTTGTTGGCAGACAGTAATATTTTAGCAATTTCCTCATAAGCATACAATTCATCCTCGTCCATTGTCTTACTTTGCCCTATACAAACAAGATGCAAACTCTTCAAGAATTATTCCATTTTATTTTGCATCAGGATCGTAGCATTGTCTTTGGCAATTTAGGCCGCTACCCTCAACGTTTATTTGAAACTCTCGTATCGATCCCTTCCATCCGTGTGGTTTTCGTTTCAACGGGTTGCACAGTTTCTTCCAAAGACAATCGCACTCGTATTCAACCATTCAGCGACCCTATTGAACAATGTGATTTAGTCATTTATCTGGAACCCCCCACCAACCAGTTGATTCAAAAACCTGCACTCGCGTCACGTGCTGTCGTATTTACGTCCCATTTTACATTTAAAACACCCAACGGAGAACGATGGATCGACATTTGTTACTTTCACGGCATGAATGCTACCGGCACCCGAGAACTGCTGTTGAAGCAAGATTTTCCGATTCAAACTCGAAACATTGGTTTAGTGGAACGAGATCATACCAATGTGTTGACGCTCTCGACACGAATTGATACGGCGACTGCACCCTCTCCCAACACGTATGTCATTATAGATTTGACTCAGTTTAACAAAGATTGTTTACCCATGTACCGGGCTTTTTGGGACGCCTTTGACTATATGTTGGAGCATCAAGCCTCCATCTATCGGTGGGTGACCTGTTTTTCGGATCACGGTCGTCAAGCATTTCTTCGATTTACCCAAAGAGTCTTGGATACTCTTTTTTGTCGAACCTTTGAGCATGGCAACGTGACCGATCCCCACGACATTTTGCCCTTGCTACCGTTTTACTCGTCGGGAACCATTGATAAAACATTTGATGTAAAGGTATCCGATTTTGGAGGAATTAAAATTGTGGCACCCTCTACCCTCGAAGAAGCTTGCAAAGCGGCAGCCATGTATGACGTTTTACCACTCGTCAAAAATGTTTTTTGGATTCAGGATTAAACAAGATGTACAATTCGCCCGAATCACTGAGATCTTTAGCTGAAGCTGTTTTAAATTACAATTTTCCAGAGGCTATGGAAAGCCCCCCCAAATCCCGGCGAAAGCGAGGCCGACCTCGAAAACATCCGCGTCCCGGCCCGGTTAAAATGGACAGAAACATTCAACGGTGTCCTCGGCCGACTCCTCCTGAACGGAGGGTGGGGAGTGGAAGAACGCCCGTTCGAACCCGTTCCAAGGGTCCGGTTGGCACACCCAAGAGCTTACCCAAGAAAACACGGAAACCTCGAAAACTTTTTGTTCAATCCCCTCCTCGGAGCCGATCCGCCTCCAGCCATTCTGTGAGCTCCGTGAGAAGCGGTGCTTCCGTCATTCTTTATCCAAGATCCACAAGTCTCACAAGAAGAGGATCGAGAAGTCCTACAAGAAGAGGATCGAGAAGTCCTACAAGAAGAGGATCGAGAAGTACATCGAGAAGTCCTACAAGAAGAGGATCGAGAAGTACTACAAGAAGAGGATCGAGAAGTACATCGAGAAGTCCTACAAGAAGAGGATCGAGAAGTACATCGAGAAGTCCTACAAGAAGAGGATCGAGAAGTACATCGAGAAGTCCTACAAGAAGAGGATCGAGAAGTACATCGAGAAGTCCTACAAGAAGAGGATCGAGAAGTACATCGAGAAGTCCTACAAGAAGAGGATCGAAATGTTTTACAGGAAGCCCATCGAAAAGTCCTGCACGAAGCCCATCGAAAAGTCCTGCACGAAGCCCATCGAAAAGTCCTGCACGAAGCCCATCGAAAAGTCCTGCACGAAGCCCATCGAAAAGTCCTGCACGAAGCCCATCGAAAAGTCCTGCACGAAGCCCATCGAAAAGTCCTGCACGAAGCCCATCGAAAAGTCCTGCACGAAGCCCATCGAAAAGTCCTGCACGAAGCCCATCGAAAAGTCCTGCACGAAGACGATCGAAAAGTCCTGCACGAAGCGGGTCCAAAAGTTCAGAAAGTTTCAAGTCCATTTCCACGTCATACGCTTCTACTCCGAACCAGTCCATTTCAAAAAGTTCCTGTAACGATTCCAAATGTTCCAAACGAAATAGCCCAAAACAATTTAGCACGAGTCCAATACCTGGACCTAGCGGAATGCAAACAAGTACACCCATCAGTCATTCCAATCGAAATAGCCCAAAACAATTTAGCATGAGTCCAATATCTGGACCTAGCGGAATTCAAACAAGTACACTCATCAGTCAAACACCTAACCCTAGCCAAAGCAAAAAGTCGGGAAATAGAAGTAGTTTAGGAGGTAAACGGGTTACAGCTAGAGGAGGAGGTAGAGGAAATAGAAGTGGTGGAAATGGAGGTGGTAGAGGGGGTGGAAATGGAAGTGGTGGGAATAGAGGTCGTAGAGGTGGAGGAAATGGAAGTGGTGGGAATGGAGGTCGCAGAGGTGGAGGTCGTAGAGGTGGAGGTGGTAGAGGTGGTAGAAGTCGTAGTACGAGTCCAAGCCCAAGTCCCAACCAAAATTCCGGCCAAGGAATAAGTAATCCCTTTCTAAAGAGAATAGCCCCAAATATATTAGAATATGAAAACCCCCCAATAAAAATACAATTTAAAAATAAGGATGGTAATTTTAGGACAAAGAAACTTCCCAATAAATTGTGTAGTCTAATGACTAGTCATTGTAATAAAAGACATCCTTTGCGAAGGGATTCTGTTGAAAGACATTTAAAAATTCTTTTTAAACAAAAACGATAAAAAAAAAAAAAAAAAAAAAAATTTTTTTTTTTTTTTTTTTTTTTAATATAGATATTTAAATATATTTTATAATATAAGTATTTTATCTTTACATCTGTTGAACAAAAATATTTTACTTATTTTTATTATAAAAAAAAAAAAAATTTTTTTTTTTTTTTTTTTTTTTTTAATATAGATATTTAAATATATTTTATAATATAAGTATTTTATCTTTACATCTGTTGAACAAAAATATTTTACTTAATTTTATTATTAAAAAAAAAAAAAAAAAAAAAAAATTTTTTTTTTTTTTTTTTAATAATATAGATATTTAAATATATTTTATAAGTATTTTATCTTTACATCTGTTGAACAAAAATATTTTACTTAATTTTATTATTTAAAAAAAAAAAAAAAAAAAAATTTTTTTTTTTTTTTTTTTTTTTTTTTTTTAGCCTCCGATGCTATTTCTTTCAGACAAGCTAAAAAGTGTCGTCTCCAAAAATTGTAAATCACTTTTTCGCAATCTGGACATTAAAACGAGACATTCATGTAATTTTATTGTTAAAATGCATTTTATCTTTTTCAAAGACAATAAAAAAGTGTTTAAACTAAAGAAAAAATCCATTTTTTAGGAATCGAGTCACTGAAGAAGTAGCACGTCAAATTGTATCTCTTTATTATTCCGCAATTTCAATGTCTCAGAGAGAAACTGTTAATCGCTTGGGTATTTCCCGTTGTTCTGTTTGCTATTGCATTAATAAACCCAAGAAAAATGAAGTTAGTTCATTGCATTCCAAATGGGGTCACCCTTCTAAACAACCTCCATCAAAAAAAAAAAAAAAAAAAAATTTTTTTTTTGAATTTAAATTCAAATAAAAATAAATAGAATTTAAATCGGAGGCGAAATTGAATTCTGCAGTGGCAGAATCTAAATTTAACTTTTTTTTTTTTTTTTTTTTTTTTTTTTTTTTTTTTTTTTTACAATGCTATAGCCAATATTTGACCTATATGCCTTACTCGACTTAACGCGGTATATACCATATTTAAATTTCGATTTCCATCAAAATGAATCACAATTTTAGAATTGTCAATAGTATCCCCTTGAAACTTGTGAATAGTTGCTGCAAAACCCAAAACTACTGGAAACGTATTGTTTAAAATATCCTTACGTATGACAACATCTTTTTTGGTTTTCGGGTGTTTACAAATGAGGCACTCGTTACTTTTACTGTAACGAACAAATTCAAGCTCTGTACCACTCGAAACGGACGAATATCCATTTTTCGTTACAAATATAATACATCCTGGTTTTAAACATAAATTGTTATCAATTTTTATTTCTGGACCTTTTACCATTTTTTTTATGTAATAGTTGTTGAATGCAAGCACACGCTCATTTTTAGCTGCCATTGCCCGATTAGCTTGAGACAAGATATCCCCTTCGATTCGTTCTTGAATTGGGAAATGGTCTGCTATCAGAGCAAACAAACTCAATTCATCTGCATTATCCACAAACGCACGCAATTTATTAATAATGGTTTCGTATTCGGGTTCGAACCTTTTGCTTTCCGTTAAATGAACCCGTCGAACGATCCATCTGCTTTCAGAAAAGGTGAATGAAAATAAATTATGATTAGATTGCACGGGATTCAATTGATGTGGATCCCCTATAGTAATAAATAATAAGGGTTGAAGAGTTCTATCCATAAAAAATCGAAGAAGCCAATACATGAGCCAGCCGTTGATCATGGACACTTCATCCACCACTACTATCTGTGGATCACCTTTATATTTAAATTCCTTCAAGATGCCACCACTCGCTTTAATCGCTTCCACTAAATTTTCTTCTTTCGACAATTCCTTTTCTAAATGGCGACAAAGTCCCGTAAAATCCAGTTTCATGGTCGAATGAATGGTTTGACCACCGATAGCGATTGCGCTCCTCGCTGTATAACTCATTCTCAACTGTTTTACATTTAAATAATCCAAAGTTGTTTTAACAACAAAACTTTTACCAGTCCCCGGTCCACCCGAAACGACCAAAAGCATCTTGCATGGTTTTTTGCACCATTTCACGACTAGTTTAACAAAATTTTTTTGAGACTCTGTTAAAGTCAAGTAATGTTTATTGAGCCCAATCTTATTCAATGCGATTGGGTAGGGGGATTCAGTTTGCATGGTTGTCCGTTTTGCACAATGAAATTGATAACTTTAATTATGATTACTCCAAAAGAAGACCGGGCCGAATATAAACTGTTTTGCTGCTCCAGGCTCCCTAAAACCTATTTAAAGGATTTGTATACCCTATACATGGGAAAGGAAAATCAAAAAGAATCTTATCCGGAACACGTTCAATCAATCATTACTTTAGAAGTCGATACAATTTTAGAGCCAAGTGTGTGGTTAACGTGTATTAAATGGTCCCGATTCAGAAGGCAAGGTCCAACCAAATGTTTAGAAATATTTGTAAGTCGCCCCAAAGAATCGCAAATGTACTATGCAGTCGGTCCAAATGGTACAATATTAATCAGTCTCAATAACACCATTCAAATACACCAAAGTACAGTGGACATTTTGTGTGGAGAATCGAAAATGCACTGTTCTCATCCAAAAATTTTTTACGTCGATTGGAAGGAGAATGAGGAACAGAAAGATATTTGTAACAATTATTATTAAAAAAAAAAAAAAAAAAAAAAAAAATTTTTTTTTTTTTTTTTTTTTTTTAATATATTTTATATATATATATATTTTGTATATATATAAAAAAAATTTTTTTTTTTTTTTTTTTAATAATACACCTATAATACACCTATAATAATACACCTATATATTTTTTTAATAATACAAAATATATAAAAAAAAAAAAAAATTTTTTTTTTTTTTTTTTTTTTATATATTTTGTATATATATATATTTTGTATATATATATATATATATATATATATATATATTTTGTGTATATATATATTTTTTTTTTTTTTTTTTTTTTTGTAGTAGTATAATATATTTTATAATCAAGTTATAATAGAGATAAGACTTTTTTTTTTTTTTTTTTTTTTTAATAATTTATGTAGCACCTCCTAAACCAAACACATTTCCAATCATTCCGAAGACACTTTTGCCAGTGTCATCTTCATATTCCACTGGCTCCTCAATCCTCGGCCGTTTCTTGGGAAGTAATGGGATACCTTCAGCAACTGTTTCTGTAATGGGTTCCACTTCTTTTATTCTAAAATGTTTTATATCGGTGAAACGTGTATAGTCCTCCAATTGCATACATCTGGCTAGGTGATCTGATCTCTTAATTGTTTTGTACTGGGATTCACTGAACTTGTGTCGGATTTTCTGTTCCAAGTAATTGTATCGAGTACATTCCTCTATCATACCTTGTTGTATGTATGAAAAATAAACGAGTCTTCGCACCATTCGAAAGTATTGTCGAAATTGTAAAATAAAAATTAGTTTTGGATCAAAACCAGTAGGTGTGATTTTTGTCCCTTCTCCCGGATCCTCCTCGTCACTTGAAGTGGAAAATTTGTAATACACAAAATCTAAAGGTGGGTATATTTCATATTCCTTTCCTTCCTGCACTTTATCTTCATAAAATTTTACGAGATCCCCTTCAGGAATATCGCTTTTATCGAAAAGATTTTTAGCTACTTTTGCTTTAGACATTTCTTTTTGAAATTGGGTGATGTTGGCCAAATTTCGTATCACAGCTGCTTTATTGGCCGCGTCTACTTTAAATCGCTTAGCGGGTGGTTCCGAGGAAGTTTCTTCCATCTCTATTCTTGGTTTAATTCATTTTGTCTGGACTGAGATCTTTGACTAAACTAATGCTTTGAACGATTTTTTCACAAATGTGTAATAATATTTGGTCCGTCTTGTCGGGTTGTCGGTAAGGTTTAGCATAGATTCGAAGATCATAAGATGAATCCATATTGGTATGGACTTGGTCATCCACACCCATCAAAAAAATATCTTCTTCGTACATTTGGCGGATATGCGTTCCGGCTTTTGAATAGCCATACACCTGATGAGCTATTTTGGCTTCGGAACGTGCAAAAATCTTATAAGCGTACAAAGTTATGGAAGGTAAAAAGCTATTTACGATTCGGTGCACATAGGGATCGTCCCCCAAACTCCATAAAACAATATCCACATCCATGCAACGTAACATTTGTATCATAAAATCGACATGGGGAAGCACATGAAACGTGTCCTGTTCAAAGACGCCCAATGTCTCATCCATGTCCAAAACCACCACAATCATTTCTTGCATTAACAAAGCATGAGTCGTGTGGATCGTGTGAAAAGCATTATTCGTCATGTTAAAAAACAATATCCAGATTATTCTTTAACTGAATGTATATTTCATATTAATAAACCCTGTTTAACCCTGCTGAACAACTTTAATACCGAACGTTTTCATTGTTTGTTTGCCAATCGTGCAGCCATTTGGAAATCTTACACCCTGAACCAATCGTGTGATCTTCCAGATCATGTTTATGATATGATAGTATTGAATCGTTGGTTAGGGGATGAATACGTCCTGCCGTTTGCCAGTCAGTTTCGCGAATCATCGGGTTATACCGTAGCCATGTTTCGACAAGATGTCGAATTGTATCCACCCATTGTGATTGATAAAGGATCGTTTAAAACAATGACTTTTGCCATGATTGTTCTCTATGTGGCCGTTTGCTTTAAAATGGGGGGTGTCACCCCCGATATTAAACAATTTTCTTTCGCCTATACCAAAGAACATCCCGTTCTATGTGATATGGGTGGGTTGAATGCCGAGAAAAAGGAATTGGTAGATGGAAAAGAACGTTTCGATAAGAAAAAATGGTCTAAATTTTTGTACAAGAAAAAAATTATAAACATTACGCGATTTTTAAAGGGATATTATCCCAAATATTTTCAAAAAAAGAAACCCGGGACCCGTTGCATTTTATACGATGACGATCGCTTACCTTTTGATGATGAAACCCATTCCCTCGTCTGTCAAAATGGATATTTTATAAATATATTGCAAAACTTTAAGCATTTGATGCCCGACCTTCAGATTCAAAACAATCTTATACAGCAATGGATTGAGATGGCACAACCGGTTAGAGGCTCTCCCTCTTAAGGAGAAATATTTATTAAACCACAAGTCAGTTTGAACATAATATTCAATGTACACACATTAGTTTTTATTGGATTCCAATTTGCGTCGATCCTCTTCACTGTACAAATGATTAGCAATAATTAAATATTTCTGACAGGAAAATGTCATTACTTTTTCAAAAATGTCAAAAACTTGCTTCATGTGTCGTTTCACCGTTAGAGGAAACACTTCGGGTATCTTACCTTTTACTTCGTAGATGTACTTATTTAAAAAACATAACAAATCATCGCCACTCTGAGGATATTTTTGATATTTTTCACAATATCTTTTAAACAGTCTCACATAAGAATGTCTCTTGACATTGTACTTTCCAATACAATCTTGCCAATGTTTGTGCGTGACGGGACACGTCACATAAGGATGGCATGTTTTAAGATTGATTTGAACGTGGGATAGAAATTGATCATCCGCTTCATCGTTCTCATCGTATAAACTCACATTTTGTTTTGGTATTTCTTGCAAATTAGCATACAGTCTAAGATTTTTGGATCGTCTCATACCATAAATATTTAACACCGTCTCCAAATTTAACTGGGCTAAAAATGGAAAGGAATGGCTGGATGTAAAGGGTTTCGAGACTCTGTACAAAATGAGGTTAAAGGCATTTTCCGCAGATTGGATTTCTTCGTGTTGATAATAATGGGATAAAATGGAAAAGATTGACAACTTGTCATAATACAGTGTATACCACAACTGCCAGAAAGGCATCCTGGTAGGAAAGGTGTAGTTTTCTTCATAGACGTCTCGATAAAATTCCAAAAACACACCCGATATAAAATCTCTTCTCAATACATTTTTCCTGCTGTTGGGAAAGGCTTTAGGACAGACATGGGCAATGTACCAAAAGCAACAGTTTAAAGAGTCGACAATAGGTGGATCCAACTGGGGCGACAGTGTTATGAAATAGGTATCCTGCTGACCTAAAAATTGAATTTCCTCAAAAAGAATTTCTTTCTTTTCTTGAAATCGATTCACAGCTATAATGTATAAAAATATCATGTGCCACAGCACTGGTTTTCCAGGTAAGGTGTTTTGAAAAAAGGTGGACAAAACGTAATTGTTATGTTTGATCATAGCGGATACATCTATCGAGTCTGTATGTAAAATATACACACCTTGCAAAGGATCTCGAGTGAAAGGAGAAGCTATATCGGCTCCTTTCGAAATATCAGGTTGGGAGGACAGGTTTTTTTTGAGAATTTGATAGGTTTTTTGATAGTCCATGATAAAAGGTTCCACTTGTCGAACGATTCTCTGGATATGCTCATCCGATTCTAGCAATTTAAAGGGATTCCGTAGCGTTTTCTTGTCGAACCACACATCATCATTGCACATTTTGACGGGAATGCAAGCCAACTGACACTTTTCGTATAAAATGTCACATGTCAAATAGGCACAATCTAACGGTTCCTCTGTTTCTTTTTTCGGAACCTTGTGACAGAGCAACGTACTTTGGGGAGTCTGCTCAAAACAATTCAAGGAATAGGTATCTGTCTGAGGATCAAACAAAGTCAAAATTTCAGACATTTTTCTTTGAAAATCTCTTTTGGCTTCGTTAGACGAATGGTCTCTCACATACTGGATGCATCCTGTGACGTCTCGCTTCACATAAAAAGGATGGATAGTCAGTTGATTTTCAACAGAATGTTCGCCTAAAATACGAGTAATGACTGAACAGACCTTCTTTTTCAATTGTGCTTTTTCCACGTTACCGGAATTTAACATCTTTAAAACAGTAGCTTTAAAAGAATCATCTTTCATAATATCCTCATAATGAAGGGTATCAAAATTGATGTCTGGCCGCACACGAGCAATGAAGACTCCGTTAATGTAAATATTTTGTGGAATTTTATCAAATACATCGGTAAACTGTAAATTCATATTTTCTTTTTCACCAATGTAATTCAAATATACTTCAGTTATTTGAATGGAACGAGTCTTTAAGGTGGAACGGCATTGATCCACATCACTCTGAAGAATTTCCCCATCGGTGAATATGTACAATGTTGTGGGAGTATCGCTGGGTAAACGTTTAAAAAAGACCTGAGGCTTCGTGCCCCCCATTCCTGAAAAATCCATAAGATTTTCGTCGATAACATCAAAAGTTTGATCAGAATAAACATCGCTATGCCATAGAATCACACGAATGGGTGGTTTCAGAGAGGATAAAACACTGTACACGTCCTTTTTATAATGCCAAACATAATCAATAGATCCACTGACATCTATTGCAGCAACAATCATCTTGAAGATAGTGATGTGATATTTGATAATTCGTTTATTATATATAAAAAAAAAAAAAAATTTTTTTTTTTTTTTTTTTTTTTAACATATGCTGTGTTGTGAAATATGTTTGAGACTATTATAAAATATATTATAACTATTACAAAAAAAAAAAAAAAAAAAAAAAAAATTTTTTTTTTTTTTTTTTTTTTTTTAATACGTATATATATCCTTTATAAGACAGATAGTGTTCACATGGTCTTGTTAACTCAACATGTCAAACATGTCTCGTGACTTTAATGTATCTTTTCAAAAACATTTCATTTCCACTCCAACATATTTTTACAATTTATTGGAAAGAGAATTAAAATTTCCTTTAAAGAAAATTAATTGTTTCAAGACTTGGAGTAAGCCACACTTAGTCACAGCTTATGGAGATAATTGTGACAAAACATATTTGTATTCTGGGACAAAAAGAAAAGTATTACTTTGGACTAAAACGTTATTGCATGTGAAGGATTTGGTAGAAAAGAGAACAGGATTCAATTATAATTTTTGTCTTGTAAATAAATATCGAAATGGGTATGAGCATGGAAGCATCGAGAGACCTACAGATGATGATTTGGATTTGGTAGAGACTCATCCCATAGCTTATGTTAGTTTAGGTGAAACAAGAACAATTATTTTTACAAAAAGTGGTTGTAGTAATATTATATTCAATTTAAATAGTGGAAGTTTGTTGGTAGTGCATTTACCAATGAATCAGAATTGGTTGCATGAAATACCGAAAGAACCTGAAAAAAAGGAACCTTTCATCATTTTAAAATTTATGTTCCATTCGGAGTAAAAAAAAAAAAAAAAAAAAAAAAAAAAAAAAAAAAAAAAAAATTTTTTTTTTTTTTTCTAATATATCTTATCTCTATTATAACTTGATTATAAAATATATTACACTACTACTACAAAAAAAAAAAAAAAAAAAAAAAAAAAATTTTTTTTTTTTTTTCTAATATATCTTATCTCTATTATAACTTGATTATAAAATATATTACACTACTACAAAAAAAAAAAAAAAAAAAAAAAATTTTTTTTTTTTTTTTTTTTTTTTTTCTAATATATAAATTTTTTTTTTTTTTTTTTTCCAAGTCCTTTATAAGGCTGTGAATTCTCAATCTCTTTCACTCGACTTTCTTCCTCCGCTATGCTTGTGCCTGCCCGCTGGATTCCCTTTGACAAATTTACAACTGCGACTCTAGATATACAGGGAAGTCTTTCAATGTGTTGGATTTTGTTACCTACTCTTCTTGTCTTGTAGCATGTTGAAACGGACTTATATAGAATCCATTCTACATTACAAAGAAACTACCCATACCTGTGAGCCCCTGCAA
Source organism: Maratus speculifer (assembly GCA_964019185.1). Classification (NCBI taxonomy): domain Eukaryota; kingdom Metazoa; phylum Arthropoda; class Arachnida; order Araneae; family Salticidae; genus Maratus; species Maratus speculifer. The sequence continues at coordinate 44,214,867 of OZ025292.1, read as the reverse complement.
CATTTTGCACAAAGATTGGCTGAAGAGAAACGTCGAAAACGCAATGATGGATCCCTACGCCTGCCTCCCATTCTTTCCAAATCATCTCATGTACCACCTCCCCACCGAGAAAAGTCGAGTAGACCTATTCTCTCCAAAAAGAAACCTACGATTACTGTGAGCAAGTGTATGCAACTCCTCGGGCAAAGGATCGCTCGAGAGCAGTGTGTCACCTCGAAACCTACCTCTGTCGAGCTTCCTGTGACACATGCCGATCCACCCGTTGTTTCGGAACCGCGGCAAATTTTTTATACGCATCATCGAATTGTGGCCGTCCTCGCCACTGGAACTCATGGATACACACTTTCGAATGCTGTACAAAGTATCAGTGCAGAAGGAGGATTGGATAAAATGGTTAAAGATGTGGAAGTTATGAAAATCCGACTGCTTTATTGTTTTGATGAAGATACTTTTGAAAAATGGAACTCTTTGTCAAAACATTCCAACAGTTTAGTCCAGAAACTGTGTGTCAAGAAAATGAGGCCATTCCCGAGGATCCGTTGCATATTTTGCAAACAACACGTGTGTCATAAATGGAATGCTAATGCGGGAATTGCACATCAACTCAAGATTCCCTTTGATCCCATTAGTCATACCAAGACACCTGAATCAGGACACCAAACAGTCTCTCGTAAAAAAGTGGCGGCAGTGCTGTGTATTGCGACAAATGGGTTTACTCTCTGTAACGGCGTAAACAGCATCGTTGTAAAGGGGAGCGTGAATAATTCGAGTATTGCTCAAACAGTGTTAAAAATGAAAGTAAAAATATTGAACTGCTTCGACGAACGGACTTTTAATAAGTGGATGGACGTACAACACAGCTACGAAGAAGCGTTTGAAAAGTTGAAAGTTGAAAAAATGAAACCCATCGAAATGAGACCTTGTGTGTACTGTAAAGATCAAACTTGCCACCAATGGAGAGCATCCGTAGGAATATGTGCTGTTTACAAACTAATATTTGATCCAATAGAACATTAAATATTTTAGTGTGAATAGGAAACACTTTGTTATACTACGTTCAGTTGTGAATTGTGATAAAAATAATTTCGCTCAATAAAAAATTTGAAATGTAAAACGTATACTGTTAAAAAAAAAAAAAAAAAAAATTTTTTTTTTTTTTTTTTTTAATGTTCTTCTTAAATGTATATCATATCATATGTTTAAATGTCTTTCTTAAATGTTATATCATATCATATCTTACGTTTGTTATAAAAAAAAAAAAAAAAAAAATTTTTTTTTTTTTTTTTTTTTTTTTTATAACAAACGTAAGATATGATATGATATAACATTTAAGAAAGACATTTAAACATATGATATGATATACATTTAAGAAGAACATTAAAAAAAAAAAAAAAAAAAAAATTTTTTTTTTTTTTTTTTTTTTTTTTTTTTTTTTTAATCAAGTGCTATGGATTACGCTTCCATAGTTTTAGAGCTTTTAAATCGTGGAACATATCCTATTCTAGATGGATATGTTTTTCTCGACATTTATTTCAAAATGATACCATTTGATTATCCGAGTACATATGTGGCACGCTATGATCGACACATGATGAATCCAGAAGATGTTTACATTCGAGAAGCTTATTTTTCTAACCTACACTATCTCGTCGCCGCCTTGCCCCATCATTTTTATTTGCATCGCATTGATACTTTGGATGTGGATTCTTTTCCGCTCCAATGTATCACGATTAAACTCACTCGATCTTTTTTGGATAAGACTGTGTTAAATGTGCCCAGTGCCAGTTTCGAGGAAGAAATTTATCATTTTCTAACACTTTTAAATTTTGACGTGCCTCGCGTGGCCCCCCTCCTCAATTTAAATTTTATCGCCAGTACCCGATTCTTACCTCAACGCATCAAACTGTGGGTTTTTAAATATTCGGAACAAAGTATCTTTCATCGCCCCATCACAATAGACCAACAAGCCTGTTTCGGTCCCCCCGCCTGTTCTGAAGTGATTCCTATCCGGGTCCTTTGCGGTCGATTAGCGGAATGTACCTCCCGATCCACCCTTTTATCGCTGAATAATCATTTTCATGTTCCAGACATGACCTATCTGAACCATCTGAGTGATAAATGGAATACTGTTATTCCATTGGCATTCAACCCGCTTGAAAATCCCATTATGACCTCCTACGAAAAGCCGTTTTCACTTTGATGGCATATTTTTTACGTTCGCTGCCATCGGGACGTTTAGGCATGTATTGGCGAAAGCGGTTATAATTGCGACAGACTTTATTCACAGCTTGGCAGGCGGGGAGAGGTAAATTCACATCGGTGTCATCGCATTCATCGCCACTCGGGACAATGGATAGTGTGGAAAAGGGTGTGGCGTTATAGTCTTCGTCTGAAAGATCTCTTAAATGCGTTTGCATGTTTAATTCTCCTTTTCGATACCTTGGCATTTTGCGTAAAGGACTCGTGGATCGCGAGCGTCCGGGACTGGCACGAGGGGACGCCGGAGCAGACCCTCGAGGGGAATTGGACGCGGAATGGGAGGGATTCACTTTCATTTGTCTTTTGGCATAATTTTGTGTTTTAGGATCCGTGGCTTGGTTGATGACTCTTTGCCAATCTGAATGCGGTACTTGAATGGATCTTTTAAACTGCATATAATCGGGAGTGGTATTGAAAAATTGCCTTAAAAGTTTCACTTGAACAAGGCCATCGAGTACAAGATCTTCTACAGTGCTAGTATTGACGCGTACAAGACGTGGAAAGCCTCGAGCGGACTCGTTTAATTTAGCCAAAGCATATCTTAGGGGAACTCTCAAAGGAATAGGCATTCTTTATTTTCGAACCACCACATCGCCACAGCAATAAAATTTGTAAAACGGAGATTCTTTCATACGCGCATGCGTATCGTAATAAGCGTGTCGATGGAGGTCGTAAATATTCCAGTGGGCCAAAGCGTGGAGGGTATGAATAAATAACAATTGCCAACACGTCATCATTTGAAAATATTCCGCTGTATTGCGTTCTTCATCCAACAGACTCGACAAATTAATCGTTCCCCTCGCTTCATTAAATAACAATTGATTGGATTTGGACAATTGTTCACAAAATTGCTGGTGCAACCGGCGAAACTCGTAGTGATTGAAAATAATATGAACCAGAGTACCGCCTTCTGTGAAATCTTGTTCAAAGTACAATTGAAAAATTTCTTTGGGTCCTTGAGGTTCGAGACAGTAATAAAAAAATGGTTGGTATTGGTCCAAGTGAAAAATGGGTTTCTGAAAAATCCAATTGAGAAGAGGTACCCATTGTTCAAAAATTTTATGAACTTGCTTCAATTCTAAACGGGAATAGTCTTGTACCACTTCATAGCAAGCCGTCCATGCGTCAATCCAGGTGTTTACTTTGCTCATACCCAGGGGTCGAATCACTTTCTGTCGTTTGTTTTCGTGACGATCAATGGGTCTTTCATTCATCTTGGCTCTTCCCTTAAAAAAGAATGTATACGACCTGTTTCTTATTCCTAATCATATGGATAGCATATGCATGGACTTGGAAAGAATTTCAAGTAAAACCTCCCAAAGAAATGGCTATCCAAATTGAAGCCCCTATTTTGGAACAAAATTGTAGTGCGAAAAAAATACCCTGTATCGATGACTGTTCGTTTCTTTGCATTGAAAAAGAATCCAAATGCATTGGTGGTGTGTGTCAACCGACCAGTAATGTGAATCCAATTATGTGCAATGAAAAAACGGGAGGCGTTCGCATGATGATTAAGGAACCAGTACCCCATCAGGTATGCGTGTGTACGGATTCGAGATTTTACGGTGGCAAAGCATGTGACAAACTACACCCTGATGTATGTGAACACGGAACATTTTTCTACCAAGGCCGAATGAGATTTATTTGTATATGTCCGCCACCCTACGAATTGATTAAAATTGATTCAAAACCACACTGTGTGGAAAAGAAGATGCTTGGGTTTTATGACGAAGCAATAATGAGTCGAAACGTTTTATAAAAAAAAAAAAAAAAAAAAAATTTTTTTTTTTTTTTTTTTTCAACTATGTTTAGAGAATTAAATTTCTTAAGTACATTATAAAAATTTTGAACCATAACTTTATTATAAATAGATTATAACAAAAACACTACAATGTAAAAAAAAAAAAAAAAAAAAAAAAAAAAAAATTTTTTTTTTTTTTTCAACTATGTTTAGAGAATTAAATTTCTTAAGTACATTATAAAAATTTTGAACCATAACTTTATTATAAATAGATTATAACAAAAACACTACAATGTAAAAAAAAAAAATAAAAAAAAAAATAAAAATAAATTTTTTTTTTTTTTTTTTTTTGAAGCATTATACAATTTGTTCAATATATACAAAATTCAATCTTTAACCAAATATTTGCGATAAAGTTTCATCCAACAGACGCTGAGCCCGTTGAGCATTTTCTTGTGCTTGTCTCAAAGTTATTTCTATTCTTCGGACACGGTTTTGAGCTTGCAATAATCTGGAATATCGTCTTCTATAAATTCGCCTTAATCGTTGAACAGATTCTGAAAACGTTTGTGTTTGTTCTATCGACGAAATTCTGGATTCGTTTCTCGGAGGTACGTCGTCGATGGGTATAATTTCTTCATCTCTCACTTCCTCCTCTTCCATCTCCAGGGACGTGGTGCCCAACATGAAAACAGGGGAAATTTTGAAGTTGTTTTCAACCTGTTCTACCCAGACTGAAAATTTGGCATCAGGATCTTGAACAACAACTTCAAAGTCGGTAATCAAAAACTTTCTTCTCGCATCATCTGGATCCTGCGGCAAATCAGACACCTTCATAGGATTGCTCCGCATTAAAATCTGCTCGGAACATTGCGGACTGATGGCCACTTGCACTTTTAGACTAGGATTCATAGAAGTACTGATAGGAAAGCTGTAACGGAAAGTTAAACAACGATGTTCATTTAAAAGTATTTCCACAAAATGGTCGGAAGCATAGGTTCGGCAGTTGGGGCAGGGAAGAAGGGCATTAGATTCTATTCTTCGTAACGTGCGTAAGTATTCACGTAAACAGGGTATGTGATAGGAGTGTTCACAATTCAGTTCCAAAAAATGTCCCCGTTTGGTGTCCCAGCAAATAGTACAATTCATCGTCGACAATTCAACTCCACTCTAAAAGGAACGGTCTCTCCAATGGCTCTGAAACGTTTTGTTATAAACTACATAGTAAAAAAGAACACAACATCCTTTAGCAAGCAAGGCAGCAGTAAGAGTACAGCAAGTGTTGAAACGACGCGCCCTATATAAGCAGCAAAAAAAAAAAAAAAAAAAAAAAAAAAAAAAAAAAAAAAAAAAAATTTTTTTTTTTTTTTTTTTTTTTTTTTAATGTGAATATTCAATTGTATTGTCATAAAGAGACATCTTTCTAAGCAATTTCCCTCTATGACAATTTTTTATCTTGCAAAATTCACAGTTTGTTAATGTAAAAGGTTCTAAAACTTTTACATTTAAATGTTTAAGTAGGCTGCTATAACTTTGCCCAATATCCAGCCACTTTAAGTATGTATATTCGTCCAAACAGTATAATATATCCACTTTTCTGTTAATAATTTCTTTAACAATAGCGGAATTGTTAATCCTTCCATCTCGGCTCATTTTTTCTATACCATTAAAAATGGTATACCCATTGCTTCCAATAGATAATATGACTAAATTTTTATTTTCTAAATTTATTTCTTGGGAAGGATTGGTAGACATCTCTTGAAGTTTTCTTTCTTGAATAATTCGACTGCCTAGTCGTAGGGGTTTTTCAGCAAGATAAATTGTAATTTTCATGTCTGACAAAGGAATGAACGGATGAAAAAAACAATCTATATATACACTCTTAAATAAAAAAAAAAAAAAAAAAAAAAATTTTTTTTTTTTTTTTTTTTTTTTTTTTTTTTTTTTTTTTAACCATTTGGAAAAAATGGTTGTTGTTTTCGGTCGAGAACTGACCCCTGTCCGTGGTCACTTTTGAATTTAAATTAAATTCTTCACTTTTAAAATAATTTTTATTTTTTTATTAAATTGAAATGTTTAAAATCGCTGTAATAAAGGAGAAACTAACATATTTAAAAAATGGTTAGACAAAAATTATCAGATATTGAAAAAGCTGAAGCCAAAGAAAAACGGCGTTTGAAGAAACGTCTTAAAATGCAAGAATTGAGGTTATCGGAGGATTATCGAGCCGCTGAAAACCAATTACGTGTTGAAAGACGATCACGAAAAAGGAAGCAATCTAATGTCGAAGCGTTAAATCGTAAAACCCCATGTCTCGAGGCCCAGCAATCCACTAGCCATGGCGTTTTACAATCGGTTGATATTAATCAGCAAAAATTGGTTTCAAATATTGATTTTAAGAAGATGAAAAGAGTACAACCTATTACTCTTGATTCTCCTAAAAAACAACATAAAAAGCAATCGGCTTGGGAAAAATTGGAAAAAAACTTTTTCGATTCAATGCGTGATGGACCTATTCATAAATGTATGTGTTGCGATCGGCTCTGGTTCAAAACCTCCATCACCAAAATTCCACTCAGTAAAATTAAACAGTATATACCAGAGTCTTATGCTTTTGTATTTTCGGAAAATATTCGGGATATCGGATCATTTTGCAAAACCTGTTATGCTTACATTCACAAAGGCCAAATACCACCTTTGTCAGCGAATTACGGATTCAAATATGCACCTCTGCCACCATGCCTTGCCAATTTAAATAATTTAGAAGAGCGTTTGGTTTCTCTTCGAATTCCTTTTATGCAAATTAGAGAATTGGGATCGACTCGGCAATTTGGTTGCAAAGGTTCTGTGGTCAATGTGCCCATTGAACTCCAACAAACCGTAACACATCTGCCCAAAAATCCCAACGACTCACAAACCATTTATGTAAAGTTGAAAAAACGCCTAAGATATAAATCTCATTATTTGTCTCAAAACATTCATCCCAAACGCGTTTTTGAAGCGGCCAAGTATCTTTTGAAAACACCACTCTATCAATCTCAAGGCGCTGAATTGGATTTCGGTTGGCTCAAAAGTTATGACGAACAAACATTTCCATCGGGTACGAATGTTGAGGTGGATTTGATTTCCTCAAATGATGATGATGAAGCCATAGATTTTTGGGACGATGAATTTGAATTAGAAGAGGACGACGAAGAGTTTACGACCCTTGCTGAAACCACTTTCATTCAGGATTGCCCTATAAATTTTGAAAATAAGGGTTTAGCGTTGGCTCCGGGTGAAAATAAAATACCCATCTCTTTGTGCTTTGACACAATCGGAGATGAATTGTCCTATCCCAAAATTTATGGTGGGCAAGTTCGCAGTTTCACTCGATCTAAAGAGCCTTCTTATTTGGAAATGTGTAAAAGTGAACTCCGACGATACGATCGAAGAGGCGCGACTCCTCAAAAAGTATTGTACAATTTTCTCAAACTCTCACATCAACAAATGTTGAGTTGTATATCGATTGCCCTTCGCAATAAAGTGGTTTTAACCCAAGATATTACAGCCGAGAACATTCGTGATCCTGAATTTATCCGTAATCTACAGTATAAAGATCTTGCCTATAAATTTATGAAAAATATCAAATCGAGTCCCGCGCATTGGGAACAAGAACGCAAAAGAGTATTGGCTCAAATTCGTCAATTTGGAAGTCCTTCTCTTTTTTTAACCTTATCTGCCGCCGAATTGCAGTGGTATGACTTAATAAAACATTTAGTATTTCTGCATGAACACCGCCCTTTAACGAAAGAGGAATTTAAATCCATGCCATCGCAGCGAAAAGTCGAATTGATCCGAAATGATCCCGTCATTTGTGCTCTCTATTTTGAACACAAAACAAACGAGCTCTTTAAAATACTAAATCATGTAGACGGCCCTTTTGGTCAATACAAAATTGAACATTACTACTATAGAGTCGAATTTCAGCAAAGAGGAAGCCCACACTACCATATTTTAATGCACTTAAAGAATGTACCTGTGTACACGGGAGATAATGAAAAAGAGATTGTCCAGTTTGTTGACAGCATATTAACCTGTTCTCGCAACCATCCTTTTGCGCTTCTCCAAAAACATAAGCACACTTTTACGTGTGAGCGTAAAAAAGGAAATAATGATTACTGTCGATTCAACATTCCTTTCTTTCCTATGGATAAAACGAGAGTATTGGATCCTTTAGGGGAAGATGACACCCGTTTTAATAAGAAAAAATATAAAGAAATACGTGAATATTTGGCTGAATTAGAAGACAAAGATTTAAACATGTCTTTTAGTGAATTTTTAGCCCATTTAAATTTAGATTTAAACACCTATTTGAATGCCATTTGTTCGGGTATTCAACGACCCACCGTCATGCTTAAGCGGAATGTCAATGAAATTTTAATCAATGGTTATAACCCCAAAATATTGACTCTCATGCAATCCAATATGGATTTACAGTTTGTGCTAGATCAATACGCTGTCGTAGCCTATTTGGTCGATTATGTGGGAAAATCCAATGCAGGACTTTCTAAACAAATGCGAGAGTGTGTAGAGGCGACCAAAAAGGGAAACATGTCATTAAAAGAAAATTTAAAATCCGTAAGCAATGTCTTCCTGAATGCCCGAGAGGTGAGTGCACAGGAAGCCGCGTGGTCGTTATTAGAATTGCCTATGAGTAAAATATCCGAAGACGATATATTTATACCAACCTTTGAGCCCAACAAACGATCTCACATGGTTAAATCCGAAAAAGATTTAAAAAATTTAGATAAATCATCCTCTGATGTATTTGAGAAAAATATTATTGACAAATACGGGAGTCGACCCTCCAAACTCGATCATGAATGTCTCGCTGACTTTGCGGCGTGGTACGATTTCAAATTGGTTGGGGATGACTCACTCAAACTGAAGACAGGGCGACAATATTGCAATAAAAGAACAAAACCTAAAATAATTCGCTATTGCAACATTAAACGCTCTCAAGACGAAGACGAATTCTATCGAGAACAGGTCATGCTCTTTGTACCTTGGAGAGACGAAGAAAAAGACATCTTGAGCCAAAGTGTTCAAGAATTGTACGAATCCCATTTAAATCAAATTGGAGAAAATCGGAAAAAATATGTCTTTAACGAAGACATTGATTGGGATGAAGAACTCATGGAAAAAATGTCAGAAGATAGGGATAGGGAGGAAATGAGGGAAGGGGTGAAGGAAACGGTGCCTTTTGAGAATCAATTAGACTATGATGAAAAAGAAACAAATATTGTGGATATTGGGGTGGACATGGATGCAGAAAAGGGGTTTGCCACCTTTTTAATGCCGGAAATTTGGCCAATTGATAAATTGAGCAAAATGTTTCAAAAAACCAATACAAAACAGCGTGACATTCTAATAGAATTTCAAAAAAGCATTCGATATGGTACAGAACCCATCTTTTGGTTTATCCAAGGAGCTGCAGGCACTGGAAAGTCCTTTCTCATCTCCCTCTTAGAACAAATAGCTTATAACATTTTCGACCAAGATCCGATATACCCGGTTGTCATCAAAATGGCTCCCACTGGCAAAGCAGCATCCAACATTTCTGGTACAACTTTGCATTCCGGACTAAGCCTCACACTCAGTTCGGCTAAATTAAAACCTATGAGTCCTAGCACCTTAAATGAGTACCAAGTTAAATTTCAAAACTGTCGCGTCATTATTATAGACGAAATTTCCATGGTAGGTATCAATTTACTCAACGTCGCAAATCAGCGTATGAAAGAGATCAAAGGTGTCAATGCCCAGTTTGGAGGAATGCATACCATAATTTTAGGGGATTTGAGACAATTACCCCCAGTCAAAGATACTCCTCTTTACCAAAAGTCAAAACGGAACGATCTAGAACAATTAGCCCCTAATCCTTTCGATTCGGTTCAATTCTATGAACTCACAGAAATAATGCGTCAAAAAGAAGACCAAGAGTTTGCTATACTATTAAATAATTTGGCCGATGGAAAATTAACTGACAAGGAAATCAATGTTTTAAAATCGAGAGTAACCACATTGGATAAAATACCTCTCACCGCGCCTCTGCTGTTTTATTCTAACAAAGAAGTGAATGAGGCAAATATTTTAAGATTGAATACAATTAAAGGTGAATTGATCGAATGCTTGGCTAGCGATTCTGTAACGGGAACAGGGACGGCAGAAAGAAAAAGTTCTTTATTAAATCGAATGAAAACTAGATCGCGTGCAGACTGTGGAAATTTAGCGTACAAATTACCGTTCAAAATAGGTGCGCGTTATATGTTAACTTCCAATGTGGATATAGTAGATGGACTCGTCAATGGATCTATGGGTGTATTGTGGAAAATTGAAACCTGTCCTATTAAAAACACTGAGAAAAGGGGTGTCAAAAGAGTATGGCTTGAATTTTTAGACAGCCCACAAGTAGGAAAAAACAAAAGAAATCAAGCGTTCCGCTACATGATTCAACATAGGATTTTTCACAAGTGGACGCCCATTGAGCGATGTAAAAAGTCGATTTACAAAACAAGAAACGGAGCCCTCTCTGTTATTCGAAATCAATTTCCTCTCGTAGTAGCCGAAGCCATAACCATTCACAAATCTCAAGGGGCAACGTTCGACGAATGCGCGGTAGGTTTAACCCCCAAAATGTCTCCTCAACTCTATTATGTGGCATGTTCTCGTTGTAAAAAATTAAATACATTGCACCTTTTCCCAAGTTTTCAACTTCCAAAAGAAACTAAAGAAGATAATCCTATTTCGAAGGCATTGGATAGATTACGACAAAATCCAGTCATCCCGAGATTTAAATTTTTACGAGAATGTTGCGAGCCTTACGGTCTTCAAATGATGTATCACAACGTACAATCTCTCCGCAAACATTACGATGATATTAAAACTGATCCCTGTTTTATGAATAGTGACGTTTTACTTTTCACCGAAACTTGGACTACTGCTAATGATACATTTCTATTCGAAGGTTTTAATAGACCCTATGAAATTGTTAGTGACGCTTCCACACCAAAACCGTCTGGCGTGTCCATTTATCTCAAGAAAAAGAGTTTTGGTGAAAATAGTTATAAAAAATATGCAAATTATGAAACCGGGGTTCATCTTATCGCAGTAAAATTGAGACGATGCCAAATTGCTGTTTTGTATGCGAGGCCTCAAGCCTCCGTAGATGATATTTTAAAAGGAATAAATAAAACCTTATTAAAAACTGACAAAATGTTTACTATATTATTTGGTGACTTTAATATTGAAATGAATTCTGAACAAGGATTATATCTCAGAGATATATTGGATGATATATATTATTTGCAAATGCGAAATGATCCCAAAGAGTTTACGACCAAAGGTAGGACAACAATAGATGCTATATTTTCTTCGAGGCCATTACTTTGTTGCGGTGTTTATGAAAGTATATTTAGTTACCATTTGCCACTTTACGCTCGTTGTGACTCCAGTCTTTTTCCCAATGATGATGTATCGGATGATTCGTTTGATAAGCCAATCCAGGTTTCGTCAGATGAGGATGATGAGAATAATGTTACCACGTTTGATGGCGATGGTGATATGTTTGAAAGAGATTTATATGATGAATTGTTTGATCACGATTTATCATATTATAATGCCAATGTAATCAATATAGAATAAAAAGAACTCATTATCTAATTATTAAAAAAAAAAAAAAAAAAAAAAAAAAAAAATATTTTTTCCAAATGGTTATTGTAATTTCTTAAATTACAATTTTTTTTTTTTTTTTTTTTTTTTTTTTTTTTTTTTACATGTATATATATATTTGAATCGCATGTCCCTTAGACACTCTCTGCTTATTTTCAGTCCTAATCGAATGAAATCTCGAAAGTACACCTTCTGATTCACACAACATTTTTCAAATTGACGGAAAACGTTGAGGTGTATCCTCTTGTATGGGGTGTTTTAGGAATCCTCTTGGGTTGCGCAACAGGACACCTATTCCAAAAAGAGGATTGAGTGTGAAGGTGAACGACACGGTGCCTTTTCGTGATGCCGCGGACTACGACTCCCCATACACAGAAAGTGTGCCAGTGGACATGGCTTTAAAAAGTCTCTTTTTTTTTTTTACAATAAAGTAATTAAAATATCTGTAATATGATAGTCTATGTATTCTAGTAGAGTAACGGGTAGTTTTAATGAAGTCAAATCTTTTTCTGATTTTGTTAATTGAATTATTCTTCTAGCTACAATCCATTTTAATGGATACATTTACTTTCTTTTGATGATTTGTTTCTTGATTCTTAAAGTGAGCATTATGGCCCTAAGCAAACGTATTTTAATTAGTAAAAAAAAAAAAAAAAAAAAAAAAAAAAAAAAAAAAAAAAAAAAATTTTTTTTTTTTTTTTTTTTTTTTTTTTTTTTTAAACATTTTCCCCTTTAATCTTTTTGCCGTTTTGAACTTTTGCTTCATGCTTTTTGCAATTTTCAATCATTTTTCCTCCAATCTTTTTGCCGTTTCGAACTTTTGCTTCATCCTTTTTGCAATTTTCAAACATTTTTCCTCCAATCTTTTTGCCGTTTTGAACTTTTGCTTCATCCTTTTTGCAATTTTCAAACATTTTTCCTCCAATCTTTTTGCCGTTTTGAACTTTTGCTTCATGCTTTTTGCAATTTTCAAGCTTTTTTCCTCCAATCTTTTTGCCGTTTCGAACTTTTGCTTCTCGCTTTTTACCTTTTTCCCATTTCAAAACTCTTCTCTGCTCAGTGCTTTTTACCGTTTTCAACAGTTGCTTCGATCTTTTTACCTCTTTCTTTTTTCAAAACACCTCTCTGCTCAGTGATTTTTGCCGTTTTGAACTTTTGCTTCACACTTTTTATCTTTCTCCCTTTTCAAATCATCGCTCTGCTCAGTGCTTTTTACCGTTTTCAACACTTGCTTCGTACTTTTTACTTTTCTCCCTTTTCAAAACACCTCTCTGCTCAGTGTTTTTTACCGTTTTCAACACTTGCTTCTTTCTTTTTGCTATTTTTAAACATTTTCTTTCATTCATTTTGCCGTTTGCCTCTCTTGCTTTATTCTTTTGTCATTTTAAAACTTTTTCCTTCCCTTCTTTTTGCCGTTTGCCACACTTGCTTTATTCTTTTTGCCATTTGAAAACCTTTTCCCTCCATTCTTTTTGCCGTTTACCACTTTTGCTCATATTTTTTTGTCAACCCACCTGCCTTTCCCCGCCTTACATTTTGTTATTGCCCTGTTGAAGGTGCTTCACCCATTTATCCGTTTTTGGCGAACCCCCTTTTTTCCAATTTTTGATCCATTTTGAACCCGAAACGTGTTCAAATGACAGTTTATTTCTTTATTTGGAGGCCATTTTTTTTTCTAATGAAATGGGTCATTTGCTTCCTTTTTTCTAATGAAGAGGGTGTTAAGAGCTTAACACCCTCTCCATTAGAAAAAAGTGTGCAAATGACCCATTTCATTAGAAAAAATAAACACGGTGCATTCAGCGTTTTGAACGGATTTGAAGCGCGGGCGAGCTTTGATATTCTAAAAAACATTTGTAATAGGCTAAATCGTGCGTGACCAAACACATGGCTTGCGGTACCGTTTCCGTGGGTCGGCCTGCCACCGGCACTCGGTCTCCGTCTTCGAAAATTTTTTCCTCAAAGCAGCAGGCAATGCCATTGCCCCGTAAAGCATTCACTTCCATATTGCCCAGTTTCATGCCCCCTTGTCGACTCCGTCCTTTGACGGGTTGAAGAATGACTTTGTCCATGACCCACATATCGGGCGCGTACATGTGTTCACAACTAAAATAGACTACGACAAAATAAAAAGTTTTACCATACAAGGCAGAGGCCCCTTTCATGAGTCGTCCCTCCGAATTATGGACCGTGAGCGCATCGCGGCCGCCTCCCAAATGCAGGGCTTCTAACGGTTGGCCGGTGGTCATGCGAAACATGCAATACTGATTGATGATTAAGGTGGGTTCCACATGGCCATCTAACCGAGGCAGTCGGGACATGACCCGAATCACGCCTTTTTGACCGTGTAAACTACACAATTTATCTCCGGTACTGCTCACATGTTCCTGTTCCACGCTAATCATGAGTTTGTCCTCGGTTAAATAATGTTGTACGATCCGAAAGGGGGATTTGGAAAAGGTTAAACGAATCTCACATGGAGACACGGGATGCGTGCGCACTTGGATCGAGTACGGCTCGACTTGCAAGGGTGCGCCACTGATGAGGGTCCCCAGTAAATTGGATTCGGCGTCCACGTCCCCGTGCACGGGATAAAATTTCACCCAGGTGGTGGCTTTCACTTTCAGCCGCAGTGTATAAAACCGAAAACAATCAAACCCCCGAAAATCTTCGCGTTTGACAATGCAATCTTCTTGCGTCAATCCTAAAAAACTCATATAGGTCACCACAATGTGGGGCAACAGAACCACAAAATGAGGCGAGACGCCATCGGCCACGGGTTCCATGAGAGGTCGATGATCGGCTGTGGGTGCTCGGCGGTACGTCGAGACACTGTCCATAAAATAGAGCGCGTATTGAGATGTGGTCGCCAACACGGCATTTTTGAGCGCATTAAAGGCTAAAATGTTTTTTAAAAAAGCATTATGGTGAAAATAAGGATTTAAATCCACAAAGTAACTGTACTGGACGGGCCACCGCTCCATCAGGTCGTTTTTATCTTCGATTTGAAAACACAGACGCGCCCAATAGAGTTCATCGTAAGGGGTCACCCAAATATCGGTTTCGGGTAATTTTTTCATCAGCAACCCCATCTTGTAGCGAATCACAATAAATTTGTCCCGCGCATAACATTCAATGTGTTGAAACGTGCGTTTCAATGCGAGGAGATTGAGAGCTAGAAAAGAGGCTCGGGTGACGGGAATACACGCCTCATTGACCACCACATAGTAGAGACTGTTGGCTTCGGGTACCAATTGCAACGTGTCCCAAAACGTAGGGTCGTGGTAGACGGGATCCAAATCCTCGCAAGTGGACACGATCGTCTCACGCACCATGGTATTCATACGCCCGACATTCTTTGTGTCAAACACACCCAATTTACAAAACCAACCTTCCTGACTGGGATGGTAGGGATCCAGCGTGGCGTGATTGACCTTGTTGGACATTTGTCGCACAATCAGGTACAGTAAAAAGGGATTCAGGGGATAGGTCTGAGTGGAAATTTCCCGATAACAACCCATACTCTTCTCAATAAAAACTTCCCCATTGGATCCAATTTCACGATGAGATTCGTGGGGTTCATTGGTCATTTTCCCGGCCGATCTCCCTTCCTTAAAATAAACGGTTTTCCGGGACAAGACATGCAACAAGCAACCCGAATCAATAGAATGACGGATGAGGGCCGTGCGCGATTTAATGAGTTTCCAGTCCTCGGCCCGGAGCGGCCCGTACAGATATTTGATAAACAGTTTGGTCAATAAATGCCCCGGACTGACGACCATCTTATTCCCTAAATGATCGATATCAAAAACATTGTGGCGATACAGGTGTGACATATAAGCCGTTAAATGAACGGGATAAGGGCAGTGCGAAAAAAAATGGGGGTCATCCGAGGTTTCGCGCCCATCATTATGGACCACCACAACGTCCCCATACCGCCGTTCTGGGGTGTTGGCGACGTAATAGCTTAGCTCTTTACCCCGATCTTGCGCATTGTAAGCATACACACGAACAATTTTTTTTGAATCACATGGGTGTTAGTGGGATCGTTGGTATAAAAATAAGGAATGTGTCGCAAAAAACCATTAATAATGAAAAACCCGCGGCCAATGTCCACTTCTTGAAAAGGAAACGGCTCTGAACAATGCAGAGGCGTTTCAAAGGAGTGAAGACCGCGATGGCGAATAGCCAAATCCAACTGGGAACCAATCATGATGGGAAAGACATCTTTTAAATATTTTTTGGGTTTACAATAAACGGAGCAGGCATACACAGTTTTTTGAAGAATGTGTTGCCGTACAATGTTGGGTCCTAAATAGACGAGTCGACATTGCAGTCGATCGCGTAAAAAACGAATAAAATGATTGACGTGAGTATCGTAATTCTCGAGAATGGGATTAATCATAGCCGGGACGTTGAGTGGAGGCATATTTTACGCGCAAAAGATGAACCCGTTCCTGAAAAGTGCGGTCGCAAATGTCTTGATAGCCGATAAGACTGTAAACACACAAAGAAAGAACGAATGTGATGACAAATAAACAATAGAGGTGCAATCCGTAAATGTACGGAGCGTGGAGAGTGTAATGGCTACCAAATATGGCTTGAAGGAAAGATGTATACGATGACATAATAAACTTTATATAACTGCCAAAAAAAAAAAAAAAAAAAAAAAAAAATTTTTTTTTTTTTTTTTTTTTTTTCATGCACAAATATCTATCTACATTTTATGACAAAGGTAATTTATATTTATAAGGCATTCGTAAAAATAAATTGATCCAGCGCATATTTCTATCAGGGGTATTTATTTCATCAGTCTTATTCCACGTCGAAATGATATTATAACTTATTAACGTCAACGTTTTAATAAAATGGTTATTGTGTACCAGTATATTCTCTTTCTCAAATTCTGTAAATGTCAATTTGGATACTGCATATATGAATCTCGAACTAGCCATCCTACATTTGCATTTATAAAAATCAGCAGGATTCATTTTATCGCATGGATGAAAAATTAAAGGTAAAAGATTATAATTATAATTATTTTTCAGCGTGCATTCACATTTTTCATGTATACAACTTAAATCTCCACATGTTTCACAACAAATCTCTAAAGATAAATCCTCTTTGATGACTAGTAACACTTTATGATGATGCATTAAACCATTAAATATTCGACACATGTCCTGCTGCAATGGATACAACTTGTTAGAAAATGATGCGCGAACCACATTGAATGAACGGTTAACCCAGAAAAAAATATCTCTATAAGGATGTTGAGTAGACCAATGATACATGAGAACCTCATTCTCTTCTACTGGGAAGAGACCAAAACTGTTAAATTTTTCTACAACCGCTTGGACGCTGGAAGGAGGACGGTACAATTTTTCAGTATGCTGGACTGTGGGAACACCTGAAAATCTTGAACAAAAAGAATGAATTGTAAAGTTTAAATTAAAGTAATCCACGGAAAGATAGTATCGATTATGTATATTATCTGGATCCACATACCATCCAAGTTTTATAGATTTTGTGAGGTGAAACAATTTGAGAGTTGACTGAAACCACATACATTTTCGGGAAATGTACGGTTCAAACTCTGGCATCTGAGACAACGTTTCTGCTTTATCGGTTACTGGGACAAATTCTTTTAATATTTTGCTGATCACCAAGTCGGGTAAATCAAAAAAAGGGAACGATTCTGACGCGTTGAAATTTGACAACTCATTCATGTTGGGCACGGAAAAGATTGAAAGATTGAATAAATACTCTATATATCTACTATGAAAAAAAAAAAAAAAAAAAAAAAAAAAATTTTTTTTTTTTTTTTTTTTTTTTTTATATAAACACATATATAACATTTGGAGGATATACTATTTTTAAAAAGTACTATAAAAATGGATTTAATCGTATACAGAAATATTAATGAATTTTATGACTTTGTTGAAAATATTGTAGAAAATGTAGATACATTATGTTATACATCTATTTTAGAAAACATAGATTCAATCAGAAATGGATTTAAAGATTTGTTACATTCAGCTAAATATCGTAAATTGTTAAAAAATGTATTAAAATGTGAAACGAAAAATTAAATTATATTCCAAGGTGATATGTACTGTCTTATTGTAGGCATAACGTACCTGTATAATATGCATCCCATTATAAAATATCTTATAATTTTTTTTTATTTGTCTAAAGAATATAAAAAACGTGATGTCAAATTGCATTTTGAGTTATCTTTGAGAGAATATATGGGATTTGACTTGAAACATGAGTCATTTGAAATGGACTGTAAATGTCTAACAACTTTTATTTTACAGAGTTTAACTGTATTAAATGATTCTGTAAATATTACTGTCAACTATTTAATAAATATGTTCAATAAGCACCATTTTCCTCAAAAATTTTTAGAAAAAGAGTATTCAGAGACATTATCTGTATTCAATATTATAAATAATGATAACAAAAGAATACTCAATATATGTTCAGGAAACGCATGTGGTATACATTTTTTAAACTTTAAAATGACTTGTCTTGATTTAAATAGATACATGGGTATTAATCTACTAAATAAAATGAATATATGTGATTTTATAGAATGTAATATACACGATGAAATATTTGAATCAATATCATCCACATTTAATGTATGGATAGGGATCCATGCTTGCAGAAATTTATCTGTAAGAATTCTTGAAACATTTATTAAATATGCACCTGATTCTTCAATATTGTATTTAGTACCTTGCTGTGTTTTCTCAAAACGCATGTATAAATTATTGTTATCAAATAGTTTATATAAGAGGATATTTAAAACTTATTATGTTCCAATAAAAAAACATAAATTAAGAGAACATTGCTATCCTGCTATGCATATGGAATATCTATCCATTTTATGTATAAATTACAAGTTTAAAATTAAAACTTTAAGAAATATGAAATCAGAAAAAAATAAAGTTTTAATTGTATATAAATAATTTATTAAAAAAAAAAAAAAAAAAAAAATTTTTTTTTTTTTTTTTTTTTTTTTTTTTTTTTTTTTAAATAACAAAAATATTTTATAATAAAGTTATGAAGTAAAATATTTTTATTCAACAGATGTAAAGATAAAATATTTATATTATAAAATATATTTTAACATAAAAAAAAAAAAAAAAAAAAAATTGGGGGGTGTATTGTTATTTTTAATACCAAAAATATTTTATAATAAAGTTATGAAGTAAAATATTTTTATTCAACAGATGTAAAGATAAAATATTCATATTATAAAATATATTTAAATATCTATAATATTATTTATTAAAAAAAAAAAAAAAAAAAATTTTTTTTTTTTTATAACAGAAATATTTTATAATAAAGTTATGAAGTAAAATATTTTTATTCAACAGATGTAAAGATAAAATATTCATATTATAAAATATATTTAAATATCTATAATATTATTTATTAAAAAAAAAAAAAAAAAAAAAAAAAAAATTTGGGGGGTGTATTGTTATTTTTAATACCAAAAATATTTTATAATAAAGTTATGAAGTAAAATATTTTTATTCAACAGATGTAAAGATAAAATATTCATATTATAAAATATATTTAAATATCTATAATATTATTTATTAAAAAAAAAAAAAAAAAAAAAAAAAAAAAAAAAAACTTAATTTTTTTTTTTTTTTTTTTTTTTTTTTTTTTATAACAGAAATATTTTATAATAAAGTTATGAAGTAAAATATTTTTATTCAACAGATGTAAAGATAAAATATTCATATTATAAAATATATTTAAATATCTATAATATTATTTATTAAAAAAAAAAAAAAAAAAAAAAAAAAAAAAATTCTGTTTTTTTTTTTTTTTTTTTTTTTTAGCAAAGGGTACCACCTTTCCAAGCTTCATTCAGGGTGTATTGTTTTGGTACATCTTTTACTGTATACTTGAATGGTTGTACCGTTTTTGGTATTAAACCCACATGAGCATTGTAATATATAGGACTACCAGAAGACCTTCCCTCAATGACTAAGTATAAAGGATGCACAATCATTTCTGTAGCGACCAAGCCGACATTTGGTATAAAAGTGGTATTAAATGGTATCATATCCAAATAGGAAGTACCGTATGCTTGAATTTTAAATTCAGAATATAAGATATTGTTTAACAGATATTGAAAATTTTTGGACAATTTCATATCAGTAATACTGACGGCCATTTGTATATCTGTATACAATAAATTATCTTTTAAAGTTCTACTGACGGGTTGATTTCGAATAAACACTTCTGAATGTTTTTTCCGAGCTTCCACTATGGCTTGTAATACAGGCAAATTTTCCGTATGTATTGGGTCTGTGTCCGCATTTTCATCTGCTACAAAATTTCGATACATTTCGACTACATGACGATGATCCATAGTATCGGGATAATCATTTGCATATTCACGAAGCGTTTCTACAATACGATTATTTAAAGTAAATCTTTCTAAAAGTTCGCTGTCTTTCGTATCTTTGTCTTCTGTATGAATATTTAAATCCAAAAAATGTTTTGTTGGAATAATGACTTCATTTCTGCTAAAGGTGCTATAACCAAAAATGGGTTTTAGAAAACCACCGGTAAAGGACACATGTTTCACACCATCAATTTGTTCGTAACCCACTTCTAATCCATAATACTGTTTCAGATGCTGCTGACATATGAGTAAAGGTAAATCCTTTCTTGGTTCACTGCGACAGCGAGATTTCTTTCCTTTAAAAATACATTTAGTTTCTTCCATAGTATCTACTTGTATTTACTGAATCAAGCACAACATGAAAAAACGTTATACACTTTATCGACCTAAAAAAGTTCACAAAAAATTTGAAACCTTTAAAACGAAAGCAAAATCCGAAAATGATGTAAGAGCACTCGTTCAAAAGAGAAAAGATTTCAAGCAGGTCGTTCAACATCTTTTCAATAAAAAAACTTTGGCGGTCGCAGGTGTCACTTCTGCAGTAGGTGTAGGGGTATCAAGTATTTGGAATTATATCGAGTCCAATTCGGGATGTTTTAAGAAAAAGGCAGATGGAACTGTTTGCAAGGTACGCGAATTGAGTTGTTGTCAACCAGGAAGGTTGGATAACATACCCTATTGCGACGGATGGAAGCAGTATCAAAACACATGTGACCAATTTGATGAAGAAAATGAAGACTCTTGCTGTAAGCTCTGTTCTTGCGATGAGGTAGCGTGCGATGAAAACGAGTTGATGCAATGTCAACGCCCCACGGTGGCAGATGCACTCACTCATTTTGCAGAAAATTTGCGCTCTGGTGTATGGTCGGGTATAGAAACCCTTTTTCCATGGGTATCCTATGTCGTGTATGGGATTGGGATTATTTTAGTCGCCTGGGTACTCAGTTGGGTAGTACCTTTTTTCTATCGAATATTGCCGAGAAAAAGAAATAAAGATGTATGAAAAACTGTCAACGTGCATTTTACCTGTAGATGATTTGTTAAAGGAAATGTATGAAACGGAATCGTTGAGTCGAGAGATGAGCTTTGTAAAAAAATTTGCTGGAAATTATCCAGTGGACCAAATGGTCACTCTCGATTTAGTCAGTCACTCAAAAATTAAAAATGTCGCGAGAAAATACATTTCGAAATTGTTACAAAATAAAGAAAAATACGGTTACCTCTATTTTTTGAGCGGTCAACGCATGTTGATTCCATTAAACATTCGTTTTAAAGGAATCGAAGTATTTGTAGATTCAGCAGATTATCAAGAAATTGTCAAGGAAATGGATAAATTGGCAAGTGAATTTGCTTGTAAAAATACACTAATGTATGAAATTACACTGTTGGAATGTTATTATTTTTATATTCGACTAGTGAATCCACATTTGACTTGGTTAGCAACAGAAAGCATTTTGAACAATGTTCCAAGTCACCATCATTTAATTATATCCCCTGACCGTAAGTACAGTTATCGAGTAGAGGAGTCGAATGACTTGAATGAGGAGCACAGGGCAATGTGCACTAAAATTTTGTAAAAAAAAAAAAAAAAAAAAAAAAAAAAAAAAAAAAAAAAAAAAAAAAAAAAAAAATTTTTTTTTTTTTTTTTTTTTCAGTTTTGTAGAAATGTCAAGTCTTGTTCGAGTCTCTCTATTTTCTCTTCGAGCAACTTTACAATTTTTCTTAACAAGGTTTTAACTTCCTCCTCGTACATGTCACATTTCTGTTTGAGTGTTTCCAGAGACTCTTTTAACTGTCTATTTTCCTCTGTCAACTGATTGTATCGCATGTTTAAATCCTCACCATCAGTGTCATCCATACCTTGTTTATTGATATGTGGTTTTCCCTTAATCAATTGACAAAAAACTTTCTTCACACCGCGGTCTTTTGGCTTTACTATCGCTTTCAATCGAAAAGAAATCCTCGCTATCGGGTACCGTTTTCAATTCAAAAGTATCACCCTCTGCAGCAAAAAGGTCTTCCTCACAAAGGAGGGATGTATCGTCTTCATCAGCTAACGCATTCATTTCTTCTTCGGGGGTTTGATTTCCATCTAAAGTGGAATGGCACGCATCCATATCGTCCATGGTGATGGCGGTATAATCTACACTCGACTTGTACATTTTACTATAAGATTTATCCTGAGGATCAATGTCTTCACTTTTCTTCTGTTTGGGATTCTTTTCCTCAGGGAGGGTGGACATTTGACTGTATAACTCAATATCAGACAAGTCACCCAAATGAACGGATCTCGTCGAATTGAAAATCTCTTCCTGACAGAACGTCGCAACGTTAATGATACCTCCAATACGATGAAATTTTTCTTTTGTATGTTTGTCTGTGTAATGATACCGCCGATCAATAGTTAAATGAAGAACGGCGATACATGTGTTTGGAAAAATGTCAATAATATAATTCTGAAATCGATTCACAACTTCTTTACCATCAAATATTTTTGTACGAGTAACACAGGTCTGAGATTTTGTGATTGGAAAGTAATTAGCAAACGCTTTCATTTTTTTCGCAGAATCTTTACAAAAAACACAACTAGAAAGCGTACAGGTGGGAACGAAGGAAAATTTAAACTCATCCGAAATAAGAAGATTGTCTCCTAAATCACGGATCATCATCCGAGCTATTTGAGACAATGGTGCACAATTGCTTAAAATAACAGATTGCATTGGTTTCTTTTGTCCCGCATAAGGTTTTGAAAATCGACAGTATCCCGCTATAAGAACATGAAAAATGGATGTTGTAGATGTTTCGTAACCATATAAATTGTTCGGATCATGTTTATGTGCAGGATCAAATTGAAAGTTTTGAAAATGAGGGTTCTGAGTCAAGTTGGTTGACCAGTTTTCCGTTATAAGATTCAAAGTAGGAGGATTCGAATAGATTGAAGCTTCTGTTTGCATTAAATTTTTGACATGATGAGACAATGTTTTATCCTGAAGAATTCGTTTAACGAGTGCCGAATAGTCATCCTCCATGATTACTTGTTTGTATGTGAAGACAATTGTAGGTCTCATTGTGTCTGATTTATATGGAAAGAAAGTTAAAAAAAAAAAAAAAAAAAAAAAAAAAAAAAAAAAATTTTTTTTTTTTTTTTTTTTTTTTCAATTTTTCTCAGTTTTAACAACCTTTAAAATTTCAACCTCATCCTGCAGACACGGTTCAAAATTCAAATTTATTCTATTACAGTTCTTAACACACCAGCCACCTTTATCAAAACTCATTTCCATTTTCATTTCTGGATGTTTTCTTATTATTAGGTAACAATTTAAAATTTGGGACAGTTCAGCATACTGATTAAATTTTTTAGCTTCTTCTTCTAAATGTTGTATTGACATACGAGAGAGTTTTTTGTAAAATGTTTCTGGCGAATCGTAAGTATTTAGAGAATCAGATATTTTTGCAAATTCCATGATCAACAAACTTCTTGTTTACAGATTGGACAAAAATTTTGTTCTTGAAACCACCTTTTTATACATGCTTCATGAAAATAATGATTACAGGAAAGGATTAATGCTTTACCGTCACATTGAAACTCTTCTAAACATATGGAACACTCACCATTTTCAGAAAGTTGTTTCTGATCTAATTTTACAACTGGAAAAAAATTTAAAATATTTTCCGGCACTGGGTGTTTTTCTTCGTGTGGATTATTGTCTGCTAATAAAAAATCTAAAATATTAGATGGTAGTTCGTATTGTAAATAAAAATCTTCTATATCCATTAAATATTGTAGACATAAAACTAACAATCTAGAAGACGATATATCATTCTCTTCATCTGAATCGATCGTGACATTCGAATCCATTAAAGTATCCAAATTTGCATTTTCCATTTCCATAAAGTCTGTCAAGTCTACATCGGTTGATTCATCAGATGAAGTATCAGAGGATTCTACTTGTATTGCTGGATCTAATTGAAACGAAATTTCCATACCCGCATCCTCTGATTGATGGGAGGACGCTGTTGGACCCATCACAATGGAAGCAATAAAACGTACTGAGGAATCATGTATCAAATTTTGAAATAAACTCATGTTATACAAAGATTTTTATAACTTGACTTTTGTAAAAAAAAAAAAAAAAAAAAAAAAATTTTTTTTTTTTTTCAATGTTCAATATACGAAACTAGAATTGCCTCTCGTTTCCAACCGTAAAAAGCTTTTACTAAAGGACAAGATTTTTTACCACACTCCTTACAAGGGTAATTTAAATAGATATCGTGTGTTATTTTTATCGGGTATTGTACTTGTTCCTTTAACCATTTACCCGTTTTCGAACCTATAGCTCTCAGTACAGTGCCAGATTCTTTTACAATTGGAAGCCATTTACTTGGAACACCAATAAGATAACCGCTGTCTGCAACAGCACATCCATTTACAGGATTATTCTTTTCATCAAATTCCACAGCCACAAATATTTCTTGAGTACGTGGAGAAGTTAAAGTTAAAGTACTCATTTCATGATTAAATGGTACTCCTCGTTTTCGTTTTAAGCATATTCGCCAAGCTAGAAATGCTATCGTCAATGCACACTTTTTGTTTTTACATTGCCAGCAGGGATACTTCAAAAAACTTTTTTCATATAATACTGTACATCTCAAATTTTGATCTTTCAAAAATCTTAACGCATTTTCATCTACGGCAAACAATTCATCATGAGGAGAAAGGTAAAAATCGGCTGGATTAGAAAATATTGTGTATTCGGAATCATAAACAACAACGACTTCAACCGGAGACGAATTGCTGTATCGAACTGCTACACAAGCAATAGTTGAAAACATGACATACGACCTTTATTAAAGAAACAAGTTGAAGTGGAAAATGAATAGATGTAAACTGTTTAAAGTGAATGCTTCAAATGCTTTAATATCATTAAAAAAAAAAAAAAAAAAAAAAAAAATTTTTTTTTTTTTTTTTTTTTTTTTTTTTTTTTTTTTTTTTTTTACATTGTTGTATTTCTTAAATGGCACAAATCTTCCTCAAGCCTCTTTTCTTTTTCTTGCAATAATTGTAAAACTTTTCTCAGCAAGGTTTTCACTTCCCCTTCATAAGAATCTAGTTTCTTCTTAAGTGTTTCAACAGTCTCTTTAAGATGTATGTTTTCAACTATAAGCCGATTATTCAATACCTCTATTTCATCATGAAAAAAAACCATTTCTTCTTGCTTATAACAGAGAAATAATGGAAATAGACAATGTATACAACGTTCACTTTTTATACTCAAACCTTTTCAATCAGCAAGTTGATTAACTTAGCACTTTCATTAACTTTGCAATAAGCAATTGGGTTTGAATAAAATGATCCTTTAAAGCTTGTTTTAAATAAACAATTTCAAAATCTCTTTTTTCTATTTCATGTTGAAAATGTTGCATATTTTCATTTTTTAAATCTGAAAGTTCTTTACATTTTTTGGTTAAGCGATGAATTTTCTCATTTTTTGCTTGTATGATTTTTTGCAACTGCAGAATTTTATCATGCTTCTCAAATTTCATTGGAGAGCTCTTTCTTCGCACCATTGTCATCATGTAAAAATGAGGTTGTTGAAAGCTCGCACTGCTTCATTTAAATACTTTTTTTTTTTTTTTTTTTTTTTTTTTTTTTTTTTTTTTTACAATTGTGTTACAACTTCTTCTGTAACACTCTCCTCTGGAAATTCTATGCAGGGTAATGTCCCCGCAGGCTCTAAACACATTACTCCAGTAGGTAATAAAAGTGAATGTTGAAAAATGATCATTTCGTCCACAATCCCGCTAATTTTATAGGCTTCGCCAAATGTTAAACGAGAATGTATTTGCATACGAAATATTCCCATAAAACTACCCATTTTAAGTAAACTGTGCTGTAATTGGTTTGAAAATGTGAAGGAAATTTGTTGTCCATCAAAAACTCGTAAGCTCTTTACACACCAATTGTGCTTTTCAATGGGAACGTTAAATTTTTTGTGCATGGTACGACAATCAATGCACAAATGCTGGTTACACCGACGTATAAAAAATCGACCACCATCGTGCAATCTATCTAAAACATTTTCTCGCATTGAGGTACCAATTAGTTGCAAGGGTTCACAATCACATGAAATTACAGAAAAATCTCCTTTTGGACTTTTTGAGAGGCACCACTCCCCTGCTATGATTAATGTATACATTTCATTTTTATATACCAGTCTTTTGCAAACAGCTTTCTCTTTTGCAACAGTATGCCCTCTTGAGTATTTAGCCCTCCCACTCATATGAATTTTATAAACTTCGCTATTTTCTAAAACATTTTTCCATTCTGTAGTAATTAAATTTAATGTTTTCGTTCGATGAACCAACTCTTGAACCGCTTCTGAAAGAAACGTGTTATTCAGGATGCATTCAACTAAGAAATTATAATCCATCTGAAATGTACTTTATTTTGAAAGAATATATATACATAAATTGGAAAAAAAAAAAAAAAAAAAAAAAAAAAAAAAAAAAAAATTTTTTTTTTTTTTTTTTTTTTTTTTTTTTTTTTTTTTTTTTAGAATTGTATTTCTTTTTGTATTTGTGGAAAGCGTGGGTCGTAACCTTTACACACTGTACATCTATCTTTAAAAGGTTGTTTCACCTCTCGTGTTACTTTGTAAAAATATAAAAAGGGTTGTGTGAAATCTTTCTTACACGTACATACATTTCTCCCCGTATTTTCCCGTGGCAAACTTCTTAAACAAGATGAAATGTGCCAACCATATCGTTTATTGTAGGTGATGCTGACGTTGAGGGTCGGTCGTCGGAGTACTTCCTGTTGAAACCTCAACAAAGTCCAATACTTTGCATACTTTTTAAATTGTTTTACATACCCTTTCACCCTGTCTTTAGATAGATATGACAATTTTTTATAGAAGAGTTCTGGGTCATCGTCCGGAGACAGTTTGATCCAATCGATGGAATAATCCATACTTAATTTTAATGTTCAGTTGCTTCCCATGCTAGGAACCCGATACATTCATTCTTTGTAAACGTTTTTCCAAACTCTCATCGAAAAAGTAATATTCAGGTACATTGAGACCATAATAATCTGCGAGTGTCGTTCGGGGAAAGGAGTGAAATACAATCGTTTCTGAGTCTTCCAAGTCGTTCTCGATCGCCTTCACCCAAGACTCGATCCAGTCCAACGGCTTTTGAATTTTTCTTTGCAGAAAAAGTGGTAATTTTTCAAATCCTTCAAAATACATCATGCACCGTAAGATAAACTGGAGAACGGTTTCCATATGTTGGACGTCTTCTAGCTCCACCCATTGATCAATCAATGGGTCCCAACTGTACAGCTGATTCGATCCTTTCACGATGGGGAAAAATCTCTGTTGGATCCCACAAAGGTGTTGTTTCAATTCTGAAAATGTTTGAGTGGCTTCCAGAATCCAATCCCATCCCCTACCCATTTCCAATAAAGGTAGGTCTTGGCTGCATTTGAATGCACAATACACCATGGTCTCCAGGGTCAATTGGCTCGATTCTGCGGGAGGGGGTTTGACCAGCGACCGAAAATCGGGTTGTATTTGCATCAAGTGATCCGCTATCGTCTCGGGATCATAGCAGTTTTGCATCTCATTACACAGGGCAAAATAGACGGGTAAACAGAGTTCAGGAGACGCGAGTATATGACGCAAGGGGCTCGACACATGCTTTAAATGCGGACATCTCTGGATGAGGTATTGGTCAAAGGGTTCAAAGATGCCTGTCTCCTCGCTACGAGGCGAAAATCGCTCATACCAGGTACTAAAAACGCGGTGGCAAGGCGATGACAAAGATTGCAAAAATCGAGACTGGTTTTGAAAAAACGAAAAACACCAGGAAGCTGGACCGGGTGCCAAGGGGAGGTCTTTCACTAAAACATAGTCTCGCAGATTGATACCACTCTTAAAGTGGGCTACAGCCTTTTCATGGGACGATTCTCGAGGGAGGATCCGCGTGGAAAAGGCCACCGTTTGACCCTCTTTCTGAGGAAAAGGCATCATCAGGTCAAAGGAGTGTTCTGGCAGGGAGATTTTGCAAAACGTGGGCTTCACCTGAAACAAATGTGTAGGCGAGTACAGGGGTGTGTCACTGGCTACCAGAAACAGAGTGGAGGGACACTCTAAAGTAATGATACAATCCGAGGCTTCATAGCGACACTCCAACTCCATGAGACCACAGAGATGCGTATAATCATCATGCGACACGTGCAGATTTAATAGATGAAGATGCATACCACTCGGGCATGGGCGGCGAACAGCCAACAAAATAGCAAGGGTCGGTAGACAAACATACTTTTCGAGAACGGGTAGAAAAATGTACTGAAAATAGTGTAATAACAGTGGAACCGTATGATTTTGATGAGGATTTCGGAGATGTATATCAAAAATGAGTGGATGGATGGGAACATGCGTCCAGTCGACATATAAAGGATTGTCTTTGAATGGAGTGAAAGAATGTATCTTTAGATTTTGAAAAGATTTTGAAAAGACGATGGAGTAGTGAGTGGGATCCATAAAGAAGCAGAAACGTTTACCGATGCATTGGATGGATGTGCATGATAATCTACGAAAAATGTATTTAAATACAAATACAATGGTTAAAAAAAAAAAAAAAAAAAAAAAAAAAAAAAAAAAAAAAAAATTTTTTTTTTTTTTTTTTTTTAGTAGTAGTATAATATATTTAATAATCAAGTTATAATAGAGATAAGATATATTAGAGTAAAGAATAGTATGATGTAAAAAAAAAAAAAAAAAAAAAAAAATTTTTTTTTTTTTTTTTTTTTTTTTTTTTTTTTTTTTTAGTATAATAATTATGTAGATATTTAAACATATTTTATCTTTGCATCTGTTAAACAAAAATTTTTACTACAAAAATTTTTACTCCAAAAATAAGATATAAGATATAATAGAGATAAGATATATTAGAGTAAAGAATAGTATGATGTAAAAAAAAAAAAAAAAAAAAAAAAAAAATTTTTTTTTTTTTTTTTTTTTTTTTTTTTTTTTTTTTTTTTTACATCATAAAATACTTGATCTATAACTTTATTATACATTATCTTTACATGTTACAATATAATTTTATAATATAAATATTTGTAATATAAATAATATCCGTACATCTGTTGTTACAAAGTATGTTTAAATTCTTTTTATGGGTTTAGGCCATAAAAACTTTTTCAAGTGTTTATTCTTCCCATCTTCTTCTACAATGGGTCTAGGTTCATGTTTATGAGGGAAGGGTAAGTGGTGATTGAGCCTAAACCCTTCCATGTGCCCATCTTTTTCCAGTCTGTAATCATAACAACTCCATTGGGGTATCGGGTCCCCTCCGTTCCACATGAGATACTTGTAATCTGCCGTCAATTCCAAGGAAATTGGGTCAAATTCTTGGACAGTGTCTTGACATTGACATGTTTTTGGATCTCTGCATGTAGCGACGAGCTTTTTCTCTCGGTTCAACGACAGCTGGAACCAGCACACACGCGAGGCAGACACCGATCGTGTCAAGCAGATTGAATCTCGATGCCAATCCACATAGCTGTATACTTCCTCTAGATAAATTTTTTGGAGTGTCGAAAAAGGGTTGTAATGCAGTACGATAAAACCGTAACCCTCTAGATGATAAGTTAGCAGATTTTCCTGATCCTCGAAATACTCGAAATCACGAATATATACCTTGAACCACATTTTAAAGTTTTCAAGGGTGTGCCAGTAGAATTGGACAGTACTGTTGGGCTGGTGACGCTTTAGAATGTCCACCAATTTGAATTCAATCCAAGTGACATGTAAAGTAGTTTCATCAATCATCAAATAAAAACGGTTAAACGCATTTCTCCAATTCGAGTACCATCCAGGTTGCAATCGACAGAGGAGATTGATGTACTTTAACGAAAACGGGGCGGAAGAGTCCAGATATGACGCACGGTCTTTTAAAAAAGGACGAAATTCCGGCATTTTGGAGAGGGTGTGTAATTTATCTTTTAGGGGTACATGTCGCAAAATGAAGACTAAAATTTCCACGGGCAAGTCTAATAACTGGAGATGGCTCATCTTCGAAAATGAAAAAGACACTTATGAAAAATGGGTACCGTATCAAAAGACTGGATAAGAGAGAAACTGGAAGCACCTTTATATATTTTTTGTTATTCTGGAACAAATCGTGCATTATAGCCTAATGGAGCGCGGGTCGGTAAATTGGATAGTCTTATCCAATCCTTTTTTGGTATATTGTTGGTACATTTTGGGCAAGGAATGTTTCTAATTTTCATATGTGCAATCCTTTGAGCGCAGTATCCATGATAAAAATGCCTACAACTAAAAACAAATATCATACATGGTTCTATGACTGTGCCGCAAACTTTGCAAATTACATTAGCAGGAAAGGCTTTTTCACACACTTCAATTTTCTTTTCTCCATAATTCGTACTGTCGGGGAGATTTGACCACAAACTTGAATAAGCAGTTGGAAAAATAGGTTCTATTCGCATAAATCGTGACATGATGCATTCCCAACAAGTAATGTTTTATCGATTTTCCAATTGTCGGTTATTAATCCACTCTCCAGTTTCTTTCCATCGCAATTGGTCAGTCTCTGACGGCTTCTTACAGAGTTTACATCTAGTTCTCGTTCCAATTTGAGGGACACACTTGTGATGGTAAATGTGCCCACACTGCATCATAAAGATAAATTTTACATCAACACATTCTCTACACACTGTACACTTAGTATTCGGTAAAGCATTTTTATCCAGTTCAATTGTATTAAATGTTGAAA
This sequence comes from Maratus speculifer, assembly GCA_964019185.1. NCBI lineage: Eukaryota > Metazoa > Arthropoda > Arachnida > Araneae > Salticidae > Maratus > Maratus speculifer. The sequence continues at coordinate 44,183,920 of OZ025292.1, read as the reverse complement.
TTTCCATAAAATTATTAAAAAACACAATAGTTACGGCGTTTCCAGGAAGACAAGGAGTTTGAGGAAAAACTAAAGTTGTGACATGCAGACGCTCCTTTTATAAGAAGCATAACGAAAAAAAAAAAAAAAAAAAAAAATTTTTTTTTTTTTTTTTTTTTTTTTTTTTTTTTTTTTTTTTTTTTAAACGTGACTATCTTTGTCGCTTTCACATGACTTTAAAGGTTGGAAAAGATTTGAAAGTTCAAAAAACAACTCTTTTAAACGGTTATAACCACTAAGGCTGAGTCTTCGACGTTTACAAGACGAGCGGGACATGTATAAAGCACGTAAATCAACATATAAAGATACATGATCTTCCACGATTTGAAAATTCATATCCAATAATTTTCTTCGATTGTAAACGCGTTTATTCTGGGGATTTAAAATGCATGACTCTAAGGATGCAGGTTCTAATTCCTGTTCTGTCCTTGTTAAATGCTCACACGGTTGCTTATTATGATGAATTAATTGAATAATGTCGTTATCTTTTAATTTAATTATAAATGTTTCTGCCAAACTGTGATTTATAATGCATTTGCTATCTTTAATAGGAAAAATTAACTTATTCCAATGCACCGTCTTTTTTATGTAATTGATGTAAAAAACTTTGCCTTTGTTCGTTTTATATACACAGACTCCATTAGTTGTGTAATATTTACTGATAAATAACGACAAAAAATTCTGAAACGTTTCTGCAGAAATGCAGTTATTTTCTTTTAAAAATGGATAATAAGCAAAATTAAAAAAATCACACAGAGAATCATCACTCAAAGTGCAAAGTGTAAAATTAATGTTGTCTTCATCTATAGAAACGTAATAACCTGTATTAAACTGTTCGAAATTCCAATAAAGTCCAGTTTCAAGAGACCGGAGAATTTGGGAAATTCGAATAAAGGATTTAGATGAATTCAACCAAGAATGTTGATCGTCGAGTAACTCGGTAAACTCTGGTATACGAGAGAGCACAAAAGTTTTGCAGAAAAAGGGGACATATTGTCTTAAAATCTTACTTTGAACTAACATGGGAAGATTGTGGAATGGGAAAGTGTCTTGCATGGTTAATCTTATCTTTATAGCTGTTAAAATAAAATATTTTACTTCAGAACTTTATTATAAATACTCTTATAAAAAATATTATGTTAAAAAAAAAAAAAAAAGAAAAAAAATGTTTTTTTTTTTTTTTTTTTTTTTTTTTAATGATATTGTTAATTTATTTTATTATATATTATTCTATATTATTCTATTTTATGTTACAAAATAAAAATACCAATATTATTACTATTAAAAAAAAAAAAAAAAAAAAAAATTTTTTTTTTTTTTTTGATATTGTTAATTTATTTTATTATATATTATTCTATATTATTCTATGTTATGTTATAAAATAAAAATACCAATATTATTATAAAAAAAAAAAAAAAAAAAAAAAATTTTTTTTTTTTTTTTTTTAATATGTATGTTTAAATATATTTTACAATATAAATATTTTATTTTTACGTTTGTTGAACTAAAATATTTTACTCAATAACTTTTTTTTTTTTAATATTATTAATTTATTTTATTATACCTATTTTTATTAATCTATTTTATTCTTTAATAATATTTATATTATAGATATTTAAAATATATTAAAAAAATAAATAAAAAAAAAAAATAAAAAAAAAATAATTTTTTTTTTTTTTTTAATAATATTATTAACCTATTTTATTATACCTATTTTTATTAATCTATTTTATTCTTTAATAATATTTATATTATAGATATTTAAAATATATTTAAATATCTATAATAACATTTAAAAAAAAAAAAAAAAAATTTTTTTTTTTTTTTTTTTTTTTTTTTTTTTAATGATATTATTATAGATATTTAAATATATTTTATAGTATAAATATTTTATCTTTACATCTGTTGAACAAAAATATTTTACTTTATATCTTTATTATAAAATATTTATGTTATAAAATAAAAATATTAATAATATTATATTGTTATTAAAAAAAAAAAAAAAATTTTTTTTTTTTTTTTTTTTTTGTGATATATATAACGTTTTTGTTTCTATGCAACTTGTGAAAGAAAGTATTGATGGCTCTCAAGAGAAAGAAACCGGAAAAAGCTGTATCCTTTGCCGATTCTAAAAATGAAACATTTTTCTATACACAGGAAACTACGTCTCGAGATTTAGACGGTGTTCGCGCGTCTCACACACGCACGGCTTTAGAAAAAATTATTTTTAAACATCCCAAATCCCAACTACAACATGTACGAAATTTAATATCTTTTTGGAGAACGCAAAACATTTCTATAGTGTTTGGAAATTTAGGTCGGCAACCATTTTTACTTAATTATTACTTGGATTTATGTTTTAGTTTTGAAGAAACTGTCAAAGTCCAATGTAAATGGAACCTCTCTTTAGAGTACCAGCGGAACCAACATACAAATGTGGATTTTTTATTCATCGTGGAACCGTATTTTGGCTTTACTGTAATTAAAGATCCATGTGTAAAACATCTCATTATTTTGACCAGTCATATGAATCTGTGTTATTGGGGAAAAGAAGAAATTGATTATTATTACTTGCACCTCTCTACTATTAACACATCTCGACAACCCGACCCCCATCTTAAACATTATAAAGTGTTGAAGCCCCCCATTTTTCATAAACAAGTTCAACAAGATTTTCTGCCGCAACCCGTTCTTTTGGACGTGTCCAATTGTAAAACGGCGCATGAAGCGTATTTAAGGCTTTTAACTGGGCGGGAAATGATTCATAATAATCCTTTCAACTTGCACTTAAACCCGCGGGATGAATCTTTTTAAAAATAAATTTACATTATCACAGGAAAAGAATTCAAGAACTTTGGGCGAGTGGTCGTTGGAAAATTCAACAAGAAAAGAATCCCTTTAATGAGGACAGTGGGATGATGGATTCGTTCCTTTACAATTTTTTAAATAATCCTGGAACCAATTCTCGAAGGCATCGTAATGGGGATGGGGAGAATTCTTTTTCCTTTCCGTAATTAACCGTTGCACAGTGGATTCGTGGATAAATATACCGTTCCCATTCGGTACATTATGACGTTCTTCTTCGGGTACCAAGGATTGCAAAGAAACATGAGGTACTTCATAACCTAGGCACCATAAAATGGCATAACCAAAAAAATAAAATTCTTTAGCATCATCCTCATAAACAATAATGTCATAATTCTTACCATCCGGTATCACCGTATGGGAAAGTTTAAAATAATTCCATTTCAATCGTGACATTTTATTCTTTATTTAATCAGAAACACAAATGATGAAGCGGGGAGAGGACAGTAAATGTCCATGAAATAAGTAAATGGTACGAAAAAGTTTATGCAGTTGAATGGGAACCGTTTAATGGAACCATTGTGAATATCAAGGAGAAATGCAAGGTTCAGAGGATCCCGTCCATTACCATTCGGAACTCGTCGCAGAGAATGATCGTTTAAAAGAGAGTATTAAATTCATTACAAATAAATGTATCGCTTATAACGAAGAAATTCAAAGTCTATTGAGAAAAATTGTACAACTGACGGAGGAAAAAATAAAAAGACTGGAAATGGAATTGAAATTGGTTGCAAATATGGATAGTATACAAAGTATGTAATTAAACGTAAAAAAAAAAAAAAAAAAAAAAAAAAAAAAAAAAAAAAAAACTCTGAAGTAAAGTATTTCAGTTTAACAGATATAAAGACAAAATATTTATATTATAAAATATATTTAAATATCTATATTTAGAAAAAAAAAAAAAATTTTTTTTTTTTTTTTTTTTTTTTTTGTGATTGTATATTTTATAATAAAACTCTGAAGTAAAGTATTTCAGTTTAACAGATATAAAGACAAAATATTTATATTATAAAATATATTTAAATATCTTAAAAAAATTATGTTAAAAAAAAAAAAAAAAAAAAAAAAATTTTTTTTTTTTTTTTTTTTAATATGGATATTTAAATATATTTTATAATATAAATATTTTATCTTTATATCTCTTAAACTAAAATACTTCAGAACATTATTAAAAAAAAAAAAAAAAAATTTTTTTTTTTTTTTTTTTTTTTGTGATTGTATATTTTATAATAAAACTCTGAAGTAAAGTATTTCAGTTTAACAGATATAAAGACAAAATATTTATATTATAAAATATATTTAAATATCTATATTAAAAAAAAAAAAAAAAAAAAAAAATTTTTTTTTTTTTTTTTTTTTTAATAATGTTTTGAAGTATTTTAGTTTAAGAGATATAAAGATAAAATATTTATATTATAAAATATATTTAAATATCCATATTAAAAAAAAAAAAAAAAAAATTTTTTTTTTTTTTTTTTTTTTTGTGTGTGTGTATAAAGAACAACGTCTTCACCATGCACATTTTAGTTGTATTTTTGCACCATCTTTCACATATTGTCTTTTAAAATCCTAAAATATTCTAAATCTTTGACATGGATATTTACGTTCAATTTAAATTATTTATGGATGTGAATTTAATGGCTGGAACCAAGACAACGATAAATGATGTGAGATCTGCAATTAGACAATTTTTAAGAACTAATACAAAATTTTCGTTTCGTGAAGCGGATATTTTGATTCTCTTTAAAGAAGAATTTAAGCATTTGTACCGTTTCGATACGAGTTCGATGCAGGAGTATTATGAAGGATTAGTTATTAAAAATTTGAGACAAAGAAACATAAATTAAAATCCGTTTTCTTATTGTAGATTACTTTTTATTAAAAAGTGGGAATAGGTTTATAATGTAAAAAAAAAAAAAAAAAAAAAAAAAAATTTTTTTTTTTTTTTTTTTTTTTAATTGTATTTAGGTATTTTTCACTCTTTTAAATCAAGTTATGGTTTATACATCCCCTTTTCTCAAGAGAATTAACCACCGACAAGAAGCGCCTCTCGATGCTTACATCCTCTACAGTCTGGAGGGTGGCATTTATTGGATTAAAGCCAAAGATTTCCCCAATTTCACCCTCGAATGGATTGGTTTAATAAAAGCCCCACCGTATACTCTGGATTTAAGTTCAGTGGGTACCCATGCCGTCATTTTGGATTTTGATTATTATCCCAAATCCTCCGGCGCCGTACCAAACATTTTTCAACTCATCGAAACTGTCCTCAAAATGATTTTTTTACCCGCTCTCGGCAATTTTACTTATATTATTGCTCGGCGTCCCGGTCATCTCGGCATGCATATTCATTTACCCGAATTAAAAATTGGACACGACGATTACATTTTGTTGTGTGAAATGCTGCAATTTCGATTTCGACAAGCTTTCATGAGTCATGAAATTTATAAATTGGACATTTTAATGAATGCCATGCTTCCCAATGCTTCGAAACCAGACAAGAATCCCTACGTTCCTTATCACCTCGTCTATGTCGATGAAACCAATACCTTTCATCTGAATGTCTTGAAATTTGGCGAAGAATATGTGACCCTCAAAAAAAAATTTGTCAAACGAAAACATAACGAAACTTCTCTCTTTCGCACTTTACTCAAATTATCGAGTTGCAAAATGTTGGTAGGCGAATTGAAACAGCTCATGATGCCCGTCATTTGTTCCCGCATGGATGCGCCTACGCACACCCTTTCGTACGCCACGTCCATTGGTAAACATCCCACCATGTCGGCCGATTGGCATGATATCGCGACCTTTACGTACAAACGCACCAAAGAACAGGGTTACATTAGCAAATGTAAAAAACTCCTGTTTGACAAAGACAATTTACTCAAAGTCTATTACCATTTAAAGTTGAGTGCTCGTAACATGATTGAGTTTGAAACCAATAACCATGCTCTGAAAATGTGGCATGGGCGGTTTGGACATGCCTCGACGCTCGACGATTCTCATATCCCGGACCTCTTTAAAGATGTGCATGACATGCTCCAATTTGAGCACATGTCTCTGGCCGAAAATCCCAATCCCATTAAAACCGTCATGCAATTTAACGAAGGCTATTATTTTTTACCCGTCTTTTATACCCTGTGTAAACACTATCGTCTGGATTCGGCCACTTTGGCCAACCACTTGAAAGCGCTTCTCGATACCGAATACCACCCGCTGCTCGAAAAAATTCAGACCATTGACCCTAAAATTATTGATTTCACCATTTCTGAAATATCTTTGCACACGCTTCATTATTGTGCCGATAATCTCAATAAAGAACAACCGAAAACCAATCGAGAGAAATTGGAAAAAATTATTGAAAACAATCAACGCGTCATCCTGTCGGTTACCACACACGATCAAATTATTGAACTCGTTCGCAATATGCAAGAGCGCCATTCCCCCATTCTCGTGCTGAAATTGAAAAATGCTCTGAAGAAACCGACGCGGTTCATTTGGAATGCTTTAAACTATTCTTGGCAAGAGGTGAGCGGAGACCGAGAAATTACGGATCATATGCACAATTTATGGAATCATGTCAAGCAATATTATAACGAATATAAACAGTCAGGGGGGTGGGGAGGACCGGATGCCGAACTCATGAATCAATTTAACATCACCAAGGTCGTGTCCGCCATCCTGAGTGATACGGCCATGGAGCGCAAAGATATTCAAATGGATGCCCATAAATGGTTGTTGCGTTTGCAGGATGGTGTGTTGGACGTACTCACCGGTCACATTGGAGGAGTGGTGCCTGAATTTTTTCTCTCGGATCGTAAAATTGTGTTGGGGATTCCACGAACCGAAATGATGTTACTGTGTAATGAAGCGCCTCAACTCGAAAGGGTGTACAACCAATTAATCGATCGATCCTTTTTCTTGAAATATTTACAAGGGTTATTTTTGGATCATGCCGATAATTTGGTCGATGCGTTAAGAGGCCTGTTTCCCGACACCCTCGATGAATTGACCCACTCCATGCTCCACTTTTATGTCAACTTGTGCAAATGTGGTTCGTTTGAATACGAGTGGCTGTTGTACATGTTGGATGTGTTGGCGAGCGTGTTGGTGGCCACCAATTACGAGCGTAAGTTTTTTGTCTGCAAAGGTCTCACGCGAAATGGAAAAAGTAAATTGTTTGAATTGATGGGGAAAATGCTCGGGGGGTACTACCATGCCATTCAATCGGAAAATTTATCGCCCGGGCATTCCGCGAGCAATGCCACCCCCGAACTGGCTTCGACCCTCTTTTCGTGTCGCATGGTGACCACCGAAGAATTGGAAAAACGCATTGATGAAAACCGCGTGAAACAAATTACAGGTAATTCTTTTGTCGCGTTTCGAAACATGTATGAACAAAATTCAGGTGGGATTCCGACCGCCAAATTGTTTGCCACGACCAACAATTATCCAGAATGCAAAGCGTCGGAAGCTTTTAAAGACCGGGTCGTCGCCATTCCGTTTGATGCAGAATTTGTGGATGTGGCTCCCGAAAAAACCTCGTTGCAAGTCGAAAAAAACACGTACAAGAAAGATGTGTATGTGGTCGAACAATCGTTTAAAGGGTGTTTTTTTATGCTCTATTATCATTTAAAAAAACACATGAATCTCGAGGATGGATTGTTGCATTATCGCGAAGAACCACCCTGTATCGTAGAATTTACTGTCGATTATTTAATCCATGCGGATATTTATGTACAATTTAAACTGTATATGGACGTACAATTGAAACCGGGATACCAAACCACCATGAACGAGGTCCGATCCGCCGTTCGACAATATTTAAAAACCACCAAAAACACGTCGTTTCACGAAGCTGATTTGCTCATTTGTTTTGAAAAAGAATTTGGAGACTTGCGTCAAACGGATATCTCGATCGCCAGTGATGCGTTTAGTTACACGAGTATCGCGGAAGAATCCTCCACGAAAAAAAAAATCAAATTGGATCAAGAATCTTCCATGGTCTTTTACGACGGGGTAGTGATTAAAAATTTGAAAAGACAAAATTTTGATGATTAAAAACAAAGACATGACTTGCCAGTTGAAACGGGAAGATTTTTATGATTTAAAATTGTTGCGAGAAGCTAAATTACCCATTGATGCGCTCATCCAAAAAGAGGCCTCCAAAAATGCCTATGACTTGAGCCAACTTCGAAACGAGAGTCGCATTTGGAAAAAAATGTATGATGTAACTCCCGAGTTGGTGGATGCTTTTGGAAACGAGGGTGTCAAGCACATAAAAGCCATTCGAGAAAAGAAGGGAACATATGATTATTTATATTTTGTGGCGGAGCATAGCGATCAATGGTACAATGCCCCTCATTTCGAGTACCAACAATTTCCCTTGTTGAAACGCCGAGAGTGTGTCTTGAGTCGTGTAAAAAAACTGGCTCACACCGTAGCGAAGGAAAATACCAATGAATTTGATGCCACCTGTTTATACCTACTCTATTTTTATGCGTTACTCGTAAATCCATCTCTGAATTGGATCACGATAGATTATTTGGCAAACGGTAATCGCTATCATCAGTTTGGAACCCGATTAAAAGGAAAAATGAAAACGGTGATCAAAAAAGTGTGGGTGTAGAAGAAAAAAAAAATTTTTTTTTTTTTTTTTTTTATTTAAATATATTTTATAGTATAAATATTTTATCTTTATAAATATTTTATCTTATGTTGAACAAAAATATTTTACTCTTTATTATAAAATATTTATGTTACAAAATAAAAATATCAATATCATTAAAAAAAAAAAAAAAAAAAAAATTTTTTTTTTTTTTTTTTTAATAATAATATTTATATTATAGATATTTAAATATATTTTATAGTATAAATATTTTATCTTTACATCTGTTGAACAAAAATATTTTACTTTATATCTTTATTATAAAATATTTATGTTACAAAATAAAAATATCAATATCATTAAAAAAAAAAAAAAAAAAAAAATTTTTTTTTTTTTTTAATAATATTTATGTTACAGATATTTAAATATATTTTATAGTATAAATATTTTATCTTTACATCTGTTGAACAAAAATATTTTACTTTATATCTTTATTATAAAATATTTATGTTATAGAAAAAAAAAAAAAAAATTTTTTTTTTTTTTTTTTTAATATTATTATAGATATTTAAATATATTTTATAGTATAAATATTTTATCTTTACATCTGTTGAACAAAAATATTTTTACTTTATATCTTTATTATAAAATATTTATGTTAAAAAAAAAAAAAAAAAATTTTTTTTTTTTTTTTAATAATAATATTTATGTTATAGATATTTAAATATATTTTATAGTATAAATATTTTATCTTTACATCTGTTGAACAAAAATATTTTACTTTATATCTTTATTATAAAATATTTATGTTATAAAAAAAAAAAAAAAAAAATTTTTTTTTTTTTTTTTTTTTTCAATAAAAATTTCATAATAAAGTTTTTAAGTTTTGTGGATAAAGAGAAATTGCCTTCGATGGTTTTAAAAAATACCCATAAAGATTGGATAGAATTTATGTTATAAAATGACCCTTCTATTTTTACCACAGAAAGCAAGACATCATGTTTAGTGTACGAGACGTGTTGCTCCGTTTAAAAAATCCTCAAACCAAATTAAAATTTTTTCATTATTTGAAACAACGCAATGCGCTCGATGCCGCCATTGGACTCATCTATCGTCACGGTACTTTGAACATTGTGTACATTTATTAAAGCATGTTACTGATCACCCTTTTTCTCTTTTTCCTGTACTTGGGTCTCACCGTTCTTTATGCGTGGACCCAACCGACTCCCACAACGATCCCTCCTTGGCCTCTCTTACCCGTTACGAAAGCACTCTCCCCTTCCGCCGTGCATTGCCAGGTCGATGCCGATTGTGCCACGCACCACGTGTGTTTAAACCAGACATGCTTACCCAAATTGTTGAGAGGCGGTCAATGTCACCCGCAGACTGGTCAATGGATTTCGTTTCGTGTGAAAAATATCCCCTTTGCCATTTGCCAATGCCGCAACCCTGATTTATTTACACAAAATTTTTTTGGAGGCGACTGTCAAGTGAATGTCGGGTGCGGGGTCCACGGACAGTATAACCCCCAGTCGCAAGCGTGTGACTGCGATCCGGGCTACCGACACGTGGTTCTGGCCGGGGGACGTCTCACCTGTCAAAAAGTCCCCGTGTTGGAACAGATCCAGGTGTGCCAGCCCGATGAACTCCCCGTGAAACAGCTCCAGACCCATGGATTTCATGCCGACTATGAAAGACAGTTGGTTCGACCCGCATCCTGTGTCAAACGGCCCTGTTCTTTTGATGCCTTGTCCGGAAGACCGCTGAAACATGGAAAATGGGATCCCCAGTGGGGATGCGTGTGTGATCCCACGTTTGGATTGTTTGGGGTCGTGTTGGAAGGTCGCCATAAAAAGTACTTGAACACGGAAGGGTTCGATGCCTGTGCTAGCCTGTTGGTTCAAGATCCTCCCGGACCCCTGAATGTCCAACTCATCACCTATTTTTACCTGGGGTTCCGAGATCCCGTGTCCATGATCCGATGGGACTCTGTGCGCGACCAAGACCTCATTCCCCTGGTGAGAGGACAAAAGGGGCCCGTGATGATTCGACAGTCCCGTTGGCGCCATGATTACGCGCAATATTATTTGAAACACCATCCCACGTTTCGCGCGCGGACCCGCAGTGTGACCGTCTTGAATGCTTTTGGCACGACGCGGGTGAATGAATGGGATTATCGAGAAAACTTTGCTCCCTTGCCCTGCCAGCAGGTCACCGATCTCTGGATGCCCCCTTTTACGCAACAAAAGGTGTATCGTCTCTTGTACGAAAATCCCGTTTGCTCGGTGCACGATACGGTCGCGCCTCCCCTCTTTCAAGACAGAATCATTGTGAATCCGCAACATTTTTTGTTGGATGACCCCAACTATGAGCATTTACCCCGTTTTAATGCTTTGGTGTTGGAGTACGAGGCCACTTCTCAACGCTGGACACTGGATTTAAAGTATCCGTATCAAGTCCGTCGCTACCAAGTGATACCCACCAATGTCCCCCAATATGTCTAAGGAATCAAGGATGAAACGCGGTCACGAAGAGGAGAAGGGAGAAGAGGAGGGTCGAAGGGAAGAGGAGACCATTTTACAAGACTTGCACAACCAACTCTTGAAAGGGGATTTAAACAGTCAGATTGAAAAACGTTTGTTTGAAACTCAAAAAGTATACTTTACCGTGTATATGGAAAAATTGATGCATAAAATACCCATGGGAGAGGATTTGGTGAAAATTATTCAAAATCAAGGGAGTCATCATGGGTTTGAATACATGTTTACGGCAGCCAAAAGCGTGATTCAATCCCAGATGCGACTCAAACAAATTAAAGCGTTTCATGCCGTCTTTGATATGGTGTACGGTCTTATGTGGCGTTATGTGCATGAAAAGGTAGTGTCTCCGACCCTTCAAAAAGTAATGTCCGCTCAACAATTGAATGGGGCGTATGAAAAGTATCAAAGATGTTCCAACACGGAAGAAGAGGGTCCAGTGATGGAAATGCAATGTCTATTGTATTGTATTCAAGAAATGTTGGAAAGTCAGGAACCGGTTAAAATTCCCAACCCATTGTACAGTCGATTCACGCAACAAATGAAAGCCATGAGTGAATATGTCATCGCCATCCTGGTGGGTTTGTCAAAACCCTCCACAGGAGAACATAGCAGCAGCAGCAAAGAGCCTAGCATGAAGCTAACAACGGAATGGCCGCCCATCCGAAAACCAGCAGAGTCGGATGAGGATGTGACAGAAAATGATTCAGATGAAGCTAGCGATTAAAAAAAGAAAAAAAAAAAAAAAAAATTTTTTTTTTTTTTTTTTTTTTTTTCACAAAAAATATTTATAGCAGATGTAAAGATAAAATATTTTAGATTGATTTATTTTACTTTAGAATTACACAATATATTTATAATAAAAGATTAAATATTAATAATCTAGAACATATTTTAAAATATAATACACTATTTCTAAAACTCCTTATTTGAAGATGTTAAAAAGTTGTTTATGTCAATACTTATAAAAATCAGAAAAGTACGAACCTCATACTATTTATTTTTTATACATAAAGTACCTTAAAATTTAATGAAAAATCCAATTAAAGGGAAAGTCACAACATGTAAATGGATTTGTGAAAAAGAAATAATACCAAATACATAAACTAGAAGTTATAAAAATATATTTGTTATAAACCATACATTTAAAAAACTTACCTAAACGCCTAAAAGTTTTTGACTGCATACATGCAAATATTTTTCTTAAAATACTCTCCATCATTTTACTTTATTTTTATTTTTTAATAATATTTATAAAACGATAATTTGAAAATATTTTAAAATGTAAATATTTCATGTCTTGTCATCTTTAATAATAAAACATATTTATGAAAAAAAAAAAAAAAAAAAAAAAAATTTTTTTTTTTTTTTTTTTTTTTTTTTTTTTTTTAGATTTATATAGATATTTAAATATATTTTATTCTAACATATTTTATAATAGATGTAAAGATAAAATATTTCAATTAAAAAAAAAAAATAATAATAATAATAATATGAATATTTTATATGAATATTTTATAATAAAATTGTGAAGTAAAGTATTTTAGTTTAACAGATATAAAGATAAAATATTTATATTATAAAATGTATTTAAACATCTAAAAAAAAAAAAAAAAAAAAAAAAAAAAAAATTTTTTTTTTTTTTCGTTGTATTAAATCATCGTAATCCTTTACACTCTGACACACATGTATTTTAAACGGTTTAGTCAAAAAGATTTAGATTTGGCCATTGCTAATGAAACCATTACCACAGAACATGTTGCGCGGATTTTAAACTTTTATAAAAATGATGTGTTTGTTCTCAAAGGACGTTCTTCGGTCCAAGCCCTGCAATCTGTCATTCCCGATGTGATTCCAATGGATTATCATGAGGAACAAGACTTGTATTACTTCAAAGTACAAACTTGGCCTCACATCAAGACCATGTGTTTGAAATTTGCCCGAAAAAGTCCTTATCAATGGATTTATGTGACGCAGGATGACGATCAACTCTTATTTCGGTACAATTTAGATACATTTCTTCTCGAACTTCCGACCCCTTAATATTTCGTCCAACCCCCGTTGGCCTCCCTCACCTGTCGTATACGCCGTGGCATGGATTCAATCAATTTGTCAAAGTAGGCCGTCTCCAGTTGCAAAAATGTGCTGTACACATTTTCATACAATTGATCCCTATTCGTAGCATCGTTTCGCGTCCGTCGCACCAGTTCTGCCCACACATTTTCGACGGGATTCATGTCCGGTCCTTTGGGGGGCCAGTCGTCCATGACGTCTATATTGTGAGCCTCGAGCCAGCGTTGGGTCAGCAGGCTGAAATGCACCGAGGATCGATCGTGCATGCACAACAAATCATGTTCATGTAAATGGTTTTCCAGGCTTGGGAGAATGACAGAAGTGTAATAGTGCGAATCTAACGTTTTTTGATGCACCCGCAGCATGGTTTGAAAATTTTTCCCAAAGGCCATCCACACGCACACGGTAAACTTGCCTTCCGGATTGGAGGAAGGGACCAGAAACTCTTGGTCGTATCGATGGCTGTGTTCGGGCCGATAGACCCGCAAAGGGCCTTTGCTAGATGCTCTAAAAATTTTTTCGTCGGAAAACACCACTTTTTCCCAATCCGACACACTCCAGGTAAAATACCGGCGAGCAAATTCTAGCCGTTTCTGGATGTGAATCTCTTTCAAAAAAGGTTTTCGTGCCGGAATGCGACATTTTAACCCCCCTTCTTTTAACCGTTTTCGGACCGTGTCCACGCTAATGTGCGGTGCGAAATCATTGCGAATATCCATGGCGGTCTGGAAAGGGTTCTGAGTGGACTGAAGGACCAAAGCCTGGTCGAGGGTCGGACTCGTGACACGCAGTCGACCCCGGCGGGGAGGTGGATGGGGAGGAGCCTCTTCTTTGGCGAGCCAATAATGAACGGTGGAGGGGGCGAGTTCCAGGAGCCGGGCAATCTGTCTCTCGGTCAGGCGTTCCACCTCCCGTAATCGAATCATTTCCTCGCGGTACTCCATATGCTTGATCCTCTCAAAATAAAGGAAGAATGGACACTCCCATTTGGGCTCACTGTACCAAATGTCGCACGAAAACCACGACACGGGACGTTCAACAGACCGTCCTGTCGAATGGGTCCCATCATTTGACAGGGGCGTGCACGGTGTGTGGTACGAAAAAAAGTACATTTATCAAACAAAAATAAGCAAGACGCATGTCCTTTTTAAATTTAATTCGAAACGACGTGTGCCACGCACACCATCTCGTGGTAGGTCCAGGACCCTCCTTGCAGTGTACCGTGTGCCAAAAACAGGTCATCCTGGTCCGCGAGATCATTAACCGGCCCGACAGCGATTATTTTCGTTCCAGTCAACTCGCCCAAGCGTATGCGGCTTGGACAGGGGATGAAGAGGTCCCCATGAGCTTTCCCCTCTCGCACATTGAAGGCATTTATGATGGGGTGGTCGTGGGTCAACCTCTGTCACGCGTGCGAAAAAGTATCCAGTTATTACGAGCTCTCAATGCCCCGTTTACCACGGACCCCACTGTAACCGCTCCCCCCGACACGATGCAGACATTTTTAACCGAGTTTTTAGACATTCTTTATCAACAGCGGGAAGCGAAATCGAGTGACGAAGAAGATGCTTTACACGGTTTAATGAAAAGCATGTATGACATCTTGACGTCCAAGGAGGCCCCCCATCCTTTCCAGACGTACTTTTCCGTGTTGGTGCCGTTTGTGCAAACAGCGGCCGTCCAGTGGCAACCCATGCCCGCTGAACCGGAACATCCGAATCTGGCGCGCGAACTCCACACTCAATTGATTCGATCGCACCTGATTCGAAAAATGTTTAGTCGCTACGCGATTCCTTTTGACGTGCTGCATGTCATGGTGGGATGTTATGCCTGTTCGTGTCATATGGAGGTGGTGGGTAATTGGGCCTTGGATTTCTTGGCGCGCATTTGTCGAGGCGAATTTTTCTGGAAGCAATATCCCCATTCCCCCTTTATCCAAAAAATGCAACGGTTGATTCGAAAGAATATGCGTCACGGCGAGGACTTTTGCAGATGGGTCATCCGACCCCTGAAATATGGCGAATCCAAAGAGTGTTATTCCACCCTCTGGTTGCCTTTGCACCGTTTCCAAGCGCTTTTGCGGAAACACTTTTTCTTACCCAAAATGTCTCCCGATGTTTTGGAGGTGGCTTTTCAGCATGCTTTCCCGGCGGTCCTCTTTAATGATTACGCCGATCAGTTGGGGTTCATGATGGGATATAATCATCTCATCCTGACGGTCAATAAACGAAACGGCCAGCTGCCCAAGGGCGCGTTTAAAAAGGCCCGAGAGATTCATGATGTGGTCCACCGATTTGTTCAAAAAATGCAACGTTTTGAGGAAGGGGGAAAGAAACCCATCTGGAACCTGGACATGCTCAAACTCTTTTTTGCGAGCGATGAACAGTTTCACCAGGAAATTATGAACGTGGTGCGCTGCCTGGTGAAGGAGGAAGAGGAGGAATAAATAAGATGGACAACCTCAATTCAAACCTTCTTCAGGATCAAATTCAAGAATTGTTGCACGCGAGTATTCGAGTCTACAACTTGAAAGAAGATGATGCGGTGAGCTTGAAAACCTTAAAATTGATGCTGGTGGGAACCGTGTTGGAAGTGCTCGGTTTAGAATGGACCTACATCATCAACCTCTTTAAGACGCATACTCCCATTCATCCGGAAATTGGAAAAGAACTCAAACAGTTGGGAGATGAAGAGGTGACGGGGACGGTGGCGCAAATTTTTGTCCGAAATGAAAAGCTGGTACGCCTGTTAAAAGTATTGGGGCAACATGGCAAAAATATGGAGAAGCTGTTAGCCGTCGACGGATTGGGAGGCAATGTCACCCATGGACCCAATTTTGAGCAAAAACATTATGTGGGTAATCTTCGATACGGCGACAAAAACGATCCGAAAATGTCCTTTGATCTAGAGCCCGAGTACAAACGTCGCCACGTTCAAACGGTTCGAGACATGTATGACATGTTGGGAAAGGTAAAGGCACCTGAAAAGCATATTTATGAAATTTTGAGGCGATGCTTTGAAGAAATAGCCCAAGTGACACTACAACCCCCGGAATGGGAGGAACATGAAAAACAGGATGCCAAATTGTGGGCAAAGTGTGGGGCCTTTTACATGAAGGCCATGGGAAGAGAACATGTGGAAAATGTGGTCAAGAGTTTGAAACGGTTCCGAGGCGAAAAACGAACACGCGAAGAGGAGGAATTGCCTGGACCCAACGAAAAGATGACTAAACTAAATGACAACCTGTAGAAAAAAAAAAAAAAAAAAAAAAAAAATTTTTTTTTTTTTTTTTTTTTTTAATAAATATTTAAATACATTTTATAATATAAATATTTTATCTTTATATCTTTTAAATTAAAAATAATTTTCTTCATAACTTTATAATTTTTTTTTTTTTTTTTTTTTTTTTTTTTTTTTAATATTCATGAGTTTTAAATTGCCAACAAGGCGGTTGTTTTTCTCTGGTTTTGAAAACAATTCCTTTTTTTAACATGTCGTATAAACATTTATTTGCAGTTCTTTTATTGCAACCAGTATATTGGTAAATATCATTAATGCTGTGAGATTTATCATGATGGGCGAGTAAAAAACGGTAAATTTTATCATAAACCTCCACATCACTCATGATGATATATATTATAAAAAAATGTTTAAATCAGTCTATTTTAATGATTTGTAAAGATAAATATTATTAAACACATATTCACTTATATTATTATATTACAAAAAAAAAAAAAATATATATATATATATATATTTTTTTTTTTTTTTTTTTTTACATTTTATATAATGATTCCTGTAGGTCCCCTTTATGATGTCTTTTTTTTACCTCGATGTTCGGGTCCGAAATCCTGCATTAATTTGGAATCGTCGCTTTTTAGCCTATTATATCGTCACGTATATGCGCGTTCATATTCGGACACACATTGCCATTAAACTGTTTCCTTCTCCCTGGCATTTTCAAAATTCCTTCATTTGTACTTGCGTTCCGCTCTACAATTTTAATCATGGGGCTCGTTTCGCTCTTTGTGCCCGACAGCGTACCCAAAGACTTTCTAAATACCGCCAGCTCTCTCGTTCAACTCGTGCCCGCGCTCACCGAACCGTACTACCTCTTTGATCGCACCTCTTCCTGTGCCTGTGTCACCCGCGATGGTTTAGCTCTTCAAGGATCCTCTCTGATTGTTCCCCACCACCAACATGCTGTGGTCGGTTATCCCTTGTACGCTTTGCCACCCGACTGCCAGCTCGACGAAACGGTTGTGATTGTCACGTGGCTGCTTCGCCATCGCTTCAAGACCTTTGAAACGACCCTCGTGGAAGGGGGTCCGTATGCGAAAACCTATGCCAAAAAACAAACGTTGAGACGAACCTTGGGAAATCAGTCGCTCTTCCAAAAAACCCCTTACACCGCGTGTTGTGAGCGCTTCACGCTTCAGAAGGAACCCGTGTTTATGTTGAAATCGAAAGTGCTTTCGCGTCACGGTCAAGGTCCGACGCTTGAATGTGCGTGTAAGAAGGAAAAGAAAGATTTATGAATACCTATGATTTGGCTCACCTGCACGCTCTGCGTTATGCGTCGGAAATGACCAAAGTCTTTTTAATGGACCAATATCAAATTCAATTTCCCCACCTCTTTCAAGACGCTTTTCTGGAAACACGTCCCGCCACGCCCCAAGATTATTTCATTCCTCCCACCTTGGCCTCGAAAGCCATTGTGGTGGTCCGCACCCATTTCGGGGAAACGGCCTGTCAAAGACTCAGTTGTTTTCCCTTTAAAAAAGATTGGGAAATGTGTACAGAGCAAGATACCCCACAGTGGGTGCCCATGGGACAACAGTTTGAGCTTGCGTGCCAACCCGTCTGTCAAGAGCATTCCTTGAATACGGAATGGGTTCGAGGACGGTGTATTTTAGCGAATCCCATGAAAAAAATGCTAGCGGCGATGCCTGAAAAAGTGTTTGAACGGGGGTCGCGACACCTGTACCATGGTGGTTTGGATGTGGTGGAAGGGACCTTGAAACTCAATGCCCGCTACTGCGAAGCCTACGGTTTACAGTTTGCCGACGGCGACTGCTATGTGCCAGGGGGACAAGCGTTCCTGGAATGGTTGGTGGGAAAGACCCCGATTCGAGCGTCCAAAACAGCCAGCGTGTTACGGTTTGCACCCTACCTGCCCCCGCTCCCCTCCTATTTGAATTACGCCCATCCCCCCAAACGAAAAAAGCGGGAGATTGAGATGGGTTACACGGATCCGGCCCACCGAAAAATCTATCAAGAAATTGCTACAGAGTTGGTACAGGAATTGGGTGAAGAAGTTTCGGAATGGGCGATTGAAATGTTTTTGCGAAAAAAAGCCCCTCAACTCTTAAAAATCTCTCTCAATACCCTATCGGCCAAACTCGTCCTCAAACAGGCGATCGCTCGGGGCATTCTACGCGTGGGTACCTCGACTTTTAAAAAAGTAGCAAAAGGGTTTGGGCGGGCTACCTACGTGTACACTTTCTATGATATGGCCATGAGTCTCTTGGATACGATGGACCTGTACGATTACGATAAAGTGTTGGATAAGGAAACGTTAAAAAAGATGGATCGGGATTTAGATGACCTGTATTTTAGAGATGGACCCGTGCGACCCGAAATAACACCCGAATACGTATGGGAGAATGAAATTTTGACGGAAGATGAGGATGAATCCAAAAAATTTAAATTTATGGTAGAGAAGGTGGAAGAATATTTAACGGCTCTCTATACGGTAGCCCCTAGCCAAAAAGAATTGAAAAAATCTAACTTGAAATTATTTGAGTGGAAAGAAGAGGAGGCATGGAGGCGAAAAATATACTTGAGTCTGTTGGTGATGGTGGTGTGTTGTATAGCTTTATTTATTGAATATATTGATGTATGGGCGACTGGTTTATTTTTTATTAAATTGTATTTCGGTTTGTAATTTCAAACTTTATTCAACAGATGTTAAGATAAAATATTTAAATATCAAAAAAAAAAAAAAAAAAAAAAAAAAAATTTTTTTTTTTTTTTTTTTTAAATATTTTATTGAATATTTTATAATAAAGTTATGAAGTATTTTAGTTTAAGAAATATAAAGATAAAATATTTATTATGAAATATATTTAAACATCTATTTAAAAAAAAAAAAAAAAAAATTATTATTATTATTATTTTTTTTTTTTTTGAATATTTTATAATAAAGTTATGAAGTAAAGTATTTTAGTTTAAGAAATATAAAGATAAAATATTTATTATGAAATATATTTAAACATCTATTAAAAAAAAAAAAAAAAAAAAAAAAAAATTTTTTTTTTTTTTTTTTTTTGAATATTTTATAATAAAGTTATGAAGTAAAGTATTTTAGTTTAAGAAATATAAAGATAAAATATTTATTATGAAATATATTTAAACATCTATTAAAAAAAAAAAAAAAAAAAATTTTTTTTTTTTTTTTTTTTTTTCGATGGAGGTTGTTTAGAAGGGTGACTTCATTTGGAATGCAATGAACTAACTTCATTTTTCTTGTGTTTATTAATGCAATAGCAAACAGAACAACGGGAAATACCCAAATGATTAACAGTTTCTCTCTGAGACATTGAAATTGCGGAATAATAAAGAGATACAATTTGACGTGCTACTTCTTCAGTGACTCGATTCCTAAAAAATGGATTTTTTCTTTAGTTTAAACACTTTTTTTATTGTCTTTGAAAAAGATAAAATGCATTTTAACAATAAAATTACATGAATGTCTCGTTTTAATGTCCAGATTGCGAAAAAGTGATTTACAATTTTTGGAGACGACACTTTTTAGCTTGTCTGAAAGAAATAACATCGGAGGCTAAAAAAAAAAAAAAAAAAAAAATTTTTTTTTTTTTTTTTTTTTTTTTTTTTTTTTTTTTAATAGATGTATATATGTGTGTAAAATAAACACATCTCTATCATGGATATTCCCTTTCCGCAATGGTCATCGGCTAAACAGTTTAATCAACACGCTGCCAGCTCTACGCATCATTACGTTGTTCTCTTAACCCACACTCAGTCATTCAATATCGAAAAAGATTTAAAATATTTTTTTCGCATTACCAAAAAACCTTTACTTTGGTTTTCGAAAAAATTTAAAGAACATGGCATTCAAGTCGAGTACGCAACCCTCTTTACTCAAAAAGACATCCAAACCTTTGGACCCTTATCTACAAACGTCTCCAATGCCATCGTCCGTTGCTACTTGCAGTCGAAATACAGCGAGTCTGTCGTGTGCGTCTGCTCAGCCAGTTTTGCCAAAAAAATCCCCTTCCAATCCATCAGTCCAGAAACACTCATCTATCGAATCGTTGAATAATGACTTGAAAGATTTAATTAAAAAGAAACTCATGCATCAAGTTTTGATGGGCCAACCCTCGGATACGCTTGATTTTCATCGTCACAAATTGATTGAAGAATTGATTGAGTGGATTCAACCTTCTCAGAATGTAGTGAACACCTACGATGCTACCTATCGCGATGAGTTGATGACGTTGCTTTCCAGTGCTTCCAAGCATCAGGTAAAAGATGTTCCCCTAGACGAATCGGAATGGTTGAAACTGATGAATCAATGGATACGAAACACAAGTAATGAGGAGATTATCATTAACCGTGAAGTTTATAAAATTTTAGCGGTGGATGGATTTCATGGATTCAGACCTAAAGATCTGAAACACTATTTAACGTGTATTTTACTCCCGCTTCGAACGGAATTTAAAATGCATGCCAAAGGCGTACGAGCCATGTATGAATATTTTGAACAAAATTTAAGCATTGAGAGTTTATCAGGAACCGACACTGCCTGCGCTATATTCTTAGCCCTTTTGAAATTGTATGCAAAATTGTTAAAGGAAAAATTAACGGATGATTTGGTACGTCATCAGCTACAACAAGTTCAATCTTGGGCGGAGGGCTTTCTCCATAAACATTCAGAATATTATCGCGACGTAAAGCATGTGGATGAAATGTTATTAAGAACATTGGGTAATGTATATTGTGAACAATTTACAGATTTAAAGAAGATGAAATACGTAGGAAATGAATTGTTGAAAAACTTGAGTGTATTGTGTGATGACAAACTAAAACGGTGAAAAAAAAAAAAAAAAAATTATTATTATTATTATTTTTTTTTTTTTTCAAAATTCGGCATCTAGAGTAAAACGGTAATCGTCCTTCTTTGACATTACACCGGCCTTTTGGTATTCACCAACTTTTTTCTCAAAAAAATTAGTTTTACCTTCTAAACTAATATGCTCCATAAAATCAAAAGGATTTTCAACGCAAAACAGTTTTTCGCAATTCAATTCCACCAAAAGTCGATCTGCAACAAATTCAATATACTGTTTCATCAACTTATTATTCATTCCAATCAAAGCGACTGGTAAAGCTTCTGTGAGAAACTCTTGCTCAATCATGACTGCATTCGATATTATCTGTACAATTATCTCTTTTGAGGGTTTATGCGTCAAATAACTAAACATGAGGCAAGCAAAATCACAATGTAACCCCTCGTCTCTACTAATAAGTTCATTACTAAAAGTTAAACCCGGCATTAATCCTCTCTTCTTCAACCAGAAAATGGCTGCAAAAGAGCCAGAGAAAAAAATGCCTTCCACTGCGGCAAATGCTACAATTCTTTCACCAAAAGTGGCACTTGGCGAATGGATCCAAGAAAGTGCCCAGTCAGCCTTCTTTCTTACACAGGGAAGCGTTTCAATAGCATTAAACAGTTTCTCTTTTTCCACATTGTCCCTAATGTAAGTATCTATAAGAAGACTGTACATTTCAGAATGTATATTTTCAATCATCATTTGAAAGCCATAGAAACATCGCGCTTCTGTAAGTTGAACTTCTTGTAAAAACCTTTGAATCAAATTTTCATTCACAATGCCATCACTTGCTGCAAAAAATGCTAAAACATGAGAAATAAAATGCTTTTCATTGGGTGTTAATTTTTCCCAATCTGAAAAATCATGCGATAAATCAACCTCTTCAGCAGTCCAAAAAGAAGCTTCTGCTTTTTTGTACATTTCCCAAATATCGGAATATTGAATAGGAAAGAGGACAAACCTCCTAGGATTTTCACGTAATAAAAATTCATCGTTGATTGGTGAAGTGTTTGAATTTTGTTTTTCATTAGACATTTTATTTCTTTACTTGATATAAATGAGATTAAAAATATATCATTAAAAAAAAAAAAAAAAAAAAAAAAATTTTTTTTTTTTTTTTTTTTTTTTTTTTTTTGACATGTATATAAATGTGCAAAGCTTTAAGAATAATTTTCATTAAGATTTGTATCATATTTTCTCAAACATGTCTGTTTATGGTGAAACTGTTTGTTATGATGGAATGATATATTCATTGGAAATTGCATTCGCTACATCTCCGAATAAAATTTACATCTTTCAAATCGCACCGCCACCGGAATATTATGCTCAGACAATGAAAGGTATAGCAAACACCAAATCTCGATTCAAAAATAAAGATCGTTTCTATCGCAGGCATTCATCTGTCGTGCCAGTTGTTCAGTATGAACTTCATCCAGACATCTGGTTAACTGAATTATATAATTATATTTTCTGGAGGGTTCGAATTTCTAATCTACCAGACTTAAGGAAGGACATTGTGTTGCCTGTTCACAAAACTTATCGATCCGTTTCTAAGCCGACCATGGATTTATGCAGCATTTGCTTGTATGACATGAATTCCGGAGATTTTTTCTCACTTTCGGAATGCAAACATTCTTTTCATAACGATTGTTTGATCTCATTACTAATGAATTCCGAAAATAAAATATTAAAATGTCCATTATGTCGGGCATATTTGGATAAAGATAAATTACATTCTGCGGTATTAAAAAATACAAATGAAGATTTAGATAAAGATAAATTACTTCCTGCGGTTACAAATGAAATTTTGTTTGTATCAAGAGATTATTTTCGAATATTATTGCCTGTTAAAGGAAGATCGCGATGGAAGAAATATCAATACTATAACTTATTGTAATTTATATATATAATAATGTTAAAATTGAGATAAGATATGTTAGAGCAAAGCATTGTATGAGATGTACATTTAAAAAATGTAATTCTTTAAATATATTTCTTAATTGTAGATAAAAAAAAAAAAAAAAAAAAAAAAAAAATTTTTTTTTTTTTTTTTTTTTTTTTTACGTCACTTTTTTCGTTTCATTTTTTATGGACAGTGACAGGCAATGGTTCTATAGGGGGTCCATGCCATCCGTTTTTCAAGACATTGTCCAATTGAGCCGAGGTATTTCCCTTAAATCGATCTTTTCGTTGTCGCATTACACGACCGTCTTGCGTTGAAATTTCATACACACTACCGTCTTCTAAACCTTCCTGTGAGCATTTTATTCTTCCATTAGGTAAATAAAAATAATTTCGATAATAAACTACATCTATCAAGTGGCTCGTTTTGTATTTCAAAATAACATCTTCCAAAACATTATGGATAATTAAGCCGTCTGTCTTAAAGGGTGGATTTGTGTTTAAACACTCTGGATCGGATACGTAGTGTTGAATAAAATACCCTTTTAACAAAGACAAATGGGATAGAAAGTGTGTCAGGATTTCTCTTCTACACCATTTGGCCGTATCGTGCCCTCGAACATGATAGACGTCCAGTAAATAAACGTCTCCATTTTCCAATCGCTCTGCCGCAAACACTAACCCATCACCCAGAGTTTCATTGGGCCGAATAACGCATTCATATCCTTCCCATTTTTCTTTAATTTTATTCGTATAACTGTACACCAGTCCAAAGACCCCATCCAGTTTATGAGCATATAGGTAGGGATCTCCTTTTGGAATTGCCTCGATGCAGGTAACGGGCTTTCTTGTTAAATTCTCGTTTAATGTGTAGGAAGGTAGCGGATACTGTTGGAAGAGATTGTATATGTCTCGATAGCGAGTCAAGGTAGAGAGTAATTGAGCAGGATTGGATAAAGTAATGGGTTTTGAAAACGTACCATATTCCCATTCAAAAACTAGTTTAAAAGTATGTATTGAGGTTTGAAATGTATACAGTTGGGTATGGCCATCTATCGTAATCCCATGTCGCGTTTCCACCTTAAAGGGATGTTGGTAATTTCCAATATTATGAAGAAAATCTAGGTAGGTGGCATGAGACCAAGCGTGATAAGGGGTTTCAATAGAATGAATCCACCGAAACCATAATGAATCATGGTACACTGCATAGGTAGACTCCATCCGTTTCGTTTCAAAATGTCCATTCCGGTATCGAAAATGCGGTTTTAAATAATAAATTATTTGTTTTTTTATCGGGTATTTCAGGGTTTGAAGGAGAGGAAGGAAAGACGAAGAATTTTCAACGACCAACCTAAATTCATATTCATGCATGATAAAACTGCCTCAACTGATGATCCAATTTAACAATCCATGAAAAACGAAATCGAAGTATCAGAAAGAGAAAAACTAAAAATCCAAAAAGTAAAGCACTTAGTTTGTAAATATTTTTACCGACGAGGATAAAAAAGAAGGGTACAATCAATATAGGTACAGTGACGCATAAAAGTGTAGTATACCCAATGCTTTTTTCAAAAGTTGCAAACGATCCGAGGTTTCGATCGTCCGATTGAAGAATGGCTTCCGCAAGATTCATAAAGCTTTATTTAAAAAACATGACTGAGTTCCAATGCGTAAAAAAAAAAAAAAAAAAAAAAAAAAAAAAAAAAAAAAAAAAAATTTTTTTTTTTTTTTTTTTTTTTTTTTTTACATGTTGATGCATTGGAACCCAGTCATTGTAAACCCTTTACTTACAATTTGGATACCGGAAGAATGAATATTCATCTGGAACGATCCTGCACACATTCCCGAAAATTGAAATTGGCTAAAAACATGTGGGGTGGATACTTGCGGGCGTAAAGGCTCTGAAATGGGTTGAGCCTGGGGTACCCTAGGGGCATAATGATGAGCAACATACCATTCTCTGTAGGCTTGGATGGTTTTCTTTTGGTGAACGAAAGATTTGACATCGGGATCCTGGAATGTGGATAAGGGTTTTGGCGCAAAGTTTTGTGTAAAAGGAGGTAGATTCGAATTGGATTTTTCCACTGATTTGTATGGGCGGTCACCAGATGCACACCTTGAATCATGATGAATAGCAAGGGATACATTTTTCATTTGTAGCGTTTTGGGAACCTCTAGCTTC
Source organism: Maratus speculifer (assembly GCA_964019185.1). Taxonomy (NCBI): domain Eukaryota; kingdom Metazoa; phylum Arthropoda; class Arachnida; order Araneae; family Salticidae; genus Maratus; species Maratus speculifer. The sequence continues at coordinate 44,158,579 of OZ025292.1, read as the reverse complement.
GCATTCTCGAAAATGGCTGCTCGCTTTGGAATACTGCAGGATGTAGAAGTATTCCAGTAGGACGTTGCCAACTGTTTATATCTACAGAAAAAATGTCTTTGTGGATGCCTTGAAATGGACCGCAAATCTCGTTTCAGCAAGGGCTTCATGGTGACAGGGCGGAATGAAAGACCACAATATCGAGTATAAAAAATTTTATATATACACACTCACAAAAAAAAAAAAAAAAAAAAAAAAAAAAAAAATTTTTTTTTTTTTTTAATCTATTGATATAAAATATATTTATAGAAATAAATTCTTTAAATATACATCATACAATATTTTACTCTAATATATTTTATCTCTATTATAACTTGATTTAAAAAAAAAAAAAAAAAAAAAAAAATTTTTTTTTTTTTTTTTTTTTTTTTTTTTGGTAGTATAATAATTATGTAGATATTTAAACATATTTTATCTTTGCATCTGTTAAACAAAAATTTTTACTACAAAAATTTTTACTACAAAAATTTTTACTCCAAAAATTTTATTGTAAAATATTTATACAATAAAATATCCACTAATTTTTTCTATAATATACAGGTATTTTCTGATTTTTTAATCTGTCCAAAAATTTTGAAGTGTTTACAAAATTATATTTTTGTTTCAAATATTTCCATGGATCTTTCATCGCTGTTTGACAATGACATGTATCAGGTCCCGATTGCCATTGAACACTTCTTTCGCAATCTGTTAAATGCCATTCTTTACTCTCTACATTAAACACTGCGTCAATTTGATTTTCTTTCTTCAATTCTCTCACTTTTATTTGAAACTGGAGAGCATGGGCTTTTTGCTTGTACAGTTCATACCACATCATTATATTTTTAGAATCCAAAACTCGATAGTGATAAAAATCTTTTATACTCTCTTCTTCTTCATTTGCAAAGTAAGGTTTATAGTCCTTGTGATTATCTTCAATATGATTCGTTTTGTGCAAATCCGACACAGAATAATACTTTTCTGGCTTATTGATATGGGCTTCAAAAAATGTTTCAGGAGAATCCAATACAAAAGAACAATGACAAGTATCCGGGCCACATTGAGCATTCTTTACAGACCACATGCAATTGTTGAGATGAAAACGGTTATTGTCAGTCAATAAAAACCGAAATCGACTGTTGTAACGAAAAGCTGTTACTTGAAAATTTAAGATACCTATACGATAATCATGAGTCTGCAATTGTTTCTTTAACAAAGTCAATTCATCACTTTCACTGGACATGATGATACCAGTTAAAGGTTGTCACGAAATGAAATGATGTGTTCTCGAAAAGGATTTACTTTTAGAGCCTTCTTTGAAAAACGTCCCTGTATATCGATTACGGCGGTGGTAAAATGTTCACAGGTTACCCAGCAGGCAGGCACAAACTTTGGGAAAGAAGACAGCCGAGTGAACGAGCCAGCGAATGCACGGCCTTATATACTGTATTCTACCCTCCGCAACCTTGAAATTTTTTTTTTTTTTTTTTTTTTTTTTTTTTTTTTTACCTAAAACAAAGATGTCGCATTTTTTTGAAGAGGCCCTCGCTTTTAAACGTTCAACCATCTTGCATGGACATTTTGGTAGATATCCTTTTGTAGTCAAATTTTATTTAGAGTCGATTAGGGAATTGGAACCGGTATCAGAATATGAATTAATTTTTTGGTGTCATAATCGAGGTTTTTTATACGTTCTCTTAGAACCTCCTTTTAATGCCTCTATACCTTCCGATAAATGGTGTATTGTTGTAACGAGTCATCTCCGTCTTCGGTGGAATCCATTGACCACTCGAGTTGTTGAGGTCCCCTTTTCCTTGGACCGAATCATTCCCTTACCCAAAACAATATTGGATCCTAATTTCAAAGTCGTTATACCCCCTACGAGTCATATCGGTACTTTTCTAACTCCCCAGGCTACTGAAATTGATTTATCCACTGTCGATAGCTCGCATGAAGCTTATTTACGGCTTTTAACCCTATTGGATGTTTTGCAACCTGCATCCATCTGGACTTTACGGATTTCGGATAAATTGCGTAAAAGTCTTTTGAAAGATATTCCCGATACAGGTCCTTATGATGCTCAAATAAGGAAGATGTTAAGGTGAAGAGGGAGTAAATACTTTTTTACGCTTGTTAGGCTGTTGTTGTTGATTCAGTTTGGCTCTTCGTTCTGTCGCTATCAAGGTCATCTCTTCTTCACCAACCTCCTCGGCATATATACCAACACATCTTTCAAAATCCGGATCCATTTCTTCAGGGAGGGATTTATTTTCATTTGCAAGAAAAGCTGTTTCAACTACTTCTTTAATTTTTTCGGGAGCGGAATAATACGTGTATAATAACCGAATTATTATGAATTGCATAATTGCACAAAGGAATTATTATGAATTGCATAATTGCACAAAAGTAGTAGTTTGACTTGCTTAGTGTGAAAGAAATTTCTTGACTTGATAGCTTAATAGAAGAAGCTTGACTTGAATAGCTTAATAGAAGAAGCTTGACTTGAATAGCTTAGTAGAAGAAGCTTGACTTGAATAGCTTAGTAGAAGAAGCTTGACTTGAATAGCTTAGTAGAAGAAGCTTGACTTGCATCGCTTAACAGCAGAAGCTTGACTTGAATAGCTTAGTAGAAGAAGCTTGACTTGCATCGCTTAACAGCAGAAGCTTGACTTGCATCGCTTAACAGCAGAAGCTTGACTTGAATAGCTTAGTAGAAGAAGCTTGACTTGCATCGCTTAACAGCAGAAGCTTGACTTGAACGGCTTAGTAGAAGAAGCTTGACTTGAATAGCTTAGTAGAAGAAGCTTGACTTGAACGGCTTAGTAGAAGAAGCTTGACTTGAATAGCTTAGTAGAAGAAGCTTGACTTGCATCGCTTAACAGCAGAAGCTTGACTTGCATCGCTTAACAGCAGAAGCTTGACTTGAATAGCTTAGTAGAAGAAGCTTGACTTGCATCGCTTAACAGCAGAAGCTTGACTTGAACGGCTTAGTAGAAGAAGCTTGACTTGAATAGCTTAGTAGAAGAAGCTTGACTTGAACGGCTTAGTAGAAGAAGCTTGACTTGAATAGCTTAGTAGAAGAAGCTTGACTTGCATCGCTTAACAGCAGAAGCTTGACTTGCATCGCTTAACAGCAGAAGCTTGACTTGCATCGCTTAACAGCAGAAGCTTGACTTGAATAGCTTAGTAGAAGAAGCTTGACTTGCATCGCTTAACAGCAGAAGCTTGACTTGAACGGCTTAGTAGAAGAAGCTTGACTTGTATCACGTATAACGCAAAGGAAGTAGTGTGAAATGAAACTGTTTGTCAATAATCATCCAAGTTATATCAAGCATCTTGTAGAGCAAAAGGCGTGTAACATTGAATGTCTTCCATTCAGAAGAAATGGTTTACATTGGAGCATTGCTCCATATAAAAATGCACCATGTAAAGTGGCGAGAAAGAACAGATTATTATAAACTATTAGTTTTACCTTAAAAACGTCAACGATTTTATTGTCAAGTACAATGAAACATTTCTTTATTCAGAATGCCAACCCTTTTCATGTTCAAATTTTCTATATGCAGCACCAAGGGTAATTTCTTCACTTAAGGCGTTAAAATTTATCAAAACTGTATTTGAAATGATACCCTTCAAATAGGCAAAGGTTGCTGCATCTACAGCTCCGATGATAACATCCCAAGATCCCGTAGAGTTTAAATTGTTATAAACCAGTTTAATTGTTTCTGGAAATTCAGACTCTTTACATACATAATTAAATTCAATTCCAGCTGATCTTGGAAAATTGTTAACATTGATATTATGATACAATTCATCATGATATAACAAAAGATTTTCTGTATTTAGGCCAATAGAAATGGTTTTAAAGGGCGGAACGACCGAAGTAAACGCTACATGCCATGGGACCCAATCTCCTTTATGTAAGATGAAAGTGATGTGAGCAGTATATTGAAAATTAGCCATATAAGGAAGACTGTTTTAGGATTATTCTTACTTTGTTTTAAAGTAAAAAAAAAAAAAAAAAAAAAAAAAAAAAAAACATATATATACATATATATATATATATATATTTTTTTTTTTTTTTTTTTTTTCAAATTAGTGTTTCTTTTGGGGTGTTGAATTGCAAGGCTTCATCTTCAACCACATAACCCGTCTCCTTCATCTCCTCTCTAATGGTGTCGCACAATTTTAATAAGGATTCCCGTTGCACTTTATTCATGTCTTTCAAAAGAGCCATTTCTCGTACTTTGGTTCTAAAATTTTTAAGAATAGGAAACAACGGATCGGATGATTCATTTTCTTCCACTGTCTCCATCAATCCAAAACAGGTGTCGGTCATCCATACGATGTAATTGAAACAATATAAAAGACAATCATAGCTCAAGTGTCGTTTGAGAGAAAACCCTCGCACATAATTTTCGAGCAAGTCCAAAGCTTTGCCCACTTTTAAATTATCCTTTAATAAAGTATCTACTTCTTTTTTTACCTGATTCAATTCCTCCAATTCTTTTCTCGGTTTGAAATTTGTTTCAAGGGTTTGGGGTTTGAGTTCGAGTAGACGGAGCTTTATTTGTTGAATGTGATGCATAAAATTATGGTAGGATGTTTGAGCTTTTTTCATTTCATCCGTGTGAAACATCATGGGTTTGTCGTAAGGAAATTTTATAAACATGTACCGAAGGGCTAACGGGGAGTATCCCTCTGCCAACACTTGGTCAATGGTTGTAAAATTGTTTAAACTCTTTGACATTTTTCGGCCTTCCGTCTGCAGATGGCCTGTATACACACAAAAGCGAGCCCAATCTTTGTTTTCCAAATAGACACGACCTAAAGCAATTTCGTTTTCGTGATGGGGAAATTGTAAATCGATTCCCCCCAGATGAATGTCCACAGAATCAGGAAAGTAAAAACTAGCCATGGACGCACATTCTAAATGCCATCCAGGCATTCCTTTCATTTTTTTTCCATCGACATGGGTCCATTCTTTCGAATTTTTCCAGAGGGCAAAATCTCTCGCATCCCACTTACCTTCCTTTTGGGTAGGGATTTGAGAGGACTTGTCACGTGTTTCGGTGTGCGGAAACACCCGGTCAAAATGTTTTAAATAGGCTTCCGTACTAAAATAAGTTGTGTCGAAACCAGGGGAGTAATAGGCAAACTCTTTGACCAAACATGTTTTAGAGACAGACTCTGTCAGGTCTAAAAAGTCGGTGACGCGCGGTGCGAAATCAGGTCTCTCCACATTTAACCGATCCATCGCCTCAAAAAACTGTTGTTCATATTTTCGAGCAGTGGGTGGACCCCCTTGCTCAATGATTGTATCGTTCAAATCTGTGATATTCATCACGCAGCGTACACCAAAGCCCAGATAGTTGCGCAAAATTCTTCTAAGAATATCCAGAAACACATAGGTTCTCGCATGTCCGAGGTGGGGAACATCGTACACAGTAGGACCACAACAATAAATTTTAACATCGTGAGGATCTGTCGGCACAAAGTCTTCCAGTAATTGAGTGCGAGCGTTAAAAAGTTGAAGCTTTTTCATGATGAGTTTGAAAGGTATGAGGTAAAGGATAAACGGATAATTTTTATAAGTATACAAAAAAAAAAAAAAAAAAATTTTTTTTTTTTTTTTTTAACATTTTATCTTTTTCTTAAACAAAAATATTTTACTCTAATATATTTTATCTCTATTATACATTGATTATAAAATATGTCATAAAAAAAAAAAAAAAATTTTTTTTTTTTTTTTTTTTTTTATAAACGTTTTATCTTTACATTTCTTAAACAGAAATATTTTGCTCTAATATATTTTATCTCTATTATACCTTGATTATAAAATATGTTATACAACTTAAAAAAAAAAAAAAAAAAAAATTTTTTTTTTTTTTTTTTTTTATAAACATTTTATCTTTACATTTCTTAAACAGAAATATTTTGCTCTAATATATTTTATCTCTATTATACCTTGATTATAAAATATGTTATACAACTTAAAAAAAAAAAAAAAAAAAAAAAATTTTTTTTTTTTTTTTTTTTTTTTTTTGTAGTTGTATAACATATTTTATAATCAATGTATAATAGAGATAAAATATATTAGAATAAAATATTTTTTTAAAGAAATGTAAAAAAAAAAAAAAAAAAAAAAAAAAAAAAAAAAAAAAATTTTTTTTTTTTTTTTTTTTTTTTTGTTAAATGTATGGGTTGTTGATACCACCAAATGATGAATTGGAAAGAACATATTTACTGTCAACTTTAACACCGTTATCAAAATAATCCCTTTTTATAATCGGATGTGAAGATGATCGGATATGCAAATAATCGATTACTTTATACGGATACAAACATTGAAATTTGGAATAAGATAATAATTGAAAAAGGGGTACTTGTTGACATGCTCGACACCAGTTCATAGGATCTAGAATAAACTTACATACATTAATATTTAATTTTAACGTATATCTTCTTTGGTAATATCCATTTTCATTTTCAAAATTCATACATTTTAAACACATTTTAACGCAATTATTATCACCAGTTTCAAAATCAAAATTCACGATAATAAAACGTGAAATATACTTGTCGAAATCATAATCCAAACTAAGATCATTTTGGAACCAAACCACCAGGTTTTTAGGCCAGATAAAATCCTGTTTTTTAAAAAACGGAATAATTTCGATGTAGTTTACTATAACACTCTGGTTGTGAAATTCTGATAAGCGAAAACGAGATTTACTTTGCCAAAAAATATCTCTTACAAGGCATTTGGGAAGTTTTAATTTTTCCATGTCATGCAAATAATTCAAATTTCTTAAAAATGATTTTATACACAGATACTTCAATGTTTCAACATTAAATGTAACATCGCAATAAAAATCATGCTCCTCCTGTACGAAATGTCTATAAATCTGAATTGCTTTTTTTGAATCTTTAATTTCTTCTGATCTAATCCACATATTATTTTCAATGGGTTTGGCTGAATAAGCGGTTAAATGTCTATGATCATCTCTAAACCAATTAGAAAGATGCTTCATTGATAGTCTTGACAACAGATTCTCATGAAAAGCTGATTTATGAATTACAAAATGATAATGAGTCATCCTTTTTCAAACTTGTGGAAATCAACTATCTTGAATGAAATGAATCTCATGAAGTAAGTCTTTATAAAATCAATAACTGAATAATTTCCCATTTGTTAAATGTGCCCATTTGTTGTTGGAGCAATGTGCCGACACGTCCATCCAATGAAACACTCGGAGGGTTCAATGAAATATGGATGTACCAAACTGAATCCAAAAAATGTCAGCGAAAAGCGACGCAAGTAAATCTTTTTCCAAGCATCTTTAACAAAATCCAACAGAGTGAGACTTCCCTGTATATTTGTAAAATTGTCAAAGGTAATCCAGCACCAGCAGGCAGGCACGAGCAACGCGAAGAAAGTCGAGTGAAAGAGATACAGAATTCACAGCTTTATATAGCAAAGTTAAAAAAAAAAAAAAAAAAAAAATTCTTTTTTTTTTTAATATATTTTATAATGTAGATATTTTATCTTTACATTTCTTAAACAAAAATATTTTACTTAAAAATATTTTACTTAAAAAAAAAAAAAAAAAAAAAAAAAAATTTTTTTTTTTTTTTTTTTTTTTTTTTCATAATGTAGATATTTTATCTTTACATTTCTTAAACAAAAATATTTTACTCTAATATATTTTATTTCTATTATAACTTGATTATAAAATATAATTTTTTTTTTTTTTTTTTTTTTTTTTTTAATACATATATAGAATTGAAATCTTTAAATATACATCATACAATATTTTACTGTAATATATTTTATTTTTTTTTAATTTACTACTATACATTTGGAATTCGAATGGCAGAATTAACAGTTTGCAATGCGGACATGGCTCTCCTTAAAGGGCTATGTTGGAAGTAATTATTACAACTGCGTGGAGGGTACGGTTCTTTTTCATCCAGATAGAATATTATGTCCGATTCAATGTGTTCTTCGTCCTCTGCCAACTGAAAATTTTGCGATGCTGCCAGAGACACGGAATCACCTTCACTTCCATCACTCCAATTTAACATTTTCAAATCTGGAGTGGCTTCGAAAGTGATCGGGGACAGAAGTAAGAGTCGAGATATACAGCCACAGTATATCTGGACAGGAAATAGACAATACAACGTGAGCTGATGATTGTTTCTCCAAAGCATTTCAAAATGATTTTCGCTATGCCATCGCATTGGAATTTTTCGTCTTTCACCAAGCCTTATCCTCCAGATACATCCATCAAAGAACCGCATTTTATACCAACCCTCTTTGGCAGAGTGCAGATCAATGATGATGAGTCCTTGACCATATACCCGGTAAATGAGCATTCTCGTTAGCGGTGGCGTGGATGTTGCATTCGATTCAACATATTCATATCTAGACAAAAAATATCCAAGATTCCGTGATATGTGGTGGATGGATCCGCGAAAAAATTGTCGATCCATGACTGCGGGATCAAAACCTTCCAGAAAAAAATGATACAGGTTGACATGAAGTGTTCTTTCGTCAATTTGCAGAAAAAACCAATGGATCCAGTTTTGTCGAGCAACGTACCATCCAGGTTGTACACCACACAAAAATTGCAAATACTCGCGTGAAAAGGGAGTGGGAGAAGACAGGTAGGCTCCGCGGTAGGTCAAGATGTCGTACCATTCCGGCATGCTTGATAAGAAATTTAATTTATCTTTTAAGGGAACAAAATCTCGAAAAATCTTGAGTAGAATATCAATGTGCAAGTCCATCAATTGCATCGAAGACATTTTTTCTTACACTCTTAAAAGAGAAATGGGTTCCACAATTTAAGGAAAATGGGAATGAGCTCCCCTCCGTTTTCTTCACATCAACACGTTTTCCACACACAATGCATTTTTATAAGGCGTAGATTACTTTTGGAAAGAGGAAATAATAATAAAATTCCCATAAAATGAAGAAACAACTTGTTTCTTCAGGCGAGAATTTTCATCAAATGGCCGGGTGCGGCACAGAGACGCAATTTTTATAACTGAAAAAAAAAAAAAAAAAAAAAAAAAAAAAAAAAATTTTTTTTTTTTTTTTTTTTTTTTGTACATTTTATTCATCTTGAAGGTTATAGCCAATACGATTAATTTCTTCTTTTGCCTTGTCACACATTTCCAACAAAGACTTTTCTTGCACTTTCCAAGCGTACTCTCGTACTCCTGATCGAAATTTTTTGAAAACGGGATACACGCCATCCGTCTCGACGACAGTTTCGGATGCATGAGTCATTAATCCAAAACAGGTGTCCACTAAATACAACACATACTCTAGACAATAAGAAATCCATTCGTAAGACATATTCTTTGGGAATCGCAACACACAATTCTGGACAAATTCTTCAAGGATATCCAAGGCTTTCGAAACACCCATATTATTCATCAACACCTTATCCACAATGCTTTTCACTCGAGCCAGTTCAACACATCTTTCCCAAGATTTCTGCATGTCTTCGACCGTGTTTTGGAATTCCAATTGAGTTTGATAAGTCTTCATCTTTTGAATGTTTATCATAAACCGATTGTATGCATGTTGAGCGTCTTCGAACTGGTACTCGGTATAGCACCTACATTCCATATACGGCATCTTTAAAAACATGTAACAAATAACCATGGGTGAATAACCCTTGGCCAACATTGCTTTCACTGTGACACTATTTTGGGCAGTGTTGGACATTTTGGTACCTTCATTTTCCAAAAGTCCCGTATACACAAAGAAGCGAACCCAGTCTTTTTTTTTAAAGTACACCCGACCTAAAGCCATTTCCTTTTCGTGTTGCATCCATTGTAAATCCACACCTCCCAGTACCAAATCGATCGACTCTTGAAAATGGAAAATGGCCATCGCAGCACAAGCCATATCCCGGGAGGGAACGCCCGTGTGTTGCTTCCCTTGAGTATCGATCCATTTTTTCGATTCGTTCCACATGATAAAATCATTAGTATTCCATTTCTCTTCTTCCGGCAGCATGGTTTCGCGAGACTGGTAATTATATTCTTTGTCAGAAAAGATGGGTCCAAATTTTTCTAAATAGGTTTTGGAATGAAAATAAATGTTGAAATTGCGTGTGAAATAGGCAAACTTTTCAGTCATACACTTTTTCCATACAGTGGCAGTCAAGTCCACGCTTTCAGTCATGCGAGGTGTAAAATGGGCGGGTTGCACGTTCAACAAATCCATGGTTTCAGAGAACTCTTTTTCACACTCTTGGGAACCCTCCAAATCAATTACGTTTATGACTAAACGTACACTATAACCCAAGTAATGGTGTAAAATTCTGCGAAATACATCCATGTAAACATAGGTTCGCGCCTGCCCAAGATGGGGGGCATAGTTGAGGGTGGGGCCACAACAGTAGAGTTTAACGTCGTAGGGATTGGTGGGTACAAACGGTTCAACGGACCGCGTAAGAGCATTATAAAGTTGTAGCTGCTTCATGTTGAAGTGGGAAAACCATGGAAGTGTCACATCTCTTATATATTTAGAAAAAAAAAAAAAAAAAAAAATTGTAATTTAAAAAATTACAATAACCATTTAGAAAAAATATTTTTTTTTTTTTTTTTTTATTAGATATTTTAAGATCTCGCTTTCTGCTTTATGAGACGATTCTTAATACGTTGTCTTTCTTTGGCTTTCTTTGGCTCTTTCCATATCGGTTAATTTGCGTCGAACCATTTTTGTAATTGTTAGTTTCTACTTTATTAATAACGATTTTATACATTTTAATTTCCTATTGAAATAAAAATTTATTTAAAAATAAAGAATTTCGTTTAAAAATGAAAAAGTTCAAAAGTAGTGACGCACGGGGTCCATTCTTGACCGAAAACAACAACCATTTTTTCCAAATGGTTAAAAAAAAAAAAAAAAAAAAAAAAAAAAAAAAAAATATTTTTTTTTTTTATTATTATTATTATTATTATTATTATTAAATTCTACAATTTTTTTTTTTTTTTTTTTTAATTAGTGAAAGCGTTTTCTTTCATAGTAATAGGCCATAGTTCTCACTTCAATCCCCGGACAAGGATATTTTGAAAATCTCGAATTATGCTTATGAATTACATCCATGACAGGTATTCCAGTTTTTAACCATATTCTGGACACATTTAAAAAGCCGCAAGTGTGTTTGAAAAAATTGTACTGGTAACGTCCACGTACACGCAAGTGTATTTCACCTGAAAATTCTGCAGCAATAAACTCACGAAGTTCAAGCAGCCAAGTACTTGCTCGCAATACATATTTGGTGGCTGGTTTAATGGGTAATAGTTTTGAAACTCCAGAATTGTAAAATCGATCCTTGTTTCTTAATCTAGATCGTGTAGAATAAATATCTCTCACAGTCAGCCAGTAATAGTTATGGGGAGAGACTCGAAGTGTGTAAATGTTATTGGAAGATGTCGCAAATGCAATTTCTAGCGGAAATAATTTTCCATCCTCACAATCCATGCAAACAACTTCTGCATATAAAATCATATTCAAGTGATATAAATGAAAACGATTATTTACAATTATATAATAATACAAAAAAAAAAAAAAAAAAAAAAAATTTAATAACAAAATTAACATTTAATAAAAAAAAAAAAAAAAAAAAAAAAAAATTTTTTTTTTTTTTTTTTTTTTTTAAATTGAAATACAATTTAATAAAAAACAAACCAAAGTTATGGAATAATATATAAAGTTATGGAATAAAATATTTTTATTCAACAAATGTAAAGATAAAATATTTATTGTATAATTTGTTACAATAGTTCTTATGAACTATTTCCATGACATTTATGCCAGTATGCCAGGTCCGCAAGTATTATGTCTGAAAAATTGATACTGGAAACGTCCTTCTTGAACCTCCTTTTTTTCTTCGTTTGACATTCAGTGAGATTCACGTCGGCTTGATTCCTTTTCGTAGCGTCTTTTGCCAAATTATCCGTTTGATGGTCGTGTTTCTCGTGTTTGTTCCTCGTTTGACATTCTGTGAGATTCACGTCGTCTTGACTCCTTTTCGTAGCGGCTTTTGCCAAATTATGCGCTAGATGGTCGTGTTTCTCGTGTTTGTTCGTCGTTTGACATTCCGTGAGATTCACGTCGTCTTGACTCCTTTTCGTAGCGGCTTTTGCCAAATTATACGCTAGATGGTCGTGTTTCTCGTGTTTTCTTGCTCGTCTCCTCCTTCTTTTTTTCTTCGTTTTACATTTACTGAGATTCACGTAGGCTTGACTCCTTTTCCTAGCTTGACTCCTTTTCCTAGCGGCTTTTGCCAAATTATACGGTTGATAGTCGTGTTTTCTTCCTCGTCTCCTCCTTCTTTTTTTCTTCGTTTGGCATTCATTGAGATTCAGGCCAACCACACCCTGGGTCGTGGCGGCTTTATCCAACGTATCTGTTTGAGGGTCGTGTTCCTTGTGTTTTCTCTTTCTTTCTTTCTTCGTTTCACATAGAGGGGATTTCACCTTCACGTCGATCATTCGGCGGGTCATGGTGGCTTTATCCAACGTATCTGCTTGATGGTATTGTTCCACGTGTTGTCTCTTTCTTCCTTTCCGCGTATCCCATAGATTGAAATTCACCTTCACGTCGATCCTTCCGCGGGTCGTGGCGGCTTTTGCCAATTTATCCGCTAGGTGGTTGTGAGCATGACCCACGTGAGCTTTTACCCAATGCATGTGCACCTGAACATTCGTCTCTTTTATCAAATCCTTAATCTCAGCTAGCATCCGGTTCCGACACTCGAATCTGTTGAAGTGTTCAAGCCAGTACATCGCATCTGTATAGATATCAATTTCACTAAACTCCCTTTCATATGCGTCCATAATCGCTTCCTTGATTGCATAGAGCTCGGCTGCAGAGCTTGGTGTCTTATTAAAAAGGCGAAATATTTTTCCCGCTATGATTATTTTATTGACCACAACGATGAACGCGCATCCGACACGGTTCTTTGACTTCTTGGATCCGTCCGTGTAATAAGAACACGTTGTCTGTGGACCAAGGTCCCTCGTCCATGGGATCCGACCAATTTGTTCTGGATGGTCATAAGGACGCCAGAGGCCAGTGTCGCCATTTTTGAACTGTCGCCACCTGACCCGGGCCATCTTGTTGTGGACGGGGGACAGGACAAAATCGTGCTATCACCTGAATAATGTACAGGACTGTACGCAAAGTCAGCTCGTCGCTATTGCAACGTTGCCGGTGATCAAGACAATATCCTTTCTGGAGCAATGTGCCGACACGTCCATCCAATGAAACACTCGGAAGGTTCAATGAAATATGGATGTACCAAACTGAATCCAAAAATTGTCAGCGAAAAGCGACGCAAGTAAATCTTTTTCCAGGCATCTTTAACAAAATCCAACAGAGTGAGACTTCCCTGTATATTTAGAGTCGCAGTTGTAAAATTGTCAAAGGTAATCCAGCAGGCAGGCACGAGCGACGCGAAGGAAGAAAGTCGAGTGAAAAAGATACAGAATTCACAGCTTTATATAGCAAAGTAAAAAAAAAAAAAAAAAAAAAAAAAAAAAAAAAAAAAAAATTTTTTTTTTTTTTTTTTTTTTATAATGTAGATATTTTATCTTTACATTTCTTAAACAAAAATATTTTACTCTAATATATTTTATTTCTATTATAACTTGATTATAAAATATGCTATATAACTATTAAAAAAAAAAAAAAAAAAAAAAAAAAAAATTTTTTTTTTTTTTTTTTTTTTTTTTTTTTTTTTTTACGTGTAATCTGTCTTATTTTCTTCACAGCATATTTCACATCTCCAGTTATGATACGTGTGTTTTAAGCACAGCTTTTTGTCATTATTTAAATTTTTTAATATTAAATGCTTACCATCTTTTTTAATATACTGTTGTCCTTTCAATATGTTGAATGCATCGTTGACGGGTATCAGATAGCTTTTATAGACCAGTCGATCATCTTTCCAATTTTTAATTTTAACAGTCGATGTATAGGGTTGGGTAAAAGAATCAAAATATCGATATCTTCGCAAATCTTTTACATTTTTTACGACAAAATAATATTGGGTGTATTCCTGTTGATCACACCCTTTAAATTTCACTTGTTTAAGAGGGTATTTATCAATATCTTCCTTTGTACATGAAAAACGATATCCCGTCTCTTCTCGAAATTCTCTGTAGGCGTTCTTAAAGCACTGTAGCCGGTTTTTCGGAAATTTTGAAACCGCCAACTGTCCATGAGGATAATCATACATATCTTCAAAAATTTTCCCATGTTTAAAGCGTAAATAATCTAACTGATCATTTTCGTTCAAAAATGGTAAACATTCTTTTTCAAAAAAATCTTGCAGTCGATTCCATGGATTTTGATCGTAGTAATCATGTTTGATACCTTGATCATTTAAAAACATGTAAAAATTTTGAATGCAGTACGGCACTTTACGTTTAATAAGCATGACTTTGTTATCTTTCGTAATCACTATTAAACCGTAAGAAACAGCAAATTTGTTGCGGCAACACATTCTGTAAACTCTTAAGTACTTGCTTCAATGAGGACAAATTGATATTTTTGAAAATGATAGTCTTATTCTGATAGTCTAGTCTGACATAAAGTCTTATAATTTTAAAGTCGAGAAAAATGTATAACAATTTATAGTTGAAAGTTTTGTTTTAGAATGTTACATTTCTACTTACTTTTAATGTATTTTTTTCTTTTAGGTAAGTACCCACTTTTTGCATCCATCGAATCCATAATGTAAGTAATTGTTTTGATTATTTTAAGAGTGATTTCACACTGTTAGGAGTGATTCCACTGGTCAGGCTGCTCTTCCACAATCGGTTCGGCATTTCGCTCTCGCTCACTGTTTGGATTGTCTCCCCCTTCCGGACGAGCGTCTCCCCCATCGCTATTCTCATCCTCATCGTTTGATCCCTCTTCACCTTCCGGACTCTCGTCACCATCACTCTCCTCCCCATCACTCTCTTCATCGCCGTTGTTTCCACCATCTTTGTCCCAAGTAACAAAATCAGGTCCATTGTGTTTACATATTTTACACCTCAGCACGTAATCTCTGGCCAGTGAGTAAAAAAACTCTTCTGGATCAGCTATTTCTTCTTCACAGTTACAGGGGTCTGAACGTATATAGGGTGAATCGGGTAAACTTCGAATACAGGAAGAGAGGTGCCATCCATATCGATAGTTGTACTTAATTTTGATATTGGCATCCGGCCGATGAAGGGCAGCCAGATGAAACTTGAGTATTTTGTAATACGTTGCATATTTTTCAAATCGTTGCACTTCTTTTGCAACGCGACCTTCAGATAGAAGAGGTAATTTTTTATAGAACGTTTCCGAGTCATCTTCTGGAGACAAGTTGATTAATTTCTGCCACTCTGTCATACTTGATTACTGTGAGTAACAAAACGGTTGAAAAATGTTTCAACTATATACGTTAAAAATCGATAAAAAATTTCTGGTCCTAAGACTATCTCAAGAACAAACAGAAAAATGGTAGTTGCTAAAAAAATGAGATTAAATACAACAAAAACTGGAAGGGCAACAAAAAAAAATGTTAAAAGATGTAACACTGTATCAAACATTTTGCTAGTAAAAGAATCTACCACCATGAAACCTTTCCTTAAATACTCTCAAAAAAAAAAAAAAAAAAAAAAATTTTTTTTTTTTTTTTATAAATTGTTTAATTATTCTGATTGCGGTATACAAACACGATAATGTTTCAGCATAATAATCTTATCGTGTTGTGGTGGTATCGTTGCTCTTTCCTGTTCCAGTTCACATTTAAGTAGTAAAGTTCCATTTCCACAGCACTGACGGTGGGAAAAACTGGCTAAAGCCAGTTCTCTTTCAAATGTATCCTTTCCTTTTGCAACGCGTATATTTTCTCTTTCAACTCACATACTTCCAATTTCAAACGAGACTCTTGTTTTTTCAAAATGTCTCTTTCTGAATAGATATCACCCGATCTTGAACAATTATATTTTTGGTCTTTCAAAATTACTCAATCTTTCTAAAATATTATATTTTGGTCTCTCAAAATAATTGACTCCTTTAAAAGAATCATACATTTGTCTTTCAAGATTCATATTGAAACAGACATTTCTGATACTGAAAATAAACTTATAAAAAAAAAAAAAAAAATTTTTTTTTTTTTTTTTTTTTTTTTTATCTTTACATTTCTTAAACAAAAATATTTTACTCTAATATAATTTATCTCTATTATAACTTGATTATAAAATATGTTACATAACTATTAAAAAAAAAAAAAAAAAAAAAAAAAATTTTTTTTTTTTTTTTTAACCCTATTTATTGGGTTATCTTGTTCCGTTCTCTCCTTCAAACTTCATTCCTTATCTTATCATGCCTCAGAGCAATTATGTGTTACTCAACTTAAGAGAAAAGTTACAGACTTACAACTATCGAACCAATATTTTGCATTTCCAAATGGTTGCACGTCGTTTCAACAGTCGATTGCATTTTCTTTTAAACAGCAATGAAGAATTTCATCTCAATGACTGTATTTGGTCACTCAAAAATGCACCATGTGGTCCTGATACATGTCACTGTCATTCTGTATTTGCTAATCCCGAAGTTTTTATCGAAGATCGAATGATGTATCCTGAAAAATCTATACCTATTTCAAATATGCATCGGATGCAACTGCGAATCCCGAACAAAAAATACAAATCATTGGTTCTGGATGATCAAGATGAAAGTTTAATTGAATTTTACCAATATCGTGTTTTGGATTTAGAAAACATTAGTAGATGGTATGAAATGTACAAATGTAAGAGAAATGCACTACAGTTTCAAGTGAAAGTGAGAGAAATGAACATAGAAGAAGAAATTGACGCAATATGTAATGCAGAGAGCAAAGAGTGGCACTTGACAGATTGTATTAGAAGTGTGAAATGGAATTTGGGACCGGATACTTGCCACTGTCAGAGCGCTATGGTTGATGGTTGGAGGTATTTAAGTGAAAGATATAATTATATAGATTGGAAAAACATTGAAAAAAAGAAACATATGAAAAAAGTTCCGAAAAATTTCAAAATCAAAATGTAAAAAAAAAAAAAAAAAAAAAATTTTTTTTTTTTTTTTTTTTTTTTTAAATAAAGATTGAGAAATGCCGGTTCAGTGCGAAGATTATCCTATTGGAACAAATTTAAGTTTATTAAAAGATCATGCTGCTGGAAGACCACCCTTCCCCATCGGTTCGTACATGCCCTATCATTGCAATTTCGGCTATAAACTCCTTGATAGCTCTTACAGTAACAGGGGTCCCGCATTTACTTGTAAGTACGATGGTAAATCTGCAATATGGGAAATAGATGCGCCATGTGTCCCGATCACTTGCGGTGATCCAGGGCAAGTGGCTCACGCAACGAGAACAGGTTCGGATTTTACATTTCAAAGTGAAGTGAAATATCAGTGTAAGGACGGTTATGAAATGACAAGGGACAAATCTCTATTTTGTGATGAAGATGGAAAATGGGTTCCATCGATTGACAGAGTACAATGTAAACCATCATCTCCTTCGGGTGTTCAAAGTTCAGCCAGCTATATATTTTACGCTTTCCCAATCCTGTTACTTACTCTAATTATGTTTATTTTCCCAATTATCTGAAAAAAAAAAAAAAAAAAAAAAAAAAAAATTTTTTTTTTTTTTTTCAATTTAAAATGTTTGCACAGCTTGGAGAGCTTCCTCGAGGCTTTTGCACAAGGATTCCAAACTCTTTTTCCGATCAAACTCTTCTTTACAATCTTTGGTAATAATTTCCTTGTCGACCGATATCAACATTTTCCCTAACAAGTTCCCTTTCACAAAATCCATCACATCTTTCACTAGAAAATATAAAATATATTTATAAACGGTATCTTCAATATGCTTTTGTTGAATGCTCATATACTTTTCAATAATTTTAGCCAAAGTATTCGCATTGGCTTTGGCCGATTTATTGGCTTCAATACTTTCCATGGCTTCTGCCACATCCTCTAACGCCGCGTGTGTTTTGGAATCGGATTTATTTGGTTTATTTCCCCATAATTTGATGGGATATAAAGATTTATGGGCTTCCACGTCTGGAAAGGAAAAGTCTCGGTGACACGTGTTGACAAAGTACATTTCCGCTTTTAAATGCTTTTCGAGCGTTTGTTTGGTTTCTGTTCCGGCTTCTGCTATCAATTGTCGTAATAGAAACAACAGTTCCTTTCTAAAATGGGGATAGTCTTTTAATACGAGGGAGACCTCCTCGGCTGTCGATTCGAGCATCTGAGCAATCTCATTCACCAATTGATTTAAAGGATCCATGTACAGTGTGAGCAATTGATTGGCGACCGTTTCTAACGCCAAAGAGGACATGGTGAATCCGGTGCGAACACCTTGTAAATTGGCGATAATAGTCAACAGGGTTTCCTGCCTCGGAATCGTGGGCAAGGGTAACTGATGGATGGTTTTGTACAGTTTGTAATTCATGAGGGCTCCGGCGGATAGACCTTGAGTCGAAACAGAAGTGGAATGCCCAAACACAACCGTTTGAAATTGCTCGATAAACGGTTGCGTCAAATGTATCATAAAGGCATGTAACCCCGAAGCTTCTTCCATGTTAAAATTTCTCAGTTTTTCGTGAAGAGCGGTCCAATCCTGGCGCGTTTTCTTTAATTTCTCAGAAAGTTGATTCCGCACGGTAGGTAAATATTCCTTAATGTGCGCTACCAGTTGCTCATGGAGTGTTTTTCTTAAAAAGAGCGTCCCCATCCGATGAGCGAGTGGTTTATAGCAGGGTACCGAGGAAAAGAATTGAGTTTCTTTCTCCAAACTGTAATGAATATCTTTTCCACTTTCAATATCTTTTTGACTCCGGTTCAAGACGCCAATATAACCGCGTTGAAGGGGAATCACTTTATTTTCTAAAACCTCTCGAGCATCGGTCCCCTCATCCATTAAATCTAATTTGGTCAGCACACCAATGGTGCGAACGCGTTGAGGGTCTACCGTATGGGCAATCTCCAACGCATCGGAACTCGCAATATCTTGATTGGCCGGTGTCACGGCCAAAATGAGACAATTGGGTTGAGAAATATATTCCAACACCATGCTGCGAATTTCTTTAATGCACGTTTCGGACTGGTTGTCGACGGCCACGTGAATCAAACCCGGGAGATCGACTAGCGTCGATTTGAGTACATGAGGGGCATAAATTTTAAGGGAAATGGGTAACGAGCTAAATCCAACCGGGCCAGGATTGCGATTCGTTTCTTCCACAATTTCCTTTCGGACATCACGAAAATGGGTAAACTTGACATTCGGTTTATGTAAAAAGGTAGCATATTCCTCTTGGCTAGGAATGAGTTGCACGACCGTGGGTCTTCGCGTCACCACACCCGTGCCCCGAGGCAAAAATTCGCGCCCGACAATACTTTCTAGAGTACTACTTTTACCGGCGCTCTGGGATCCTACGACAGCAATTTGGGGTAAGGAGATTTCGAAAGGTACCCCACTCTCGGCCAATTTATCTTGAAGCTGATTCACAATACCAATTAAATCCTCCTCGGCTGACATGGGTGACAACCCTTGTTTAAAAAAAAAAAAAAAAAAAAAAAAAAAAAATTTTTTTTTTTTTTTTTTAATAATAATTTACATATTTAATTATATTTTATTCTAACATATTTTATAACAGATGTAAAGATAAAATATTTAAATTAAAAAAAAAAAAAAATTTTTTTTTTTTTTTTTTTTTTTTTTTAAATAATGATTTATATTTTATAACAGATGTAAAGATAAAGTTTATTATAAAATATTTATGTTATAAAATAAAAATACTATTTAAAAAAAAAAAAAATATATTTTTTTTTTTTTTTTTTTAATAATGATTTACATATTTAATTATATTTTATTCTAACATAATATATTCTATAACAGATGTAAAGATAAAGTTTATTATAAAATATTTATGTTATAAAATAAAGATACTATTATACTATTATATAAAAATATATCTATATATATTATAAAGATACTATTATAAAAAAAAAAAAAAAAAAAAAAAAAATTTTTTTTTTTTTTCTTTTTTTAATAATGATTTACATATTTAATTATATTTTATTCTAACATAATATATTCTATAACAGATGTAAAGATAAAGTTTATTATAAAATATTTATGTTATAAAATAAAGATACTATTATACTATTATATAAAAATATATTTATATATATATTATAAAGATACTATTATAAAAAAAAAAAAAAAAAAAAAATTTTTTTTTTTTTTTTTAATAATGATTTACATATTTAATTATATATTTATTTATATTTATTTATATTATAAAATATATTTAAATATCTATAATATTATTTATTAAAAAAAAAAAAAAAAAATTTTTTTTTTTTTTTAATAATGATTTACATATTTAATTATATTTTATTCTAACATAATATATTCTATAACAGATGTAAAGATAAAGTTTATTATAAAATATTTATGTTATAAAATAAAGATACTATTATACTATTATATAAAAATATATCTATATATATATTATAAAGATACTATTATAAAAAAAAAAAAAAACTTTTTTTTTTTTTTAATAATGATTTACATATTTAATTATATATTTATTTATATTTATTTATATTATAAAATATATTTAAATATCTATAATATTATTTATTAAAAAAAAAAAAAAAAAAAAATTTTTTTTTTTTTTTTAATAAAAAATATTATAGATATTTAAATATATTTTATAATATAAATATTTCATCTTTACATCTGTTGAACAAAAATATTTTACTTTATATCTTTATTATAAAATATTTATGTTTATAAAAAAAAAAAAAAAAAAAAAATTTTTTTTTTTTTTTTTTTTTTTTTTTTTTTTTACATTGTATTATTGCTTAATGTTCTACATTTGCAATATTTGTCACTTTATCTATCTCTTGGGTCTCGACTGACAAATCTAGTTGCACATAGTTCATATATATTTGAAGTAACACATTGTTTCGTGCTTGTGTACTTATTCTTTCTAAAAGTTCTAGTTTTTGTTTCAACTTGTTTACGAGTGCCTCGTCTCTGGGCAAACGGTTTTGCAACTGTTTCCATTTTAATAAAAAAAATTCTTTGTATAACGCTAAAAATAAATTTACAATTCGTATTTCTGTAAAATTGTTCTCCAATTTCACTTTCTTTCCACTACACACGCCCAATTCTTCCACCTGTCTTTTTTCCTTTATTTTAAGCCGTTTCAAGTCTCGCAAAAAGTTTTCTTTTGGCGTCTCGCGATTTAAATCGAGGTCTGTCAGCCAGCTTTGGTACAGACATTCCCATTCACCACTTTTTTGTTGTTTAATTTCAGTAACAAATTGTTTTTTGGACGTTGTTCTTTCTAAATTCAATTCGTCCAACCAACTAGTATACATCTGATTCCACTCTTTCTCTTTTATTTCCAAACTATATTGGATGGCTTGACTGAAATAAAAATCGAGATCGGTTTGAAACTTTGGGTAGGGTACCGTGGGAGATTGCACGGGAATATTGTGTTGGTTCAGCACGTCTTGAAATTTTGTTTGAACATGTGAAATTATCGTGTCCAAAGGAGTCTCAAAATAGGGTTCCAACTGGCGCTCTAAATTTTGATAGTTGAAATGATTCTGTTTATACATTTGAAAAAGGTTACTATTCGTAAAGTCGGTATAAAAATTATTTTTATCCAGTT
Organism: Maratus speculifer; assembly: GCA_964019185.1. NCBI lineage: Eukaryota > Metazoa > Arthropoda > Arachnida > Araneae > Salticidae > Maratus > Maratus speculifer. The sequence continues at coordinate 44,136,814 of OZ025292.1, read as the reverse complement.
CTATATGAAATTCTTGGGCCAGCTTTTGACAATCTCTTGTCAGTGGGTCATAGAATTTCAGCGGTTGAATTTTGGATTTCCTTTCACTATTCAAAGGCCTTTCTTCCAGTTTTTGGATGTAATAAAACAACCATCCATCATCCTGGCTGTATTCCTCCGCTTTTTGTTTTAATGACTGGAGTATCGTGGGCAAGCATTCGATGGATTTCGTTCCATGTAAACTTTTGGCTGTCTCTTTTAAAAGAGTATACCTCTGTATAAATTTTTGGTACCAGTCGCACTTGTTGGGAAATGGGCCAGGGACTAGATCGGGTGCGAGTTGCATCAATTCGGTAATGATTTTGTCGTTGGCCTTATAATTATGGACAATTTTTTTCAGGATTACAAGGCCTGATTCCAACCAATTGGTTTGATCCGTTACCACTACACAGTCGGACAGCATGTCTTTTAATAAATTGAGATTAATCTCTACATTTTTAGAATTCCAAAATACTTTTCGGAACGCAATGTACTTTTCCAACATGGTGGATTTATCCTCGGGAAACTGTTGCTCAATATTCTGGAAGATTTGAGCATAGGCGGGTAAACTTTTATGAAGTTTTAACACTTCTTGGGCAAAGTGTTCTGGTTTGACTTGCACTTGATGCATTTCCTGTTTGATTTGTTCCAGTTGGTTCTTGAAACACGTCAGCAGACGTAAATCTTGGGTTAAACGGTTAACAATGTCGCTCTCCTGTCCATAATAGTTTGTCAACACTCTGAGAAGGACCCGGTCTGAGGATGTGTCCTCAGACGCGTCTAAACAGGACTCGTTTTGGAACACGTCGAAACTGGGTTTAGTTTTAAACGCTTCGGACTCGCTTTCAGACTCGTCGGAATAGGGTTCTTTTTTGATGGTTTGCAGAAAACAAGACTTTTTTTCATTCGCGTCGAAATAAGGATTATAGGGTTGCTGAGAACAAAAATCATTTTCGAATTTGCCGTGATTGGGTTCATTTTTGAATTCTTCCTCGTAACAAGACTTGTCTTTAGATTCATCTGGCTCCGTTTTGGGTGGCTTCATTTGAAACGCTTTTTGTTGCAGTAGTCGGTTTTCTTCTCGACATTTCTGCAACTCTTGTTCCAGATCCTGTTTTTCTTGATCGCATCGCTTTAGTTTTGCTAAAAGATTCTGACGGGCCTCATCACACTGTGTCAATTGCTCTTGAAGTTGAGAATTTTTCTCTTGCAAATCGTCCTGTGCGCTCGGCAGGTCAACATACATGCTTGTGTCCTCTTCTGCACAGTTTGACCTCGAGCGACTGTTTGTTGTTATCGCCGCTGCATAACCTTGCATCATTTCTCGAAGCCTGTTCTGTAATTCTAGAATATATGCCATAAATTTGGAGTCTTTCTCTTGATCCGCACCGTGTAGAGCTGCAATTTCCTTTTCGAGTCTGTCTTTCTGCTCTAGTAATTGCTGCATTTCCTTTTGCAATGCTTCGTGAAATTGATTGTGAGCCTTATTCAATAAGTCCTTCAACTTTTGATTCTCTTGTTGACAGGCAGCGATCTGTTGCTGATAATCCGTGTTTTGGGATTGTAATAAATCCCGTTGGGCATGACATGCCTGTAAACGACTTTGACACGCTTCTAATCGATCCTCTTTTGTCTCGTTCCGACACGAGTCCACCGTTGTGGGCGAGGGCGGCGAGGGCAGATGGCAAAGTCTGATGATAAAGTCTAAAAAGCTTCTACTTTGCCAAAAAAGCGCCGAATGTTGCGTCAACAGCGGTTGACTCAGGAGAAAAGCTTGCGTTAAATCCTGTTTCATTTCGCGTGTCAGTGTTTGCAAAGCATTCAGGGCCAGATTGTCGTCTGGATCTCGCATGCGTTTCAACAAACACTCGACTAACGTTTTAAAAATCATCTTGTTTCATTTTTTTCTTCCTCTAATCCCAAATGAATGGTTCGCTTGCGACCGCGTTTCATTTCCTCTGTCACATGGTCATTGATTTCAAACGTGTATCGGACCCCCGGTTCGACCAACAAGAGGAGGCGGCGTTTGTCGGTCGCATGATAATGTAACAGCTCGGCATGCACCAAATGCTTCCAGTGCAAGGTATTGAGGACCATGTCCGTTGGCCGCTTCGGATCGGGTAAAGACCAATAAGCCATGTTTAAGAGCGTGCATAACGTTTTCTTTTGACTTTTAAACAGTTGGGGAACATTGACCCACTGACAATCTTCCACATCCATAATCCAGTTGGAGAGTTCCTTCTCGGCAACATCTGCCCGACTGTACACATATTCCACATACTCATCGGTTCGATCGGGATATTTGGCCAAATATTTCATCGCAGGACACGCGGTGCTTTTGTACTGTTCCAATTTTTTCACTTTGCGGTAAATGGAATATTTTTGGGGATCGCGACACCGGTAGTTGGCTTCCAGCAGCGTCTCGACCCATACGATCCATCCTTCCGAGTGCTTTCCGTTTTCCGTGGGGACTTGAAACGGTCGCGTCCGTAATCCAAACAGCGTTTCCCAGACATTGTCCAAAATGACCTGCGTCATAAATCGAATCAAACCATTGGCTTTTTTCTGAAATCCTCTCAACACCTTCTCCTCGTGATCCGACCGCTGATACACGTAGCGTTTTCGGGTCAGAATGAGTAACCGTTGGACCCGTTGTTCAAATTTGATTTCAATGTGGGGTAAATTGAGAAACGTATTCAGTGGGTCACAGTCGTCTTGGGGCCATCGATGCACCATCAGACTATCCGTATCGGCATAACATACGGTATACTGGGCATTTTTTAAAAAATGAAACGAGCCCAAGAGTTGGTAACGGCACAAGGTGACGGTGATGATGGCAATGGCAATGTAGCTTAACGGGTAGTCTTTGTTGCCCATGACCCCGTAAAGGGAATTGATTAAGATTTTGATACCGAGTTGCACGTTATAATGGTACACATCCTGGGTCTTTTTCCATTCGGCTTGATGGTACTGACGCAATTGAATAAAATGTTGCACAATTTTAGGTAAAAAAGCTTCTGTTTGCCGGTTAATCACCATCACAAACTCATCGCGCTGGGGATCCCAGGCGGGATAAGAAAAACACGATTCGGTCGCCCGAGTTGTGTTGAAATCGAGCGTCGAATGGTGTCGATAGGGGATGGCGGTCAGGGAATGCACGGCCGGGGTGGCGCGCCATTCGTCTCGCGTCAGAATGGTACACGTCCCATAACACAAATTATTGCTCAGCAAGGTACTCGGATACATGCTCGCAAAATCCAACACCGACACATCTTCGAAAATGTGTTGAGGATAACAAAAATTGAGCGCTCCCTGATATGTTTTTTGATTTTGCAGCAGACTTTGATGTTTCGAATCGTCCAGCGTAAAAAATTTCGGATGAATCACGTAGCCCAGTCGCGTGCCATAACTTTTAAATAATTCCAGCAAATAGCGCGAATTACCGAAATGGAGCGCTTCTACGGCACTGAGGGCCGTAAAATTGGCCCGTACCACCAAAAAAGACATCACGTGTTCCTTTTCAAAAATGCGGTACACCAATTCGGAATCCTTTAAACAATAGTCTAAATACGTGCGAAACGTACCAAATTGGGAGGGGAGCATGGGAGGACAGAGTTTCTCCATGCATCGTTCCACATTGTCTTCTTCAAACAAGTCTCGGGACAAAGGCGTGTGCCGATACCAGCTCGCAATACCGGTCGATTTGACTTGAACTTTGGTCTCTCCTTTCAATTTGACGCGGGCCACATCATCCAACTTGTATGTGGGACAATCATAATGGGAAAACGTTTTCACATAGGCGTACAGATCGAGCGTGAGTTTGTGTTGGTAAGACACCACCACAGTCGTACCCACATGGGAGGACCGATAACGATTCAGCAAAGAGTACAGTTTTAACCAAAGGAGCCTGGAAAAAATGCAAGGAAAATCAAACCCATTGATATTGTAGCCGGTAATAATTTGAACATTCTCCAAAAGCGAGTGAAAATGAATCAGCATCTCCGCTTCCGTTTGAAAACCCAGCGCATACCCGGGTAAAGGTTGATCAATACCCTCGGGGAGCGTATAGAGGAGCCATTTTTCCACATGGTGCCGATTCCACTTGACCAGACTCATCATCACGATGCGATCGGAAGGATGGTAACCCATGGGGATATGGTGGCCTTCCAGGGAGACTGATTCCAAATCAAAAGCGGCAAACATCCAGTTGGGAGCCTCTTTGCGGTCGGGAACCATTTGCAAAGACTCGAGGAGCTGCTGAGAAGAACCGACTTCATACCATTGATAATAAAACGAAAACGTATTGTATCGGGAACAGAGATCAATGTAAATGCGAATCAGCCAATCGTCTGGATCATAATAACTCAATTTGTAACGATGAAAGAGTCGTCCAATATTTTTAATGCAAGCGGTCGTATACACTTTATAAAAAGGTTTCGAACGATAGTCTAGTTTGCCTCGGGCAAGCCTCTCCTCAAAGTAGGGTAAAATTTTTTTCGCATCGCCCAGACGTTGATAAAGCACTTTATGTCCGGGAAAATGGTGTTGGATAGACTGGACCACTTTATCAATTCGATTCGTACAGACACCAATCCACCCTTCATACAATTTGACCACACTGTGTTCTTGGCCCTCTTCATTGAGAAAAGTAATTTGAATTTGTTGAATATTTTTAAAAGTACGGAGGCGCTCCCAACGAATAGAATAATACATGACAATGTGTTTATAATATAAATATTTTTCTTTACATAGGTTGTTATGAAATGAAATATGTTTGAGACTACTATAAAATATATTAAAAAAAAAAAAAAAAAAAAAAAAAAATTTTTTTAAGATATAGATTTATATAGATATTTAAATATATTTTATTCTAACATATTTTATAACAGATGTAAAGATAAAATATTTCAATTATAAAATATATTACAACTATTAGGAAAAAAAAAAAAAAAAAAAATTTTTTTTTTTTTTTTTTTTTTTTTTTTTTTTTTTTTTTTGAAATAGATACAGAATTTTACTCTTCGATGGTTGACAATCTATCTTCATGTACAGTACGTTCATCATTGTTTTCAATTACCCATGGTTTGGGGTTTTTTGCTGCACAAACGTTTTCTTCAGACTGAACTTCATATTTCTTAGTCACATCTCCAAGTGGCCTTCTAACTTTAATTGTTGCAGTTGGATACGATTCCATAGAAGGATTTAAACGTTCTCTAGAAGTGATCTTGGACGCACGCACAACTCTTTCTTTTTCTCGAGAATCAGATTCAAACAAACCATAAGAACTGATACCAAACATTGGATCACTCGCAATTTGGTAACTGTCAGATGAACGAGGAATGTAAGTAAAACTAGCTTTCCGATGAGGGGACTTCCTGCCACTCTTTTCGAGACAAGTTGAAAAAACGTGTGAAGATCCCATGGTAAATGTTAAGGCCACGCAATAACTGTGAGAATCTATTGAACAACGTGTTATATATAAGGTAAAAAAAAAAAAAAAAAAAATTTTTTTTTTTTTTTTTTTTTTTTATGAAAAATATTTAGAACATTAAATATCTTAAATGTGTATCATAGAATACTTTGCTCTAATATATCTCATCCTTATTATAACTTGGTTATAAAATATATTATAATATTACAAAAAAAAAAAAAAAAAAAAATTGTTTTTTTTTTTTTTTTTTTTTTTTTTTTTTTTTTTGACTAAGAAGGCGGTGCGTAATTGAAAAGGAGGAGGGGATTGTTCTCTATAAAAAGAGACATTTGTGACTCACAGCTAGTAAATGGGTTAAGGACGCTGTTTAGATTATTTTCATCCGATCGCCAACTTTTTTCAGCATTCCTGGAGTCATTGGCCGAAATGGAAAAGTTTATTTTTATGCGGAGAAGATAGCGATGTTTATCGGACAACAAGATATTGAACTCTGGGCAAATGAATATTCTACCTGCAGATTGGGTGAAATTTTCCCAGACTGTGGCGAAATCTTAAAAAATATTTGGATGATTGAGAAAACAGCCCTCATTCATTTTTTGGGATATCACATGCTTTTGAGAGGAGCGGAAAAAGAAGAGAGACTCTACACGTTGCTGAAATATTGTCATTTTCGTTCAATTGGACAGGTCCGAAACTTTTACCATTTAGAAGCGTGTTATGCGCCCAATGGAAAGTTGTTGGACGAACATTTGACAGAACTCCAAGCAAATTCAGGAAATTGAAACCAAGAAGAGAAAGGAAAATCTGCATTAAGTGAAGTTGTTACTAGAAAATATGCTATTCATCTTCATAAGCGTCTTCATGGTATTGGTTTTAAGAAAAGAGCTCTCAGGGTAAATAAAGAGATTCGCAAGTTCGGCGAGAAGCAGATGGGGACACCTGATGTTTGAGTTGATACCCGTCTAAATATGTTTATATGGTATAAAGAGTTAGAAATGTACCTTACAGAGTCCAAGTTCAACTTTCCCGTAGAAGAAACGAAGATGAAGATTCCATTCATAAACAATCCCTTCTAAATAAGTTTATATGGTCTAAAGGAATTAGAAATGTACCTGACAGAGTCCAAGAAACGAAGATGAATTTTCCATGTACATTTTTAAAAGTTTTTATAAAAAATATTATGTATAGTTTTAAGTATATTCGATGATATAAAGATATGTATAAAGATACATATATGTAAAAAAAAAAAAAAAAAAAAAAAAAAAAATTGGTAATTTTTTTTTTTTTTTTTCAGTTGTAATATATTTGTAATTGAAATATTTTATACATATGTTATAAAATATGTTAGAATAAAATATATTTGAATATCTATATTAAAAAAAAAAAAAAAAAAAAAAAAATTTTTTTTTTTTTTTTTTCAGTTGTAATATATTTTCTAATTGAAATATTTTATACATCTGTTATAAAATATGTTAGAATAAAATATATTTGAATATCTATATTAAAAAAAAAAAAAAAAAAAAAAAAATTTTTTTTTTTTTTTTTTTTTTTTTTTTTTTTTTTTTTTACACCATCCATTGCATTTTTATGGACTCATCTCCTGGATTCCGCTTGCTGTTTTTCATCGCACATTGAATTTCTTTTTTCATAGGCCACGACACCATACATTGTTCTGCAATCTGAAACGCCCACCATGTATTCACAAATTTTCTTTTGTAAAGAACCAATAGGATGCGATAGACAATTAGCCACGCGTTTACGACCATCAACACCCACACTAAAATGTAGAGGGTGAAAAATATTTTTCGGTATATGCTGCACAACGGTAAAATACAATTGAGCTTATTTTCCGACACGCCGCTGCCATGATGATAGTCGAAATAACACATCCCGTCGTCTGGAAATATTTTGTAAATGGCTCTCCAGGACCAGTGGAAACGACTCCAGAGATGATTGAAAAATACATTCGATATACTGACAAGCCATACTAAATACACTATATAAAACATTTCCAACGCAATCGTTTTAAAAAATATAAAATTTCCTTGCGTTTCTCGAATCATTTGAATCATGTCATTAGGTTTTTCTGCCAAATTTTCGAGTTGCCGGAGATAGTTCCCGTAATGTTGGGACCAGAAGGAATAAGGAAAATGAAATCCAAACTCCAATAACACTAAATAAACGGGTACCCATTGATAATAATCATGATAGAGAGTGGGATGACCCGGGTCTAGTGTAAACGTTCCATTAATGTAACATTTGATATCCATAAAACTTTGCGAAAACTGTCGATTGTCGTTTAAACACTCTATACTGTTTCCAAATAAAAAACGAATCATGGTCAGACCTGTACAAAAGGTCAAAATATTTCGAACGTAGACATGGTAGAGGGTTAAAAAGACACTATAACTCGCCTCTTGTTGAGTATTCCATTGGACGAGCTGTAATAAAGGAATCATTTGTCTTTTTTTCTAGACACTGCTAAATTCTAAATTTTTCTTGACCAAAATTTCTTGAACAAAAAATTCAAAGGTGGCGACGGACAGAATATCTTCATAATGGTAGCCGTCCAAAGCATCTAATAAAATGATGCGTTGCCCGTCCACAATGCTACCCGCATAATTGACCGTCATGGCGTGCGCATTCGACATAGCTTTTTGATAACTGTAACCGGGTAACCAAATATAAGACACCAAATACAGGGCATAAATGGACGTGCGACCATGGGCCGCCGCTTCTACGCCATTCAGCCCCGAGTAAAAGGAATTTTTCACTTGCACACCGCTTTGCATGCCGACACTCCCAAACATTTGTACTAGATTTTCAAAATTGCCTTTCGCCTTGGCCAAAATCTGTATGGTGAGACAACACTGGTAGGACTGAATATCTTTTCCTTCTCTCAAAAGGGTGGACAAGGTCGCCATTTCTTTGAGGGTCAAGGCAAAGCAAATGCGATTTTGAAGCCGATCCAAGTAAAAGAGGCGCATGTCATTGAACGCTTGAAAAGCGCGTCGACTGCCATACACTTCGGAAATGGTGTGCATCGTTTTTTTCAGATCGCGAAATTTGATGGGTAAAAAGTCAATCTCATCATAAAATAAATAATAGGCTACCAACATGTCTTGACTCGGGGCTAATTTTAATCCCATGACAAACGAAGTCATTTCCCATTCCGGATTCAAGAGGGTGGCGCATTCGGCCTGAGAAAGAAGACTGGGAACGAGGTAAATATTGGCCTCATCCCCATCAAAATCCCCATTGATGGATTCTAAAATCTCCAAGGGAATGCCAAAACAATCGTATGGCCACGCGGGGCCTTCGAGAGGGACTTGCAATCCGACAAAATTTTCGGGTTGTAAAGAAGGCATCCGATTTAAAATGACCCATTTCCCTCTCAATCCAAATTTATCCACAATGGCATCGGGAACCCGAATTTCATTGGGGCGCAGACTGGCATCGGGCACAATCATGCCTCGCATGGAGTAGCGACACCGTTTTCCGAAAGCCACCTGTCGAATCAAAGTAGCTTTGCCACAGGAGCGAGATTCGAGGCTACCGTAATTTAAGGGGGCTTCTTGAACCTGTTTGTAAAATAAGGGCGCTTTGGAGGCCGGTTGTACTTGGTCGGTGCGCGAGGTCATAGGGATTCCCATGACAAATTTGGCGACTTTTTCATAAATGAGGGTAGTTGTGACTTGCCAATAAATAGGGTCGGGCAACACTAAAAAGTCTTGACGCGTGGACAGCTGGGCCTGTTGAATCATACGCAATAACTGAGGTAAGGCAAAGACGTAGCCGGGCGTCGGAATTGCGAGAGGCGTCACCGGGTAGATGGCCAATTGATCATTATAATAAAACTGCTGACAACACCACGTAAAAGACTTGAATTGTTGAAATTGAAGCGGCTCGTCACATTCGGAACACACATGCCCGAACGCGTGGCTTTTTCGCCACGCCTTGAGGATTTTAACCAAATCATCGGGTGTACAGATCAGGGGACATTTTTCCAATTCGAGTAAAGAAATCCGATAGCGATCCACCGCCATTAAAAATAAGTTATGCGAAAATATCCCAAAAGGCGAAACGGGGATGAATACTACCCCAGTCGCGACCCCACCTTTGTCGTCACCGCGTACGGTAAAGAAGTGTACGCTCGCGATAAAAAGGGAAATGAACTCTATCCCCAGAGAGAAAGAAATATTTTTGCGCGAGATGGGTCAGGCAGTTTCTATTATGCAAAAGACGCGAATGGAAATGAATATTACCCAATTTGGCAAAACCAGTCTCTGTTTTTGATTGATCCCGTGAACAAAAATATTCGACTCGCCTTGTACAAAGATGGCACCCAACGGTATCCGATGGATGCCAAAGGGAACGAATATTACTTGCTCCAAAATCAAGAACCTCTGCTGTTGAGAAAATCAAACGGAGACTATTATTTGGCAAAGAGTAAAAATGGTCATGCGCTCATACCTTGGAATTATTTGACAAAATATGTGCGAGAGGAACCTTGCATTTATTCAAAAGATGCGTTCGGAAATACGGTATATTTGAAAGAGTCGGAATTTCCTCCGGCCTTTAAGGCTTTAATTCGATGTATTTGTCAGATTAGCGTCATTTGTCCAAAGGTGACAGGATGCCATACAAGAATTTATTAACACATAATAATTCTGCATTCTTATATTGTTAAAAAAAAAAAAAAAAAAAAAAAAATTTTTTTTTTTTTTTTTTTTTTTTTTTTTTTTTTTAGTTGCAATATATTTTGATTGAAATATTTTATCTTTACATCTGTTATAAAATATGTTAGAATAAAATATATTTAAATATTTATATTAAAAAAAAAAAAAAAAAAAAAAATTTTTTTTTTTTTTTTTTTTTTTTTTAGTTGCAATATATTTTGATTGAAATATTTTATCTTTACATATTTAAATATTTATATTTAAAAAAAAAAAAAAAAAAAAAAAATTTTTTTTTTTTTTTTTTTTTTTAGTTGCAATATATTTTGATTGAAATATTTTATCTTTACATATTTAAATATTTATATTTAAAAAAAAAAAAAAAAAAAAAATTTTTTTTTTTTTTTTTTTTTTTTTTTTTTTTTTTAGTTGCAATATATTTTGATTGAAATATTTTATCTTTACATATTTAAATATTTATATTTAAAAAAAAAAAAAAAATTTTTTTTTTTTTTTTTTTTTATATATATATAAAATTAGTTTAAAATGTAATTTTTACACAAGTTTTATGAAACCATGTCAAAACTAATATACTCTGGTTCGGATGCTGTCTTTTATTACTTTGAAATACCTCAGAGAAAATATGCTATATTAAAAATTCCTAAGGAATTTATCGCCACAAAAGAAGTGACATCTACTTTTATAGAGCTTCCAGATGGTCGAAAAATGTTTTTAAAATCTTCTCCTGAAAATAAAGATATGGATATGTCAACTTGGTTTCAAAAACAAATTGAAGGGGGAAATTATTTTCAAGTTCCCGATAGTTCCCCATAATCTTACATTTTTAAATGTCTGATTCCTTTTCATTGCATTCGATTTGTAAGATAACACAAGAACTATCAATAACTACGTTCGATTACGATGAAAACGATACGTTTTTTAAAAGTTTTTCAACATTTGAATTATTACCGTCGCTAGAATCCATTCTTTCCGAGGAAGGTAATTTTAATAATTTACAAACTTCTCGCATTCAAGTGTATAATGTAAGAGAAGGAGATAATGTAGGAGTTGATGTAAAATATAATGTAAAAGATAATATAGGAGATAATGTAAGATATAATGTAAAAAATAATGTAGGAGATAATGTAAGAGATAATGTAGGCCCTGTTCATTATAAACCTAGTTTATTTTCTAAATGTTTAGCTGCTAAAGTGAAACTTGAAAAAGATAAAGTATTGAAATTAAAAAAGGTCAAAAAGCAATTAAGAATGAAGGAATCACATTCATGGTATTCGATCCATTTGTTGGTACATCTTGCTCAATCAAAGAACATCAGTTAGGTAAAAAAAAAAAAAAAAAAAAAAAATTTTTTTTTTTTTTTTTTTTTTTTTTTTTTTTTTTTAGTATTAGTTGAAGTATAATATATGTAATAATCAAGTTATAATAGAGATAAGATATCTTAGAGTAAAGAATATTATGATGTATATTTATATTTAATGTTCTAAACATATTTCAAAAAAAAAAAAAAAAAAAAAAATTTTTTTTTTTTTTTTTTTTTTTTATAATAGTGTAATAAATTATATAATAAAGTTATAATAGAATAATAAATTTAATTCTCTAAATATATTTCATACTATAAATTTAAAAATAAAATATAAATACCATTTTTTTTTTTTTTTTTTTTACTGGATTATTGGAGACTCTTCATCCACCACATACTCACGAGGATAAATTTGATCTCCGTTTTTCTTTTGTGCATAATAAGGTACATTCTTTTGGTTGATCCTTTTCATGGCAGGTATTTCCAAATTACCCAATTTCAAGTAAAACTCATCTTGATTCGAATTTTTGGGATATATTTGAGAACCATCGGGAAATTGTGCATATGTGTTATTGATTAATACTTCATTTCCTTCCGCATCCTTACGATAAAACTGCTGCCCAAATTTATTTTCGGGGTAAAATAAATTTCCTAATTTATCAGGAAGATAAATTTCTTCATTTGTCTCTGGATCTTTAGGAAATATCGCCGTTTGGGTGTTCAAGTCGACTGGATATCTTGGTTTACCCGCCCTATCACAAATATATTTGGGTTCATTCTTTTGCACAGCTGGATATTCCATTTTGTGAAGGGTATCGTTGACAGGCACACTTTTATATGCATAAATTTCCGCATTGATCGAATCTTTCCAATACATTTCATCGCCAGTATGATTCCGAGCATAGTATTGATCTTTCAAATCATTTCGCAAACAATAACCATTCACATAATATTCTGTATATTTTTCTGCGACCTCCTGACAGGGTGTATCGTCTGGAGGTGAGGGATCGAGCGCAGAATCCTGGTCGGTGGGGGAGACCTCTGGTTGCATAGTACTGCTCTCCTCACCAGGTGTATCGTCTGGAGGTGAGGGATCGAGCGCAAAATCCTGCTCGGAGGGGGGGACGTCTTGTTGCGAAGTGTTGCTCTCCTGACAGGGTGTATCGTCTAGAGGTGAGGGTTCGAGCGCAAAACCCGAGGGGAATGGATCTATTTTGAAATCGGGTTGCGTTCCTGTTTCAAGGTCTGCCGAGTCGAACAATCTTTCGGTATACCGATCCTCTCTTGGAATGTCTGGCAATACATTTAATTCAGATACAACGAGTGTGGGCTCCCCTGGTTCGTCCAAATCAGTTTTAAATTTAATTTTTTTCTCCGGTAAGGGATCCACAAATGGTTTTTTACGCTTCCGATCCGTGGTATTTTTTAAGATGGAACAAGACATCTTTTTACCAGTTGTATCGTTATGTTTAGGCATCCTTTATTCTTCTGAAAAAGGTAAGGTATGGTGATCATCTTATTATGGGGGTACCTGTTATTCGTCTGTTGGAATCATGCATTGTATCGGGCTTATGCGCAAATCACCTGGAAAACATTGTATCACGCTATGGAACCGACAGAATGGCGCGCGTATCAGATAGCAGAAGCCCAGCGAAAGCATCCGGGATGGATTCCATAAACCTTCCCGTAGAACGTTATTCAGATTTACAATACAGTTTCACTTCCTCTCCCAACAAAATTTTAGCTATTTGAACGAGATCCATGTAAATGAATTGATATTTTGTGGAGGTTTGAATTTGTAGCCAGGTCAGAATATGTTTTAAGAGAAATTTTTTAAAATGGAGCCCGTGGACATAATCCATCATACCAAATTGTTGCCACGTTTCTGGATTTTTGTAAAGGGGCAACCAGTCATGGCAGACTTTGCCACCGGTATCTTGAAAATGGGTAGGAGGTTTCGATACCACCATACTAGACACATATTCAATTTCGGGTTCCGAACCTTTGGAAACGGTGTACGCAATGCCCACAGGACCCGTATCCAATAAGAGTTCACATTGATAAAAATCAGGCGGGGGTAACGGTCCGGGAGGGTATTCGGATCGTTTTAAAATTAAAAAGACTTGACGTCCCAAGTAGGCAGAAGGATGCGACAAAGTCGTTGCAATACAGGCATCCCGGCCCAGATGAAAGGCAAAACTCGTCCATTTGCTAAATTGTTTCAATTCGTCGTTATACCGTTTAAAAAATCGTAAATCAGACACTTCAGTTACCGTGAGGGCTCTTTTCTTCAAGCAAGCGTCGGCTAAATAATGCAAAATTTTAAAAGCTTGATCTTTTCGGCACTTTTTCATGATACCTAAATAGCGATTTTCGGTGGCAAGGATAAATAAAATACATGATTTACAAAAACTCAAGAGAATTTTATTGGGTGGAAACAAGGCACGTAAAAGACATTCAGTGGAATGGTTGGGTACCGGAATACCGCGCACGGGGGTTCCTTGAGTAAAAAGTAAAAAGGATGAATCCGTGTGAACAATGGGTGGACATTTTCCACGAACCACGATAATACTGTTTTGAGGCGGTGCAATGGGAACAGTATCCAGAGAATTGGAATTGTAAGCAATAATGGCTCGTTTAAACCGCAGAGCAATATAATGAAACCGCTTATAGCGATTCCCGTAGACTTCGATAAATGGATCGAGAGCCAAAGGGGTCGGAAGAACGGTGGATGGGTTCATCTTAAACTTGTTTGGATTCCAAAAACTATATATTAATAATAAAAAAAAAAAAAAAAAAAAAAATTTTTTTTTTTTTTTTTTTTTTTTTTTTTTAATGTTGTTCCTAATAATCACCTGATTTTATACATTTCCTTGTTTGTGAATGAAAGACTTTTACTTTGGATCGACGAACATGGTGGTTGGGAAACAATACAAATTGATGAAAAAATAATCCCATATGTATGTATGGAAGACTGCTTTTTCCATCGTAGTAAAAGGTTGTCGAGTAAAAAAAGGTTTAAATATTTTAAGTAAAAAAAGTCATAGTGTACTGTTATAGTAATGATAAAGTGCAACTTAATCATTAATAATTAATTCATCTACTCTCCAGTCTTCACGTCTACCATCAGGTAGGTATCTTCTTATAATGAGTGGAATTTTTCTCTCCTTTAATTCTTTCATTGCAATTTCCAATGGATCTGTTTCATCATCCAATTTCACTAAAATGGGAGCTTGCATCGAAATCTGTAACGCTCTTGTTCCTAAAACTCTAGCTCTTTCATATTTTGTCATATAAGGAGTGGTGATTCTTTCTTGATTCATTTGAGGCTGATGTTCTGATAAAGATAAAATATCAATATTTTCATTTTCACTCTGTTCACTTTCATCCAAAGATTCGTCTTCTTGATCTGCAGAATCATATTCTTCAACCACAGGGTTATCTGGTTCACATTCTTCAACAACATCGTTATCTGGTTCATATTCTTCAACTACATGGTTTTCTGGGTCATATTCTTCAACCACAGGGTTATCCGATTCGTAATCGTCCGCCATAAATATGAGTGCGACAGCAAGAAAGTGCTAACAGATTTACAATCACAAGCACTTATATACATATTAAAAAAAAAAAAAAAAAAAAAAAAATATATATATATATATATATATATATATATATATATATATATATATATATATATATATATATATATTTAATTTTTTTTTTTTTTTGAAATAGATATTTAAATATATTTTATAATATAAATATTTTATCTTTAGATCTGTTGAACAAAAATATTTTACTTTATATCTTTATTGTAAAATATTTATGTTATAAAATAAATTACTATTATTAAAAAAAAAAAAAAAAAAAAATTTTTTTTTTTTTTTTTTTTTTTTTTTTTAACCATTTGGAAAAAATGGTTGTTGTTTTCGGTCGAGGTAGACCCCCTTGATGTCCGCACTTTTGAAATTTTACTATTTTATTCGAAATTCTTTACTTTTAGGCGAATTTGTAATTGAATAGGAAAATTAAAATGTTTAAAATCATTGTAATAAAGAAGAAACTAACATATTTAAAAATGGTTAAACAAAAATTATCAGATAGGGAAAAAGCCGAATCTAAAGAAAGACGTCGTATGAAAGATCGCCTTAGAAAGCAAAAAACGAGGTCTTCAAATGATTATCTAGCCCGTGAAAATTAATTACAAAAGGAGCGACGATCACGAAAAAGGAAACAATGTAATGTTGAACCAACTGATTGTAAACGACCATGTCTGAAGGGGGACCAATCCACTAGCCATGGCGTCTTACAATCAATCGATATTAACTAGAAAAAATTGGGTTCAAATATTGATTTTAAGAAGACGAAAAGAGTACAAACTATTACTCTTGATTCTCCACAACCTAAAAAGCAGCCTAAAAAGCAATCTGCTTGGGAAAAATTGGAAAAAAACTTAACTTAAAAAAAATATTTTTTTCAAATGGTTATTGTAATTTCTTAAATTACAATTTTTTTTTTTTTTTTTTTTTTTTATATTTTATAATATAAATATTTTATCTTTACATCTGTTGAACAAAAATATTTTACTTTATATCTTTATTGTAAAATATTTATGTTATTTAAAAAAAAAAAAAAAAAAAAAAATTTTTTTTTTTTTTTTTTTATATTTTATAATATAAATATTTTATCTTTACATCTGTTGAACAAAAATATTTTACTTTATATCTTTATTGTAAAATATTTATGTTATTTAAAAAAAAAAAAAAAAAAAAAAAATTTTTTTTTTTTTTTTTTTTTTTTACACTTTATAATATAAGTATTTTATCTTTACATCTGTTGAACAAAAATATTTTACTTTATATCTTTATTGTAAAATATTTGTTATTAAAAAAAAAAAAAAAAATTTTTTTTTTTTTTTTTTTTTTTAGATATTTAAATATATTTTATAATATAAATATTTTATCTTTACATCTGTTGAACAAAAATACTTTACTTTATATCTTTATTGTAAAATATTTATGTTATGAAAAAAAAAAAAAAAAAATATATATATATATATATATATATATATATATATATATATATATATATATATATATATATATATATATATATATATATATATATATATATATATATATATATATATATATATATTTTTTTTTTTTTTTCATGCTTTAGGTTTTTGAATGATCCTCAGACAATTTTTACATAGCCTATACAAATTAGGCATTTCATCAATGGCTCTATCTTGTTTCAAATACTGTATCACATCTGGGTTTTTACAACATTTTTCGGTACGGGACGTATTTCGCCATGTACGACATTCCTGTTCGGTAAACAATGCTTCCATCTTGAATATCAAGATGTTACAACTCTTTTTCTTATGCTTATACTTTATCTATTTTTGGTATTTTTATTATTTTCGTGCTCCCTCTGTCCCCCGGCCCAAGACCCCCGGTCCTGACTCTCCCTTGCGGTACAATTTGGATTTGGTGGTGATTCAAACCAACATTTTTCGATTCTTGGAAAACGGGAGTAGGATGTGGGAACACGTGTTTCATGATGATGCGTATCTGGTGCATCGAGCGACCGAAACCATTATTGAACGCGATGATTGTTACTGGTATCCCCAACGCACACGAATTGCTGCCAAAGGGATCGGTCTGTACAAATTTTTGAAACAACATCCAGAATTCCAAAAAGATATTTCTTTTGAGGAAAATAGTCCTTATACGGCTCAACAAGGCCAAGTGTTTTCTTTCACGTGTTTTAATCGGCGGATCGAGTCGCTCGACATGTGTCCTTCAGGTCAAATCTATCAAAATCAAGTCTGCGTCGACATTAGTTCATGCACGGATAAAGCGGATTATACCCATTTACCGGTGCATGCCGACCCCTTCAAATACATTGAGTGCAAAAACAGAAGAGAATTTTTCAAAACCTGCCCTCCCGACACTTTTTTCTACCACGATCACTGCGTTCCCCAATACAATTTAATTTATCAATGTACCTTGAAGGACACGGTGCTTCCTTTCAAACTAGATGCTCACACCCTGTTTGAGTGCCGTGATCATAAACCCATCTACACGTCCTGTTTGCCCGGCACCCAACTGTTTGATAACTTGTATTGCGAACCCGATGCCTGCGTCGGACAACCCAATGGCGCTCTTTTAAATTTACCCCATCGGACCGTGGGTCCTTTTCGTTTTGTACCCGGTTACATGGAATGTTTGCATGAAAAAGTCTTTCAAACCGTTGAATGTCCTTTCACGTGGGATCCCATGTTGTCTGAGGGGGACAATTTAACGCATTTGCCCCAAGTCTTTGATGGGAAACAGTGCGTGGTGCCTTCTTTCGGGGTCACGGTCACGTCCGATGATCCCGATGTGCTGGTGCCGATCCATGAATTTACCAAGCACGTTCAAAATTGGAAACAGTCCCCATATTATGATCAAACGGTGGGTTATACACAGTGGGGTCGAAAACGGAAGCGGTTGGATCCAGGCCAACGGATCGGAAAGCATTTTAAAGTCGAATCGGCCTGTGATGCCTCCAGTCCCTACTTGTTACCCATCTACGGACATCCCGACCAATATTATAACTGTGTGACGCAGCAACGGATCACCTGCCCGGCCCAACATTATTTTACGGGCTCGGCGTGTCAACCCGAACCTCCGCACGCTTTCAAGTTTCAAGGGATCCCCCTATTTCAGTTTGATCATTTAAATGACAAAGCTTGGATTCCCCCCTGGGACTATCCGGGCCGAGGGCATCGTCCTTTAACGGGATGTCACACGGCCGAGGACACGTATTTAAAACTCTACGATATTTGCGTGCATCCCGAATGCCTGCCTTACGCCTTTTTATCCATGGTGCCCCAGGTCTCGCTCTTTTTACCCGCTCCCCGCCAAGCGAAATGTACCTATGATCCTACAGACCGCCATATCAAAAAAGAATCCGTCTCCTTCCATTATACGTTTTGGGATCAAAAGGTCCTCCCAGAGGGCGTCCAGTCCTCCGAAACATGCACCGTGGGTCAGAAACTCAACACGGGTCATTTTGTGTGGGATACGACCCTGTTTGCCACCTGCGATCCAGCCCAACCGTTTGTGTTTTGTCCTTCTCCGGCCACCGAAACACTCTTCAAGACCGTCCACTCTTATGCGTGTGCCCCGCCCCCGGGCAATACGTTTCTGCATACACGTCTCCTCAACTGGACCCCGTTTGCGACCAATGAAATCAAACGCATTCTCCCTCCTGTATGGGACCAAAAACCCTATTACTTTAGACTCAACAAAGGAGATAACACTACATATGAGCTCCCCGAAACGGGTTTTGATATTCCGCACGACACCCGGATCAATTTGCGCGTGAATCGACCGGTGCTGTTGGAATGGCAGTATCGTGTGACATATCCCCCCTCTGTCGTGTTTCAGTACAATGCCCAGAACCAACTCGAAGTGTTGGAGGATCCAGCCACACCACCGC
This sequence comes from Maratus speculifer, assembly GCA_964019185.1. Lineage (NCBI taxonomy): Eukaryota > Metazoa > Arthropoda > Arachnida > Araneae > Salticidae > Maratus > Maratus speculifer. The sequence continues at coordinate 44,117,877 of OZ025292.1, read as the reverse complement.
ACGGTTTTATGGTGAGGCGAGAAAAATTTGTCGACGCCACCCTTCATTTTCCCACCTATACAGCCCAAGAACACGTGAACCACTTTGAGGGGGATTACCATCCTTAAAAACAAGCATCATGAGCGAAAAATCTTTGGCGCAAGGCGTGTTATTTTACAGTTCTTTATACGTGAATGGTATTTTATTAATTACGGGCATCTCGACAGGCCGCTGGGTGTTTATGTTACTCATTCTCCTCACCATGGGACTCACAGCCTATTTAATGTACATGATGACTGCTCAGGAAGAGCATTTGAAAAAGGTGGGAGACTGGGCGGAAGTGACCTTTTCCAGCCATCTGGAAAAATTGAAGCGATTTTTCTAAGCACGTCCTGTTCCACGAGGTCCGGGGGGTGATGAGCATCCACGCTCCAGACAGGAACCTCTTTTAAGGCAGAGGTGTAACGGTCCTGCAAACGTTGTAAATAGGAGAGGGGAATGTTACGGTCCATCGCTGTACGGTGCTGGAGCCGCTGAAAAGCGACAGTGGGTTCCAAATCCAAATACAGGAAAGCGTCGACCGAATAGGCCAATCGTTGATAGACATCCTCGTACACGGCCAAATCTGAGTCGGTGAGAATGAGGGGAGCAAAGACATGGCGAGAGGTCCAAGGGCAACGCTCCACCAACACCAATCCTGTTTCGGGGAAACGTTGAGATTGTTGAAATTGGGACAAGAGTATTTGGAGTTGTAAAGGAAAAGCGAAAAAGGATGGATTTTGATAGAAGGAAGGCAGCAAGGTCCATTCAGATAACGGTTCGGGGAAGCATGAGAAACGGGAGGCAAGCCGTTGCATTAACGTGGATTTACCCGCTCCAATAGTCCCATCGATGCATAAAATGAAACGAGTCATGGTCTCTCCATCTTGAAAAACATTCTCTATTAATACACACACTCAAAAAAAAAAAAAAAAAAAAAAAAAAAAAAATTTTTTTTTTTTTTTTTTAAATAGTTGTAATATATTTTATAATTTAAATACTATATCTTTACAACTGTTAAAAAATGTTTTAGAATAAAATATATTAAAATATTATTAAAAAAAAAAAAAAAAATTTTTTTTTTTTTTTTTAACATAAATATTTGTTCAATAGATGTAAAGATAAAATATTTATATTATAAAATACATTTAAATATCTATATTATTATTATTATTATTATTATTATTATTAATACTAAAAAAAAAAAAATTTTTTTTAATAGTTGTAATATATTTTATAATTTAAATACTATATCTTTACAACTGTTAAAAAATGTTTTAGAATAAAATATATTAAAATATTATTCAAAAAAAAAAAAAAAAAAAAAAAAAAAATTTTTTTTTTTTTTTACATAAATATTTGTTTAATAGATGTAAAGATAAAATATTTATATTATAAAATACATTTAAATATCTATATTATTATTATTATTATTATTATTATTATTATTAATATTAAAAAAAAAAATTTTTTTTTTTTTTTTTTTTTTTTTTTTTTTTTTTTTTAACATAAAAATTTTATAATAAAGTTATGAAGTAAAATATTTTTGTTCAATAGATGTAAAGATAAAGTATTTATATTATAAAATACATTTAAATATCTATATTATTATTATTATTATTATTATTATTATTATTATTATTATTATTATTATTATTAATATTAAAAAAAAAAAAAAAAAATTTTTTTTTTTTTTTTTTTTATGCTAAGTGTAGAAATTTATGGTAGAGCGGATAGAAAATATTGATAGCTGAAATACAGAATCCATGTAAAATCCAAATTTGTATGTCAACCAATAGTTGATCATTTTAAACTGATACAGTCTTAATGATAAATCCCTTTTGATTCTGACAGACAGCACCGAAAGTTAAGTCTTCTCCAATTGTTTTTCTATTCAAAAGTTTAACGTCTGAAACGGGGAACACTGTCAACAAATAATTATACGTTCGTCGGCCAACTGCGGCAAATGCGGGATCCCATCCGTCGGTGTAATATTCTGACAATATATCGGATAAACGAGTTTTAAAATCTTCTTTTTGAATAACAAAATCAAGCTTTGTCAAAGAAGACCTTGGAAAGCCATTTACGAACCTACAGTTATATTCTACATCCTCGTAGCTAAAAGATAATCCTTCTGTATCCAAACCTATCAATATAGTTTCAAAAGGGGGGTTATAAGAAGTGATAGCAACATGCCATGGAACCATTTGTCCTTGAACACGAATAAAAGTAACGTGCACAGCACATCCAAATTTTTCCATGTCATCAAACGGAGTAACGAATAGTAACATATGTAAAGATAAAATGTTTATATCAAAATTGTAAAAAAAAAAAAAAAAAAAAAAAAAAAAAAAATTTTTTTTTTTTTTTTTTCCGTAAGAAAATGTTTCTATATAAACCCAAGCACAACATAACGCAAGTCGCTGTATCGATATCTCCCACAATGTGACAGGGGCTCAATCTGAGATTTTAGTTTCTTTTTCATTGAATCATGTGGTTTCGAGTTTCTTTTTTCCCCAGCAAGCCTGATTTATTAGCAGCCGTTGTGTATAATGGTAATATATATTGGAGCAGTGAAAGTGTTGGGAAGTTTCTAGAATATTCCAATGCTTATCGATTTGCTCTAAAGTATGGAACTGATAATTTAAATGATTTTGTTCCAGAATACGCTCAAACATTCAGAAAACTACCAGTGTTTTCGTTTGACAAAATGGTAAGCGTCATGTCAAAAGTGAAATTTTCGTTTAAAAATGTTGAAAAAATACACTCTCTCTGGAACAAAGGTTACATTGATGTTTGTGATGCAGATCCCACCTTTATTCCAAATATTTCGCCTCGAATAATGTTTACAGATAACCCAACAGGTATGAAAGTAAATGATTGGGTTAAAATCTATGTGGAAAAATGTTTACATAATTTTTCACGGTTTGACTTTATAAAAAATTCCATTAAGGAAGTGCAAAATCCAACTTTAGATGTAACTAAAGCTACCGTTAATGATCAGAAAGACAGTCAAGAAATTAAAGTTCAAATAGATGGCTCACAAGAAGAATTAATGGACACACTACCTCTATGCAACCCAGTACTCCAAATAACATATGATGGTATGCTTATACCGGAAGAAATTTATGTCGACATCAATGGACAAGTTTATTGTTATGTTAAATCATCGGCCGAAAGTTAAAAATTGTTTAAATGTACTGAAAAAAAAAAAAATATTTTTTTTTTTTTTTTTTTTTTTTTAAATAAAGATATGACATGGAAAGATATGTTTTACGGAATTTGCTGTCTAATCGAACTTGCAGGGAGTTTAGCGACGATATATTTTGCTTGTCTCGTTGTGTTATGAAACTTATGCGCTAATTTTCCATCCGCCATTAAATTATCGCACGTTAAAAAAAAAAAAAAAAAAAAAAAAAAAAAAAAAAAAAAAAAATTTTTTTTTTTTTTTTTTTTTTTTTCAGTTTAAAATAAATTGTATTTTACTTGCTTACAGGACCTTCTCAACATTTCAAAAGTCACATCTTTTCTTCCAATCCAAATGTGACAAGCCTTTTTCCATTGCAACAAGTACGTTTGATGCTTTTTAGGAAATAATATTCGAATCAATTCGTATTCTTCCAAAATTTTTAAATCTTGTAAACATTTTCGTCTTTTCATTCTATCCCGATTAAACCAACCCAATAAATCGCACATTTTCAAGGTGGTAGTCATCATCATATAGACGAGTAAACACATTTCATCTACCGTTTTTCGACAACGTGCTCTCTCATAAATTATTTGCAATTCTTTTAACGTAAACAGGGACATCTTTGTTTTTTTCGGATGGGTGTTATAGCAGACCGTTTGATATTGTTGGTACAATTGAAACGTCCCGATTTATATGATGCCATTTTGAAGCGAATACAACCCTATAGCCTCCGTTCGGTTTTAAAAATATTGGAACAGCATTTACGTCGTATTGACGATTTAAATATCTTTAATGAAAATGTTCACGTGGTACCCGAATTTGTTTGGACCGTTATCAAACATATGAAATTTCCATCTGCTTGTGACGCATATGGAATTAAAGTTGTTTGTCGGGTTACGAAATCAGATACTCAGGGCGCTTTAGACAGTAAACATATTCCCGCTATTACCAACTCTCCTAATCTCGAATTTAACGTTGAAAAAGATATCTTGGATGAGTTGGCCTTGTTTTCGAATCATATTCAAATTTTTGAATTGGCCAATCGACATAAATATGCCACCGTATTTATGAGTCAAGACACCACTTTACCATTTTTAATCCAACGTTTACCCCAGGCTTGTATTTTGGAAAGGGGGAAGGAGTTTAACAAAGGAAAAAATGCGGAAGGGGAATACAAGTACCTAACCGCATTTAAATACATTTTAGTGGAAGATCGAGGTTCTGTCAAAGTGCTTTATAAAAATCTGACGGATTTATATTTAATTTTAAGATGTGTACCCTTAAAGCACATTGCAGCGTTTTCGGATATTCGATGCCTCTTTAAAAAGTGTGGCATTACATGCGCTTTCTTTAATCTAGTCCATGTCACGAGACGACAACTTTTTGTGAATGACGACTCGAAATACGAAAAGGATGTCATTACCCTTTTAACGTTCATGTTTTGTCGAGGGGAGTTATTACCCATGAATCGGGAAGGATTAGCTAAAAACAAAGACAGACCGCCGATCGACGTGTTGAGTTTTGAAGCTATGAAACGAAATTGTTCCCGTTTAATCACGGGTCCGGAAAGAGAAGTGTGGCATACAGTACAAACGTCTTTGGAATGTGTCTATTGTGGTAGGCAATTTAAAGAAGGGACGGGAGGATCTTTTGCCGTCATCAATAGTGTGGATGTCAATGTTTGTAAAGATTGTCTATTGTGATCCCATCCCAATCTGAGTGGATCCTTGGCTATTCACTATTGAAATTCTCCAAGTTTGATTTACTTTGAGTCTTATCTAAAATCAATGCATTCTGCCTTCTCAGCAGTGGGAGTGGCTTTCATCGTATAAAAGGATTGTGCTGCTCGGCGACGGGACTCATTGCGATGGCCTCGTTCACTTATATTCCTGCACCTCGCCACGACGGCATTTTTCGATTAACGGGTGTCTTGGGAGAAAATTACAAAATATATTTTTACATGAGTGATGTGGTAGTGATGCTTAATAAAGACAGTGTTTTTGAATTGAAATATGCCTCCTGCCAGCTAAAAGATGTGTGTTCACTCCAAATGTTGTCAAGACCTGATGCCTGGGTCATTGAATTTCATGCCCTCCGTAACTTGCTGGGTATTATGGAAGAGTGGGGCTTGTTTGACGAATTCAAGTATGGCCATGTAAAAGTTAAATATCACCGAAACAAGGTTCCCGAACTCACCAGCTGCAAGTGGACTGAGGGTATACGCTTTAAAAACTGGCTGTATAATTTACAGACGACTGTGAAAAAAGCACTTGCCAAAACCCGCAAATCACCGAAACCACTGAGACTTTAACTTCTCAAGCCCAAAGGGTGTCGAAGTGCAAAAAAATGGGGTTGAAAATACTTGGTATCCAAGTATTTTCAACCCCATTTTTTTGCGATGACATGTGCACCAAATTTGGTAAAATACCCTTAAAAAAAAAAAAAAAAAAAAAAAAAAAAAAAATCTTATTTAATTACGTTTTCATTTGAACCTATGTCATACCATGGATGAATGTATTCCTTGTGACTACTGTCTTGCGACATTTGAAACTTTGCAAGAGTTTCATGACCATATGCATCCCATGGATCCCTCCTTCTGTATTCTTTGTTACGAACAATTTCCCCCCGGTACTAGACGACATCATTTCGAAGAACATTTAACCAAGGAATGCAGCTCCTATAATCCACTGCAATTTAAACTGTACAATTTACGCATACCATTAGCAAAAAATATGAAACCTTCTCCTAATAATAAAAAAACTAAATTTTGGATTTATGTGCAGGGTCAAAGATACTTTTTAGAACGAGATGATACATTGTTATCAAAATCGGAAGAAGAAATAAATTTTTTATTTGGCTTTTTGAATAATCGTATCCCAACAATACAGCCTTTTGAAAATTCACCCATCATTCATTATTCGAGTTGTTTAAAAATGGTTATAAAGATTATTACAAACAATTGAAAAAAAAAAAAAAAAAAAAAAAAATTTTTTTTTTTTTTTTTTTTTCAGAACATAAATATTTTATCTTTACATCTGTTGAACAAAAATATTTTACCTTATAACTTTATTATAAAATATTTTTGTTGAAAAAAAAAAAAAAAAAAAAAAAATTTTTTTTTTTTTTTTTTTTTTCAGAACATAAATATTTTATCTTTACATCTGTTGAACAAAAATATTTTACCTTATAACTTTATTATAAAATATTTTTGTTAAAAAAAAAAAAAAAAAAAAATTTTTTTTTTTTTTTTTTTTTCAGAACATAAATATTTTATCTTTACATCTGTTGAACAAAAATATTTTACCTTATAACTTTATTATAAAATATTTTTGTTAAAAAAAAAAAAAAAAAAAAAAAAAAAATTTTTTTTTTTTTTTTTTTTTTTTCAGAACATAAATATTTTATCTTTACATCTGTTGAACAAAAATATTTTACCTTATAACTTTATTATAAAATATTTTTGTTAAAAAAAAAAAAAAAAATTTTTTTTTTTTTTTTTTTTTATATTATAAATATTTTATCTTTACATCTGTTGAACAAAAATATTTTACCTTATAACTTTATTATAAAATATTTTTGTTAAAAAAAAAAAAAAAAAAAAAATTTTTTTTTTTTTTTTTTTTTTTTTTATATTTTATAATATAAATATTTTATCTTTACATCTGTTGAACAAAAATATTTTACCTTATAACTTTATTATAAAATATTTTTGTTATAAAATAAACTAAAATTATATTAAAAAAAAAAAAAAAATTTTTTTTTTTTTTCGTTATAATGGACTTGCTATTATTTGGGGAAGCTACAGTCTCACAAGCCAGTCAAATAAAACAACGTCGCAATTATTTGATGTGAATACTCTTCTAATCAAGGAACCCCTTCAAAGAAGATACTTAAAATCAGTGAACCAGTTCTTTATTCAAAAAGATTTCCGATTCACACAGATTTGAAAGGTGAATTTACTAAAGAAACTACAGTCTCCAACTCTTCTCCATAAGTTAAAGTGACATGTTTTCCAAACCGTACTTCATGCACCATACGAAGCAGGATCAGAAAAACACAGAAGTGAATTTATCGTGCAAAACATATTTTCTTACATGATACAATATCAATATAAATTTAATACTATTTGTGCCAAAAATCAGATGGAAAAAGATACGCTTGAAATATTGAAAGGAATACTTATCGAATTAAACAATGAATATGGATCGGATTTACGAAATCAGTGTTTGGATATACACCCAATAAATGAAAATACAATAGAATGTATCTTAACAGATATTTCTAATGAACTTTTTGCTGAAGGGATCACTTGGATCCGAATCGTAACGTTTTTTGCCTTTGTTGGGGAATTAACACGCAATGTGATTGCTAGGAAATTGTCAGAATCTTTGGTAAATATTATATTTATGCATTTCTCGATATTTGTCCGCGAAAAATTGGAAGTCTGGATTCAGGAACACGATGGCTGGGAAAATATAAATATCCAGAAAAAAGTGAAACCACAACTTTCATGGTTTAAATTTATCCTGTATACTACATTGATAATAATGGGTACTATAAGCAAAGTGCAAAATGTGTTAAATGGAAGTGAGATTTTTAAATCAAAAACTGTGTAGTTTAAAATGATTCCAAATTTGTTTTATGATGTTAACAAATATTTTTCAAAAATATTGAATGTATCTCAAAAAAAAAAAAAAAAAAAAAAAAAAAAAAAAAAAAAAAAAAAAAAAAAAAAAATTTTTTTTTTTTTTCTCAAATATACATAAGTACATTTGCTACAAGATGTTTTGAGAATGTTTTCAATGTAAAGAATGACATTCGGATGGGTCGCCCGCCCACTGCCCTCATTTCATCTCTACTCTCCAGTCGCGTTTGAGAGGCGGGGTTTGATTGAGTCTTATTTAAACCGTTTGAGATCTGTAACGCTTATTCTGTTCATCGCCATGGGTACTGCATGCCTGCCTTCTTTGTCACCATTTGATCTTCCGGCTTCGGAGATGAATTTCTCTGTGCTCGAAAACTGCTATCAAGAAGTTAAAAATTGGGACCTCCGATTTACGAAAAAACTGTATAAACCCTTTGTGTATCCACGCTCCTTGATATCCGTGCCGAAAGTTTTTTGCTATGAACCTGAACCGCCTGTGCAACCGGAACCCAGTGGACCCTCGCATGTTTCCAAGCCTGTGCAACCGGAACCCAGTGGACCCTCGCATGTTTCCAAGCCTGTGCAACCGGAACCCAGTGGACCCTCGCATGTTTCCAAGCCTGTGCAACCGGAACCCAGTGGACCCTCGCATGTTTCCAAGCCTGTGCAACCGGAACCCAGTGGACCCTCGCATGTTTCCAAGCCAGATCCCAGTGGAATAATCCATGTTTCCAAGCCAGATCCCAGTGGAATAATCCATGTTTCCAAGCCAGATCCCAGTGGAATAATCCATGTTTCCAAGCCAAATCCCAGTGGAATAGCCCATGTTTCCAAGCCTGTGCAGCCTGAACCTAGTGGAATCGCCCATGTTTCCAAGCCTGATCCCAGTGGACTTGCCCATGTTTCCAAGCCTGTGGAGACCGACACCCTTCAAGTGTGCCGAGAGGCTCTGAAAAACCTTGATATTGTACCACCCCCCAACCACTCGCTGCCTCAGCCAGTCTGCCCGAAAAAAACACAGGAACTGCCTCGAGTCCCGTCGCCTCGGCCAGTGTGCTCCAAACCACTGAAACGCTCTGGACTGTCACTTGGAAAACCCTTCAAAATACCGAAAGTGAGCCCACCCAATGTGTTTCGAAACTCTCCAGTGGACATTAAAAAAATATTTGAAAAATCCAAGACTCTATCGGTCTCTACACAACCACCGACTTTAACCAATTTGTTTCGAGAACTCGGATCCACACCTGTCGGGGGACCCAATAAGCCAGTTGAAAAAGGTTCACCCAAGCCCGTGGCCTCTCCGGT